>CM035160.1:14058221-14658221 GCA_020205615.1 Panax quinquefolius | reverse complement strand
CAATCCTTGCTTCCTCGGCAATCTATCTGATCAAAAAATTTACGAACTTGGCTCCGTTCATCAATGCGAGTCACTGCAGGTCCGGATCACACTCCTCCTTTTCTTCCATCATCATCTCCACTTCTGGGCCTGTGTTGTGAATAACAGTGTTGCACGTTTCCTTCCCTTTGTGGTTTGGCAGCGGCTTGTCATGAACACTACTTTCTTTTCCAAGTTCAATCTCCCCATTTGCCGACTTTTTCGTGGAATATCCTCATGCAGCTATAACAATCCATCGTTGAGTGTCCCGCGTATTGGTGGAATACATGAAGTCCGGTCTTCTCTTTATTTCTTCCACGGCGCAAATCTAGGCCTTGGGGGTTTCACCACTCCATGTTCAACCCATTGTTCATACAAACCCCTGAATGCTTTCTCACTACATGTGATAGCCTCCGGGACTGGCTTTCTTGCATATTTGTCTTCAGGCTTTCCTCTGCTTCGGTTAAAAATTTTCTCGTGTTTCTCCTTCTTGCCCCCTTGTGGTTTTGGTGAGAGTCACCAAAGCCACGATTCTCGCATCCTCTTGCCCTTCCATATAACCGTCGCATGGTTAGTGGGCAATGTCACGATTCCTCCCAAGTCTTGTGCAAAAGATGAGAGGGTCGCGAAGGAATCACAAGCCTTGGTGATGAGGTGGGGCTTGAAAGAATCCAAGGCACCATTGTTGCAAATGCTGACTAAGTTCTTTTCTTCAATCGGTTCTGCGCACTTCTGTGCCTGGGCCCTGAACCTGTCAACATAATCTGACAACTCCTCATTTGGTTTCTGCTTGAACCGCATAAGCTCCACAATGGTTACCTGTTTCTGCACATAGAAAAATTTCTTGAAAAATTGTAATTTTAAGTCATCCCAATCATGGACTGACCCCTTCTCCAAATTGTAGTACCAACTAAAGGTCTTGTCCAAGTCAAAGTCTTGTTGAATTCCACATCAACAAGTTGTGGTTGTTCACTTCGTCATATCCGAGCCACGGAGACATTGACTCTACAAACCTGGCAATATGTTCCCTAGCATTTCCTTTTTCCCCGTTGTATTTTGGAAATTGCGGGGGGTGCTCAATATACCCTATTGGGTAAGGTTGCCTCCGAATGTGTGCAGGGTAAGGAGGAGTAAAGTCCAGCTCCGAGGGTCGAGATGTCTGTCTGCGAAGTTGATTGATCACGTCAATCATATCATCCTTCGTCACATCTGGGCTTCAGAAGCGTGAACTCTCTAGGGTGTTGTGATATCTTTCTTTGCATCGGCGGTGTGTATGGTAGAAATTGGTTGATGGACACTTGCATCATGAGCAGTTTGCTTTGGTGGAAGTTCTTTGGCTCATTCATTTGGACATTGCTTGGAATGGTTGGCATTTGCAGACTGTGAAAATGATGGAATAGTGGTTGAGATGATGTTTGCACGAGGTTGGCTTGCTTCCATCCTAGGTTGTGTACGTCACCACTGATTACGGGCTTCGAGTTGATTATTGGAACCAATTGATTTTCCAGATTAATGGAGGTCTGATGTGGTTCTCTTTGTTGTTGCTACCATTATTGTTGTCTTCCACACTTGCTTGTTCCCATGCAAACTTTCAGGAACATGGCCTTGAAAGTGGGAATCTGCATCAATGATGGCGGAAATTCCTCATCTCCTCTTGCTTCCTCTGCATTTTCAAAGATCATGGCCATCATCATTCCTTGCGCTTCTTCGTGCTTCCTTGATGCCTTGAGCATCTCCGGTTGCACATCATTCATCGGGTCTCCCACTGCATCCTCGCTTGCCTTCTTGCGTTGGTTTGTTGTTGATTGGCCATATGTGGTGATGTCGAACTTCCTTCTCAAGCGTCTTGATAAGTGGTTGGTCAAAATCCGGGTTGCGCCTTGGAAAGCTTGAGTGGCTTGCCTTGGAACCGGATCCGGTGAGGTAATCTTTGTTTGTTGGTGAAGCGTTCTTCTGTAGTTCTCCCACTTCGAGTTGTGGGCATACCCTTCACGAATTCTACACCTCCCAGTGAGTCGCTTAAAGAAATGTGGGCAAGAAAATCGTACCTTCTTTAGGGTTAGGGTTTCGTGTTGGTGAGGAGGAGAGAAATCCACGAAAAGCACGGAATTGATTGATTGATTGAAGAGGGAGAACGGCGGTGGGCGATTACTCCAACGATGTCGTGGCGAGAACCCCTAGAATCCGGGAACCGTGTTAGGTAATGAGGATTCCAAGAGCCTTCTTGAGTCCTTGAGTTGAGAGAATGTTCAAACCCCTTTGGTGCTTTTAGGTGGAATCTCTCGAGCCTTTAAGTCACCAAAAAAGTCCTTTTGATCTTCCAAGATTCCAAGTCTTGAGTCTCTGAGAGAAAGTCCTTTCAAATGGAATGGAAGGGGTATTTATAAGGTTTTTCGGAAAGTAGTCATGTGCAAGGCACATGCCTTCGTGAAATTCGAGGAAATACCCTTTAGTCCTTCGAGTAATGCCCATATTGCCTGCCCTTCATGCCCACCAATCCAATCCTCAATCAATTCCCAAAGCGAGCCGCCTCCACGAGTCTTACGCCTCGGGACACGTGGAGGCTTTTCATGAGTCTCGCACATTTTTTTACGACTTTTTCGTTTTATTTCATTCGTTAAGGTTATCTGAACCCTAATTTGCACCCTTAATGAAGCCATGGAACCCTAATTGCGCATTCAATTCAATTAGGTCATGTGAACCCTAATTTGTCCATTTACTCACAAAATGTATATTTAATTGTTAGCGATTTGCTGATAAAGTGACATAACTGTTACATCAATTCCACCATTCTCCTCTATGAAATTGAAATCAACCAAGTCCATCGAATGATTTATTTGTCGAAACAATCACCAATTAAATACATTCATACTTATTTTATTTTATTTTATTTTTTCCCTCTATTTTATTTCTTTAATCTCAACATAACATAAAACTGCACAAATATACACTCCACAAATGTCATAAATATATTGGTACCTGCACACAGATGACACAGTAAACTTTAACAATTTAATTAAAAAGTAGAAGGAAAAAAATAAAATAAAGATTGCTGCTTGGTATAATGGTATGTATACAATGTGGACCAATTCATTGCAGAAATGTTTAGTTCATTAATTATCATTGATGAATTGCTAGCGAAAAATGTCGCTCAGAAAATATCAAATGACAGGTAGATATAATAATCAAATAAACCCCACGTAAAAGTGCCTTTAGCATCAATCATTTGTCCATGAACTATTTGCACTTTTTCTTTCCATGTTTTAGATATTTCAAGGTAAAAATATTTTATCCTTCCCAAAATAATACATTTTTTTTTTTAGTTTTAAAATTAGAAATATATTTCTAATTTTAAAAATTAAACATATATTTCTGATTTTGAATTGTAAAATAATATAAAAAATTTAACATGTCATTATTTTTATTGATAGATGGAATACTATAATGTCATCGGTATTATACTTTTTTGACAACATTAGAATTATGTTGGCTCATATTTCAATGGATCAGACTAATGGACATTATAGTCGGAAGTAATACGTATGTCTAAGCGTAATGTGTATTTTAGATTGAGAATTTATTAGTAGCCTGGATATACCAGCTAAGATTTTTTAATTATTATATAAATTTTATTTGGTGTGTGAATTATTATAAAACTTGCAAGACATCTAATAAATATATCAGACAAACAACACTGGCCAAATTTATGAATCTGAATATATAGTGTGTCTATTATTTTTTATTTTTTATTTATTTTTCAATGAAATTATTGTGTGCTTCGCTCTTAAATTCTAACAAATTATTATTTTAAAATTTTATCTTTACTTTTAAAGCAGTTATGGTTTCAAAGCTCAATGAAGACTAATATGTCCTACGGTACTATATCGAAAAACATTTTCATGTGCCAAGCACATTACAAAGAGGACCCTAAACATTTGGGGCCAGGGCAGGAGAAAATTAATTAAGCCATGCTCTTGTTGACAATATTATTAAGTGGGTATTCTAGTCCGTGGGTTACTCCACTTAATGAGATGGATGGATTGATTGATTATTGAGTAGACATAATTGGCAATTTAAAATACAGTAAATAAATAATGGCAAAAAAAACCCTACATATTTTATTTTATTTTTTTGCTAAATACCCTACATATTTTGCAATCACTTAATATGAGATATAAAGAATGTATAATCTTCACATTAGGTTGAGTTTTGCTATTCTAAATGAAAAATGTATGTTTTAATTGGATCGTTGATTACCAAAAAAGAAAAGTGCAATATTGTGTTGGGGATTAAATTTTGCACTGACAATTAACATATGTCAACTTGGAAAAGATAACTTATGCAAAGTTTAATCATTCAAAATTAAAATTTTATGCAAAAGATAATTTATTATATTAAAATTAAATTTCTAATTCAATTTTCTCTGATTAACTTGAAAAATTCTAATATTAAAATATTTATTATTTTAATATTTTCATAAATCATGTTATTTTTAGTTGATATTTTATTTAGTAATATAATGTGAGACCCCGAATTTTATGAATAAGATTTAATTTTTCTCGAAATATTTTTTTAATATTATGGTGTGGATTTGATATAATGTTATAGTTGTGGGTAGTATTTATAAATTTTAAAAAGTATGCGAGTTGTTGTATAATATTCAATTGATTGGGGAAATATTCTTTTTGTTGGGGAATATTAAATGCAACGGCCTGATAATTAAGTGGACCCTACAGCGGAAGTATTGTCGTATTGAGAAAGCGATAAAATATTTTTATGAAAATAACAATGGAAGTTTTCTGTTAAAAAGCTGTTGAACTACTTCATCGGTAGTAAAGAAATGCGATGTCTGGCGTGGTTGCGTAGTAGCACACGATATTGATTATTGATGCTTAATTACGTAAGAAGTAACTTCGGTGATACTCGATTATTGCTACGATAATTCTTTGCATCATATCTCTCATATTATTGATTCAATTATTATGCGATTATCATCGTATAATATATTATATTATTAAATCAATAATTGAGGCGACAAAGTTATTCATATTATTATTTGCAATATTGACAATGTCTAGAAGTTACATCGATGAGAGGTTTGGTCACCTAATTGCTTGGCATGATAAGGAGAAATCCTTATCGAAAAGCCCCCTCTTTCACGAGAAACGACACGGTTGTTAAATATTATGAGTTATAATATTAATGATGAATAAGTTCGTGTTGATTAAAGATGAAATTGATAGTTCCATTGTGTTGGGATTATTAGTGTTAGTAGAAATCGACATTTATTTCGATAATAATTGATGTACGGAGGTTATATTTTTCAATCGAATTATTGAGGCACTTTTAGGTATCGAGTACTATTCACGAGTTACTATTCAAGAGTTACTATTCATGAGTTACTATTCATGGGGTACTATTCACCCGTAAAATATATTTCTTTTCGGTCCAAATCATTTTTTGGGTACATTATTATTCCATGAGGAGATGTGCTAATTTTTCAGACTGTTGGTTGAAGATATAATAGTAAATCAATATGGACCGTTGGTGGAAAGTTATAATAGTAAATCAGCATGGATCGTTGCTTTAAGTTTTAATAGTAAACCAATATGGACCATCCGTTTAAAAGTAAATCAATCTGGACCGTTCATGAATTAGTTACTATTCAGTCCATTCTCCTATAAATAGAAGCTCATTCCTTCATTATTTCTTACGAATTCACTAAAACTCTAAAGAGAGAAACTATATAGAGAAAGAAGAAAAGTATTCTGCTACTTCACTTTTCCAATATCCAGTTTCTTCTAAGGTAAGGGATATTATTTGTTGTACTCGTAAGGAGTATTATTTCATTCGTATTCATGAAGAGAGCTTCTGTTATTCCATTCTTTATTATTATGTTCGAATAACTTGTTTATGCGAAGTACCGCATACGTGGTGAAATTCTTCTGTTATTCCATTCTTTATTATTACATTGGAATAACACATGCATCTTGATCTATCGTATGCAGTGAATTACGTTGTTATTCCATTCTTATTATTACATTGGAATAACTTTTGTTTATCACAATCTGCATACATGGTGAAATTCTTCTAATATTAGTACTTTATTATTACGTCGAGAATATCACATACGTGCATTCTGGGACTGGTTCCATTATTTATTATTACAATCGAGAATATCACATGCAATGCGTTTACGTCGGACTGGTTCCATTATTTATTATTACATTGGGAATAACTTTTGTGTATGCGATCTATCATGCGCATGGTGAATCGTCTGTTATTCCATTCTTTATTATTACATTGGAATAACACATGCATGTGGATTACCACATACATGGTGAATGATCATTCGTATTCATTCCTTATTAAATTGTGGAAATGATGCATCTCACGTGGATTCTGCGTGGCGGGCGAAAATCCATTTGCAGTTTCAAATATTCTATTATACTCGGTTGGTTAAAGCTTTGCTTACATACTCCATGAAATTAGTGGAATATCCTTGATATTTGCGCTTCATCGATATCTTTTTATGGAAATATTCTTACGAGCATTCTTGAATTTTCTTTGCACAAAGCGATGATCATGTTGACAATTTGGGCGTTATTGAGTTAGGGATAAATTAACTTATAAATCTTTAAAATTTATTCTTGTACTTGTTTTATTGAATTGTCATTATCCTCATGCTTATATTATGTTGAAAGTCATCTTTAGCTTACGTGCATAGATGGACTTTATGACGCCCCCAAAACAGGTATACATCACCCGTCTTGAAAGTAAATCGGATACAAAGTCTTTGAATACAAATACAACTTAATTATACAACGATCGTGTAAAATACGACAAAACATAAATTTGTGAGTTTTAATACAAATATTGTCATCTAGACAATATCCACACTCAATGGAGTCCTCATTACATTTATTATCACACTATTTCCGCGAATAGTGAGGACTACTAATGCACCATCTAGGATCATCACTCGTTTCCCGACTAGTAAAATTCGTTCTCATTTCACGAAGAGAGCGGTGAAAGAAAAGGTGAGCTCAACTAGCCCGATAAGAAATATTATGACTAAGATAATGCGAATAAATTATCAATAGCCTTCAACGATTATAACAACCGATAGAATATAATAGACAACAAGTTTTAGATCAAAAGCTGCGTGAGAATAAGCAATCCATTGGAAGAGTCAAATAAAGTATAAAATCTCTTGTCTTCTATGATTTAAAAAGTTTTTCATCAACTTTATCATTTGAGACTTGGCTTAATAAATAAAATCGAATCATCCTGCTCCACGGCGAGGATATTCATATAATCATCAATGGTCATGACTATCTTAGAATAATCATTTGGTCATAATCATACCAACAATTTGTCCACCGATGAACTACGAGGCCGATGAGGACTTTTACCATATAATTCGTCACATTACGATCATGATTATAAGAATAATCTCGGTCATAATCATACCAAGTCCATCTATGCACGTAAGCCGAAGATGACTTTCAACATAATATAAGCATGAGGATGATGACAATTGATAAAACAAGTTCAAGAATAAATTTTAAAGATTTATAAGTTAATTTATCACGAACTTAATAACGTCTAAATTATCAACATGATATCGCTTGCTTTGTGCGATAAAATTCAAGAATGCTCAGAAGAATATTTCCATGAAAAGATACTAGATGAAGCGCAAATATCAAGGATATTTCACTAATTTCATGGAGTATAGAAGCCAAAGCTTTAACCAACCGAGTATAATATAATATATGAAGCGCAAATGGATTTTTTATCGCCGTGCGGTAATCACGTATATGAGATCATTTCCATAATTTAATAAGGAATAAATACGAGGATCATTCACCCGTGCATGTGGTAATTCACATACTGCGAGTTATTCAGCGAGAATAATAAAGAATGGAATAATGAAGGATTCACGCGTGCGTGCGATAGGATCTGCATCGACGAAGTTATTTCAACAGAATAATAAATAATGGAACTATGTCGGCGTAAACGCATTGCATGCACGAGAATATTAAACGAATAATAAATAATGGAACCCGGTCCCGCAGAACGCACGCCAGACAAGATATTACGACGAATAATAAATAATAGAACCAAGTCCAAAAAGAAGCGTTACGCATGACGAGGATATTAAAGCGAATAATAAAGAAGCGGAATATTAGAAGAATTTCACCATGTATGCGATTGTGATGTGCATAGGCGAGGTTATTCCAACGAGAATAATAAGAATGGAATAACAATGAGAATTTCACCATGTATGCGGTACTTTCGTGATATACTGAGTTATTCAACATAATAATAAAGAATGGAATAACAGAAGAATTTCACCAAGTATAGGGTATCCCGCGTATATAGGTTATTCCAACAGAATAATAAAGAATGGAATAACAGAAGTTCTCTTCATGAATAAGAGAGAAAGAATACCCCTTGCGAGTACAACAAATAATATTCTCTACCTTAGAAAAACTGAATACTGAAGTAGTGAAGTAGCAGAATACTTTTTTTCTTTCTCTCTATAGTTTCTCTCTCTAGAGTTTCAGTGAATTCGTAAGAAATAATGAAGGAATGAACTTCTATTTATAGGAGAATGGGTGAATAGTAACTAATTCATGAGCGGTCAGATTGATTTACTTTTTAAATGGGACGGTCCATATTGGTTTACTATTAAAACTTAAAGCAAATGACGGTCATCTTGATTTACTATTAAAACTTTAAACCAAATGATCCATATTGATTTACTATTATACTTTCCACCGGTGATCCATATTGATTTCTTATTATATCTTCAACCAATGATTACGAAAAATTAGCACATCTCCTCATGGAATAATATTATACCAAAAACTGATTTGGACCGAACATAAATATATCTTACGGGTGAATAGTACCCCGTGAATAGTAACTCATAAATAGTAACTCGTGAATAGTAACTCGTGAAAAGTAACTCGTGAATAGTACTCCGACACGGAAAGTGCCCCGAATACCCGATTGAACAATATAACCTCCAGACATCAATTATTATCGAAACAAGTGTCGATTTCCACTAACACAAATAATTTCCAACACAATAGAACTATAAAATTCATCTTTAATCAACACGCACTTATTCATCATTAATATTATAATTCACAATATTTAACAACTAAGTCGTTCCCGGAAAGAGGGGCTTTTCGATAAGGATTTCTCCTTATTGGCGCATGATTAGGTGACCAAACCTCTCCTGTGAGAACTTCAGACATTGTCGATATTGCAAATAATAATATGAATAACTTTCTTCGTCTCAATTATTGATTTAATAATATATCATATTATGCGAGATGATCTTTGTGACAATAATTGAATCGATAATATGAGAGATATAATGTAGCAATTACTATAGCAATAATTGAGTATAACCTGAGTGACTTCATACGTAAGCATTATAAATCAATACAGGTATCTTCTTATGCAACCACGCCAGACATTGCACTTTTACTACCTAGGGTAGTTCAACGGTTTTAACGGTAACACTTTCACCGTTATTTTTATAAAATGATAATTATGTGCGTTTCTAACTACGACAATACTTCCGTTAATGGGGTCCACCAATGATTGTGTCATCGCACGGATATTCCCGACAAAAAGAATATTCCCAAACCAAACGAATATTTTATAACAACTGCTTACTTTACAAAATTTATAAATATTACCCACAACTATAACATTATATCAAATCCACACCATAATATTTAAAAAAATATTTGAGAAATTTAAATCTTTATTCATAAAATTTGGGGTCTCACGGACTTGGTATGATTATGACCATGAGGATTATTCGGTATAATCATGGCTAGTAATGTAATGACGAATGATGTGGTAAAAGTCCTCATTGGCACGTAGTTCGATGGTGGACGGTTGTTGGTATGATTATGACCGAGGGATTATTCGGTATAGTCATGACCATTGATGATTACATGAATATCCTGGTAGTGGAAGCGAGAGATGATTCGATTTTTTTATTAATCTAAGTCTCAGCGATAAAGTTGATAAAAACTTTTTAAATCATAGAAGATAGTAGATTTTATACCTTACTTGACTTTTCTAATGGATTGCTTGATCCATTGCAGTTAAACTTGTTGTCTATTATATTCTATCGGTTTAACATTGTTGAAGGCTAATGATAATTTATTATGCATTATCTTAGTCGTAATATTTTCTTCTGAAATGGGCTAGTTTGAGCTCACCTTTCTTTCATTGTTCTCTTTAGGAAATGAGAAGCGTAGCGAGAGACTAGTCGGGGAGCAGTGATGGTCTAGATGGTGCATTAGTAGTCCTCACTTATACATGAAATAGTGTGATAATAAATGTAATGAGGACTCCATTGAGTGTGGATATTATCTAGATGACACTATTTGTATTAAAACTCACATTTTATGTTTAGTCATATTTTACACGACTGTTGTATAATTAAAGTTGTATTTGTATTACATCTAGTGTATTTGGCTATTTCGAGATGGGTGATTTATACCTATTTTGGGGGCGTCACATATAATAATATAATATTACATATTAATAATATAATATATTAATATTATAATAATAATATAATATTACAAGAGTAAACAATATATTGGGATTCAAGCATAAGTCAGACGCTACATGTTGTAGCGGCATACATTATTTGATGGGAATAATATAATAATTATATGAGGGGTCTTTTAGTAATTGCACGAGCCGTTACAAGTATTTTTAATACCACTACAACTTGTAGCGGCTGTGACATATTTTTTTTAAAATCTTAGCCATTAAATATGTTGATCAACGATGAAAATGATGGTTATTGGAATAGTTCTCCTAGAAACCGGTTGTCATGGATTGGAATTCATATATATATATATATATATATATATATGCTAAATTTGGAATCAGTCAAATGGTCTCGTGCACAAAATAGAAATTAGAAGCTAATGAGACGCAAATAAATTAAAACCACAACTACATGCTCAATAATTAATCACCTTTAAACGAATGGCTGCAAATAAAGAATCAAGTAATGTCACACACTTTTGCACAAAGCTAACCTTAAACGCGTAAATTTATACATTAATAATCATAAGATCATTACCCATATTGTTAAGATATCACATCTAATTGCTACTATCTACGTTAACAACTTCATTAAATTTAGAACTTCCAATTAAAACTAGAACAGATCGATCTTCATTAGTCGGTGGGAGTACTACTTGCATGCGATTAATTAAGGGAATGTTTGATAAAATAGAATGAAATAGTTCTGAATGTTTAAGTTATCTGAATGAGCTGAATGAAATAGTTCTGAAAAAAGTTGTTTGATAATTGACGTCTGAAACATCTGAGTAACAAATTTTTATTATTTTACCCCTTTGAAAACAAAAATCAAAATTATTGTACATTAATTTAATATTACTTAATATACACTAGTAGAAAAAAATAAATAGATAACGCTTAAAAAAACGTTGTAATAGGCCCCCTAGAAACATCGTGATTAGCAATGTTATCTATTAGACACATTTACACAATATTTTTAAAACGTTGTCTATTGACACATTATACAACATTTTTTTTGTATTTGCCCATTACATAACATTTTTTAGAGTGTATTTGAACATTACACAGCGTTTTTTTCTAAAAAGTGTTGTAATATATACATGCATATACAACTTTTATAAATTCTTTCTAGATTTGAAAATACACGGTGGTTTAGAAGTACCTACAATGTTGACTGCTAATGCCATGATATAGCTAAAAAAAATTCTAAATTCTCATTTAAAACCAAAATGTATCAAGCATTCTCAATTTTAAAATACATTCCAATAATACCATACGTTTACAGTTTCAAATTCACTTTGTAATATAATTACTACTATAAAGGAGTACACAAAACTAGGAACTATTATTACAGTTAACTTTGCGCATGGCTTGCACCAGGTTGATACTCTTCAATTCCTAGTCGATTCTGCGTATATTTACACAAAATAATTTCCAAGTAAGAATGTAAATGTACCATGAACCATAACAATCTAGCTAAATATCATGAAACTGAGCAAACACACTTTAAAGGGGTAGAAAACACAGTTTATCTGACATGAGGGGAGAGGGATGAAACTGGTTTTAACAAAAACAAGAATAAGATAAGTCAAAAGAAGAAATCCGAACAGCTAGAAGGGGATGGAATTCCTCAGAAAACAGAACCGTATTCAACACGGGAATGAGAGTAACCCAGAAAAAAAAATTAGTTTAAGACAAGCACATGTAATATAAAACATACAAAAGAAAACCATAAAATTTAAGAAACAAAAAGAACAAAACAAATAGTAATCTCCACCTTTAGGTTTCTGGGGTTGGATCAAGTAAATCCCCAATTTGTTCATTATAGGGTTAAATGTAAAGTAAATATTGAGCTTTTTGATATTTGGGTATTGAGTCCTTTCTTCCAGGTCAACGTAAACTGGTAGCTTTCATTAAAAATTTGAACTTTGAACACATGCGCCACATATGCATTGACATCTTTGGCGTGGCAAGTCGATGGTATTTAATATTGTAATTTGACACGCGTGTCATTTCTTGACGTGGCGTCTGTTGAATTTTTCCCAAAAAATTGCCTCTCCACAGATTCAAACTCGCAACCTCACATTTGTTAATATTTTGCAATGATTAATATTTATATCAAATCATGAGATTTTCCCCATATATTTCTTTTTTCTCCTTCACTACATACAATAACTAATTGCGTGATGATGATAATAATAATAATAATAATAATAATAATAATAATAATAATAATAATGATAATAATAATAATAATAATAATAACAATAACAATAACAATAACAATAATAATAATAATAATAATAATAATAATAATAATAATAATAATAATAATAATAATAATAATAATAATAATAATAATAACAATAACAATAACAACAACAATAATAATAACATTAACATTAACAAACCACAATAACAACAACAATAACAATAATAATAACAATAACAATAACAACAACAATAATAATAATAATAATAATAATAATAATAATAATAATAATAAAGTTTTCATAGTCGAACAAAAATAGATCTCAATTTTGCAGTTCATAATTTCTAATTTGAGCTTAATTCAGAAGACGAACAAAAAAAATGTTAAAAGTGTAATCGACTACCAATTGAATAAATCGATCCTCGTTTCACTTCACTAAATTCAACATTCAAACCCTAATAACAGTCTATAAAAACTTGCTAAATATATATAATCGTATACACACACATATATATATAGAAAAATGATCTATAACATGTATTTCTTATGGATTAAAATGGATAAATAAGCGATTCCATTTATACATTACGTTTATGAACGGTGAAGATTAAAAATCAATCTCGACCTTCGCTAGTAGAAATAGCGGGCATGATTAATATTCTTTCTTTCTGTTAAAACTTCTAGCGGATGTAATGTTTACACTTCGCAAATCACACTCACACAAGGAAAAGGAAGGAAAAGGTTCCAGATCACACTCACACAAGGAAAAGGAAGAAAAGGTTGGCACACAAGGAAAAGGAAGGAAAATATACAAATTAGCGAGACCAGTTTTCTCGCGTAATACCATGTTCAAAAATCTTGTCACATGTAAGTGGGGATCCGAAAGTCACAGAACAACATGGAATTTGAACGCCTTCTACTCTTGTGTATTTCTCCAAGAACCAAAGGGTTGCGAATATGGCTATTGATGTGATATAAATTTATGTAAAGTAAGTCTTGCGATTGTCGAATTAAAGAATTGGTGATGCAATTCGAACCCACAAAGACTAGAGTAATTTTAATGTATCCTTAATATCTATTTTAAGCGAATTAGAAATAAAGATTGAAAATTGATTAACTAGAATATGAAAACTAATAATAAGAAAACAATCTAGGAATCCGAATCCATTAAATAATAAACATAACATATAATTCAATCTCTTCTATTTTTATAACTCAATTATGATTTTGATCTCCCTTCCATTTAATTTAGTAATTTACAATTAACGTGGGCAAGCATAGAATATGAAAATTTAAGGATTAACTATAACCCATCAAAACTTTTTTGAACAAGCATGAATTATGAAAAATGCATATCTTAACAATAATCTATCAAAACCTCTTAATTAATTTAAAATTACATAAGAACTACAAAACGAAGATATTTCAATAACGAAACATGAAGACGAAATCAATTAAGCATAAAAGCATAAATAATAGAAGAGATGAAGATTATTATCATGAATAATTATTTAATTTCATCTTCATCCTAGATAAAAGAAATTAGCTAGACATGGAAAATAATTAAACTAACTAAAATAAAGAAAAGAAGAAAATTAAAAATAAATAAGAAAACTCCCTTTAATTAATGGCCATCCAACGAACGTACAATGAAGACGTAATTTTAATCTACTTCTAGTCCTAACCTAAATTAATACAATACCTAATATTTTTTCATCTTTAAAACAAGAGACCTATTTATGGGGAAAATAACTTTGAACCATAATTTAGATTCATTGAACTTGGACACTTTTGTTCCCTTTCCATGTAGGTTTCAACTTTCTAGTGACAATCAATTTCTCAAAAATATCTTCTAGATAGATTTTTCTTTTTCTTGTTGGATTTGACTTGCACACCAAGATTGTTCCACCTCTTTCCTTCTCCTTGTAGGATTCTTCTTAGATATTCCTTACATGAATAAGAGTATTAAATATCACTTCATCACAAAGATTTTGACTTTATTGCAACAAATATTAAATCCTACAAAATAAAATAAAACATATTAATTTAATAAACTAATATAATTAAAAGGACAAAATTAGGGATAATAAAATGTATGAATTACGTGTCTATCAAATACCCCATACCTAGCTTTTGCTCGTCCTCGAATAAAATAAAATAAAAAAACAAAATTATACTACCCCATTTTCGTAAGAAACACGGTTGCACTTAGCATGTGCGACAAGCCTTTAAACCCCTAGTAGACGAGTTGTGTCTCGTGAGGGTTTGCAGTGAATATACCCACAAAATTCAAAAATATTTTTGGATTCAACAAATTATAAATTGAAAGAAAACTTCTAAATATCTATGGACATTATACATAAGCAAGATTAAATTCAAAATCACACTTTTACCTTATCAAAAATATTCCATCTTTGTTTTAGACATCATCCTTCATTAAATCAATTCCATGTGATGCATGCATGTGTATATGATGTAACTCTTAGTAGGGATTTTTACCATGAAAATCAAGCAAACTTTTCTTCTTCTTTTTTTCTTTTTTTTTCTTTTTTTTTCTTTTTTTTATTTTTTCAATTTTGATTCTTGACTTGTGCAATGTCTCATTTTTTTAGGCTTTTCAAAGTTACCCATGTAGAGCGTTGGACCAATGACTCCCAAACAAATTGGCTTTAGGGCACTAGGTGTAGAGACACCCCTAAGGGCTTACTAACTCGAGTAACAAAGGCCACAAAATTAGACTAGTCAAGCTGCTTTTATCTATCACACTTTTCAGCTTGAATATCGATGCTTCCTGAGACGTGGATACTCAGTTATTTCATTTGATGGACATTAAAGCAGTTATTTATTTATTTTTTTCAACTTTTTTTTTAATTTCTTTATCTTTTTTTTATATAATTTTTTTAAAAAAATACTCGAATCATGGTTTATACCCTATAACTAAGAATTAGTGCAAACGTGAAGTGCAAAAATGCTCATGAAATCAATTTTAATCCAGATGGTATTTCAAACTAAGATTCCATATCTTATAAAAAATTCAAGAGTTCTAAATCTTTCAATCTTACTTATGAGTTTTGCTGCACAAAAACTTATTAGAATTAATTCAATCCATAAAAAGTCAAACAAAATTTTTAATTTTTTTTTATGTTTTTTACTATATTTTCTTAAAAAGAAAAAAAATCTAATACAATAATACAAACAAACTCCCCCCAAACCTAAATCATGCATTGTCCTCAATGTATACAAATGAAAAATAGAGAACAAAGATATGAAAGAATTATACCTTGTACGTGGGGTTTTTATTCTGCAAGAAAATGCGGTGAGAAAGAAAACAAATATACATATCTACAAATTTCATAAATCCTAAAAATTATGTGACTATACATGAATGATACAAATGGGTAAATGAGTGTGAACTTTTTAATATTTTCAAGAGGTCTAGGAAATTAAAAAAAGTCAAAATTTTCATCACAGTTATGCATAAAATTTACCTTAAGAAAACTTGCACTAACATGTCCAAATGATGGAAGAATTGGTTCAAATACATGTTCTATTTTAGTTGACTTATTTATAATGGATCTCAACAGCTCATTGACCTTATCTAAATATTCAGATTCATTCCAATTTTGATCAAGGTGATTTAAGAAAAAAATCAATTGGATATTTTTCAATTAAGAGTCTATTTTCAATTATTTATTGGGTCATTGACAACTCCTGTATCATGTTTACTTTAATGGGTTGATCCAAAAAATCACTAGGTAATTTTTTAGGAATAAGTCTTTCAGGGTATGGAACTTTAGGCTTATAAACTTTTTCAACTGACTCTTTAAATGCAACATGATCACTTTTAGGCACAGACTCATAATTTTTAGACTCCTCAAATTCACTTGACTCAAATTGTGTAGAATTGAAAATCATTTTCACAACCATTAAGATTTTCAAAATTTACCTTAGGGAGTTACTAGAAAATTCATCCGCCTCTTGTTCATTTATTATGGTGGCTAATCGACTCATTTGAATTTCTAGACGAGATATAATGCTAAATTGTTCTTCCATTGAAGCTTCCGTAGTTTTCTCCATGGCACTAAGTCTTTCTTCTTCTTTATTTGATAATTCTTATGGATATTGAGGTTCTGGATCCAGATATGGATATGGATATGGATATGGATATGGATATGGATGTGGATGTGGATGTGGATGTGGATATGGATATGGATATGGATATGGATATGGATATGGATATGGATATGGACATAGACATAGACAAGAATTTTCATAAGTTGGAAAATTTTGATTTACTTGGTGTGCATTAAAATTTCCATAAAGTTCTTGATTCCAAAATTATTATTCCAACTATAATAAGGATCCATTTTTCCACAAATCACAAAACAAACAGACAACTAACCACGAAAGTCGCACAAAAAAAAAAGAAAACAAAAAACTAAACTACTATTTTTTATTTTTTAAAAATATATGGAGATACGAAGTACCGAAGAAAACGCAGTAACAAAATCTTTATCTTTTCGCTCCTTCGATCCGCTTCAATAATCCTAAAAAAAATTATAGTTAAAACTAATTCGAATAAATAAAAATTAGGGAATAAATAAAAATTAATTCTAGTCCCCGGCAACGGCCCCAAAAATTTAATGTGATAAAAATTATGTACTGCAAGTGCACAATGTCAAATTTAAGAACTAACAAGTACAGGTCGAACCCACAAAGACTAGAGTAATTTTAATGTATCCTTAATATCTATTTTAGGCGAATTAGAAATAAAGATTGAAAATTGATTAACTAGAATATGAAAACTAATAATGAGGAAACAATCTAGGAATTCGAATCCATTAAATAATAAACATAACATATAATTCAATCTCTTCTATTTTTATAACTCAATTATGATTTTGATCTCCCTTCCCTTTAATTTAGTAATTTACAATTAATGTAGGCAAGCATAGAATATAAAAATTTAAGGATTAACTATAACCCATCAAAACTTCTTTGAGCAAGTATGGATTATGAAAAACTCATATCTTAACAATAATTTATCAAAATCTCTTAATTAATTTAAAATTACATAAGAACTACAAAAGCGAATGTATTTCAATAACGAAACATAAAAGCGAAATCAATTAAGCATTAAAGCATAAATAATAGAAGAGATGAAAAATATTATCATGAATAATTATTTAATTTCATCTTCATCCTAGATAAAAGAAATTAGTTGGACATGGAAAATAATTAAACTAACTAAAATAAAGAAAATAAGAAAATTAAAAATAAATAAGAAAACTCCCATTAATTAACGGTCATCCAACGAACGTACAATGAAGACATAATTTTAATCTACTTCTAGTCCTAACCTAAACTAATACAATACCTAATACTTTTTCATATTTACAACAAGAAACCTATTTATAGGGAAAATAACTTTGAACCATAATTTAGATTTCATTGAACTTGGACACTTTTGTTCCCTTCCCATGTAGGTTTCTACTGTAATTCTATGTATGTGCACACCTAGAGGGGGGTGAATAGGTGGTTAAGCAAAAAATGATAAATGCTGAAAACTTTTTGAAATTTTCTGCTACAGGTTTAATTCAGACAGCTACACCTGTCTGCTTTAGTGTATGTTCTTCATTTATGATTATCAGACAGATAGACCTGTCTGCTTTAGTGTTTAGATAGGCGTGATGAATAAAATATGCAGAACGTGAATGGCAGTTAAAGAGATAAACAGAAATAAAAATCACACCAAGATTTTTTACGTGGTTCAGCCCCTATCCTCTACCTAGTGGCGTAATCCACGTCCAATCCCAACTAGGATTGGAGACTCTTTTTATTAAACTTAATATTTAATTAAATACAATTAAAAGAACTCCCTGTTACAAAGAAGCTTTCCACTGATGGACACCTCTGCCCCCTTTGCACCTCTGCAACCTTTCTCACCACTGAGACCTTTGCACCTCTGCAACCTTGAAAGCTCTCTTTGAACAGACCCTATCCACTACTGGATCGATCAAGCCAGACAAGCTTTGAACTTTGAATATAATAGAAGAAATTATAATAGACTTCTTATTTTCCAGCCACAAAGAATTATAGACAGTACAACGAATAGCTGGAAATAAACGATGAAAGCTCTCAATAGGATTATTCTCTGTATAGCAACGTGAATTAACTTCTTGTATCCCTCTCTGCTTAGCCGTGAAAATAAGACTATATATAAAGAGAGACCCAACAGCTATAAAATAATTGTTAGCAATGAATCAGATGATTTAAATCCCATAGCAAGAAATCAGATGATTTAAATCCCATAATATTAGCTATAATATTGACCAACGGTTATTAACAAGAGATGGAATAGGAAACGCATATCAAATTTGGTATACCCCATGATATTAACAGTTAAAGAGTCCAACAGATTTGGTAAATCAATGATATGTTTTCAAGTCAAACCAAAACACCTTAAATAAATGAACAAGGAGATAAGATAAGATGAGACCCACCAACTCTAAACAACTTCAGTAAGACTCCTTTCTCAATTAGAATACAAAGTACCACTAACAGTTATGGGTCCCACTAAGCAAGAGTATATCCTTAAATAAATTACAGTACCCACGAAATACTCTATATAATAGATGAAGGAAATTTGAGCCAGCTGGAATAACATATATAAACCCATCTAATAATATTTGATAGCATTAAAAATTATATGTAATTCTATGTATGTGCACACCTAGACGGGGGGTGAATAGGTGGTTAAGCTAAAAGTGATAAACGCTGAAAACTTTTTGAAATTTTTCACACTGAGGTTTAATTAGAGCATGACTACACACATCCCGCTTTTAGTGTCTCATTCTTCATTTATGATTATCAGACAGCTAGACCTGTCTGCTTTAGTGTCTGGATAGGCGTGATGAATAAAAATATGCAGAACGTGAATGGCAATTAAAGAGATAAACAGAAATAAAAATCACAACAAGATTTTTAACGTGGTTCAGCCCCTATCCTCTACCTAGTGGCGTAATCCACGTCCAATCCCAACTAGGATTGGAGACTCTTTTTATTAAACTTAATATTCAATTAAATACAATAAAAAGAACTCCTATTCAAAGAAAGCTTTCCACCGATGGACACCTCTCCGCCTTTGCACCTCTCGCAACCTTTCTCACCACCGAGACCTTTACACCTCTCGCAACCTTGAAAGCTCTCTTTGAATGGACCTCTATCCACTCTTTGGATCGATCAAGCCGACAAGCTTTGAACTTTGAATATAATAGAAGAAATTATAATAGACTTTCTTATTTTCCAACCACAAAGAATTATAGGCGATCTGATGAATATACCGGAAATAAACAATGAAAGCTCTCAATAGATTCTTCTCTACGTATAAATGACGTGAATTAGCTTCTTGTATCCCTCTCGCTTTAGTTGTGAAAATAAGACTATATATAAAGAGAGACCCAAGCGGTTATAAAATAATTGTTAGCAATAAATCGGATGATTTAAATCCCATAAAGCAAGAAATCGGATGATTTAAATCCCATAATATTAGCTACAATATTGACCAGCGGTTATGAACAAGAGATAGAATAGGAAACGATATCAAATTTGGTATACCCCATGATATTAGCAATTAAAGAGTCCAATGATTTGGTAAATCAATGAAATGTTTTCAAGTCAAACCAAAACACCTTAAATAAATGAACAAGGAGATAAGATAAGATGAGACCCGCTTAACTCTAAACAACTTCAAGAAGACTCCTTTCTCAATTAGAATACAAAGTACCACTAACAGCTATGGGTCCCACTAAGCAAGAGTATATCCTTAAATAAATTATAGTACCCACGAAATACTACGTATAATAGATGAAGGAAATTTGAGCCAGTTGGAATAACATATATAAACCCATCTAATAATATTTGATAGCATTAAAAATTATAAATACCAATATTCCTTAATAAACTCAAATTCAAATCATCCTTAATAAACTCCAAATAAAATATTCCTTAATAAACTCCAAATCAAATCTTCCTTAATTTTAAAACATTCCAACTTACCAACGGAAGGAAATCAACAAGTGTTCATGTAATAACCATAACACATGCATATTAATAATAATATAATAACAAACCATGAACCATGCACATGTCTAATATACTTAAATTAGTCATCATTCAAAACATCATAAATTCAAAAACCAACATTCTCCCCCTTTTTGATGATGACAATTTATGCACCAACATGTTCCCCCTAAGTATATGGCTCCCCCTAAATTTATGCATATTAAGGAGCAAAAGAAAATTACTTTATCCAAATAACCATCATTCCATATTCCAGCATAATATAGTATCTCAATATCAACATGAATACCAATTCAAACCAATTTAAATATACCCATATATCTCTCCCCCTTTGTCACTATCAAAAAGAAATAAATCATCAAGTTATATCTCTCCTCCTTTGTCATCAACAAAAAATAATTCATATCAATTTAGTTGAAGTTAGTTATCTCACCCCATTTGCCAAATTAAAAAAAAATAAGCATAAAGAATGACAATCGAACGAGGTTATAACAAAACCACATATAGCAAGTAAACAATATATTCATACTTTTGTAATTTGTTACCTATATATCAACCTTTTGTTAAGATTGTCATGTATATTAAATATGGAGCATTTGACATAATAAATGATGTTATGAACTCTTGTAATACGAAATCCATAGAGTTTTTATAATAATATATCTAATTAAAACTCTATTTAAAAAATAACATGAGGTACTTACAGATTCCACCAAATAATTTATAAGTAACTTACTTTCTCAAAGTAAAGAATCATCCATCTCCTTTTTGATCTTGAGACACCTACAAACAAATAGTCTTTATCTTTTTGGTACCCAAATTTTCTTGGGTCCTTTTGGGTTAGTAGCATATAAATCACTTTTCTTAACCCAAATTTGTTTTATTCTAATTTTATTGCAATTAGAATCAAAATGACCTTTAAAACCACATTTTTTACAAGTAATAAATGGTGAACAATAAAGTGGTTTATGCCTTGATTTACTATGAATCATTCTAATATTATTATTAGTAGGATTATACCCAATTCCTTGTTTATCAAGACTAGACCTTTGTGCCCCTAACATAACATTTAGGTTCTCTTCTCTTTGCACAAATTTAGCAAGATCATTTTTTAAAGATGTTATTTCTGTATTTGTTATATTATCATCATGTTGAACATTCATCATTTTTCCATCATTAAAAGCATCTATACATGCATCTCTCATTTTTAAATTTTCTTTTAACACTTCATTTTCATTTTTAAGATATTCATTTTCTTTTCTTTCTTCAATAAGTGACTCAACTTTATTCATTAGCTCATTTACGCAGTTCTTAAAATAAACAGTTTTCTTTTTAAGCCTTTGATTTTCATTTTGTAAAGCAAGATAATCAGATGTAGATATTTCAAAAATTTCATGAAAATTTGTTACCTCAAGTTGATCATCATCTTCTAGTCCCATGAAACAGAGTTGGACAGTTTCTTCTTCTTGTTCCGTTTTGGACTTACTCACTTGAGTTGAGCTACCTTTTTAATTTTTCCTTTGTTTCTTTCTTTGAAGTAGTCTCTCGAGTTTTCTTGAGAGCATTTCAATTTCTTCATCAAAATCTTCGTGATCACTTTCATCGTTGCTCTCGATTTGAAGTGCCAATGTTTTCTTTATTAATGCTTCATCCTCTTCATCATACCTCTTGAGTTGATTTTTAAATTCTTCAAGCTCTCCAAACAAGGTAAGAGTTTCCATGGTACTAATTGTTGGTGAGTCTTGGAGAGTTGTGACTTTCGGAGCAAACCGTTTGGGCATGACTCTTAGCAGCTTTCTATTAATTTCTCTCTGATCAATTTTCCGTTCCAGCATACTTAGAGAGTTCATTAGAGTAAGATGTGACGCCCCCAAAATAGGTATACATCACCTATTCTGAGTTGTCAATACATTGTACAGAAACAACTACAACTTTATTATTACAACAGTAAAACTGTGAGTTTGAATACAAATATTATCTTCTAGACAATATCTATACTCAAATAAATCCTCATCACATTTATTGATACATTATTTTATAAAAATGGTGAGGACTACTAAACAATCCTTTCTAAAACCTTCATTCCATACCACGACTCGTACTTTCATTATATTCTCGCCTCCGAGAAGATAAATGGAACAAAGGAAAAGGGTGAGCTCAACTAGCCCAATAAAGAATATTATGACTAAGATAATATACAACAAATTACCGTTAGTCTTCACGGAAAAATCTAATAGAATACAATAGACAACAAATTTTAAATCAATATTCGCAATGGAAATAATAATTCATTAGAAGAGTTAAGTAGATAATGCAAACTATTATCTTCATGTATGAATTTAAAAGTTCATAAATCTATCTTTTATCCCCGTAACATCAATCAATATACATACGGAATCAAATATTCATCTTTGCACTCTGAGGCCAAAGATATTCATCGATTGGTCATGTTCATCTAAACACATGTTCATCTTTGCACTACTGACCAAAGATATTCTTCAGAAATCATTCATCTTTGCTACTACGTGCCAAAGATATTCAATAATATCATCATTTAAGATCGAGGATGATGAAAATATTTTTAAAGAAACGAATCCGGTGAAACAAAATGACAAGGATTAAGGATTAAGGATTCGTACTTTTTTTATCCATGTTCAAAAATACCTCAAAAATAATCATAGTGGTGTAAAATTCAAGAATGATCAAAACATGGATACAATCAAAGCTAGTATCCGAATAGATATTTTGGACAAAAAGAAGAAATTTTATTTTCGAATTGAATAGTCAGATATCGTGAATAGTCTTAGTACACGTGAATAGTAACTCAGACACCAAAAGATAAAAATTTCCCAAAAAACATCTTCACGCTTCATGAATAATAAGATTCGTGAATAGTAACTTCGTGAATAGTAACTCATGAATAGTAACTCATGAATAGTAACTCCGACATGGAAAAGTTCCAAATTTGATAAAAAGTTCCAACCAATATTTCAAAGATAATGATATTGAAGAAATAATATCATCCGAGAAGAAAATAACATCCCTTACCTCAAAAGATTAGTACTTTATTTGGAATAACGGGTATAGTCTTTGAAGGAACTTGCACTGAATCTAACAATACTCAAAGTATACTCACAAGAATACGCTCAATATATCGAGAGAGAAATAGAGAGAAACTTGGGTTTACGGTGTTTTTCAATTCTAACCTAAGCACCTATTTATAGGAAAATGCTTAGAACACCAAAAGCGTAAAATTGAATATAATATTAATATATTTTTCACATTTTCTTTAGCCCACCTTAGACAACTGATCTCAGCCCATTTGAATCACATGTGAGGCCAACTTAGTTGCAAAAAACGTTTTTCTCAAAATAATTAACTAAAACTCCCAAAAATTAATTATTTCAGAACTTCGGAACTTTAATAATTCATAATAAATAGCCCTTTCATTAGAAAATTCAAATCTCGCAAGTTTTTATAGGAAATTCAATTCTCTACAACTTTGCAGAAGAAAGGTTTTCCAAATTCCAAATAGAAATTGACCGAAATCCACAAACGGGCGATTTTACAAGCTATAATCAAATTTCAGTCAATAAATAGGGTCCACCAACATGTTTAACATGTTTTAAACATTTATTGCAACAAAAATACTCTTCCTCCTCGTATACTCATATATCCCACATTCTTTGTAAAAATATCACCATTATTATATTATTAAAATATAATAATATATTTAAATGAATTATTTTATCAGAAAAAGATAAAATTTCAATTTTACAACATTTGTCACATTAAAATTTTTCTCCATCTATATCCACATAAAATCAATATTTTCCTCATCATATGAATCAATAATTAATTATTTACAAATAATATTACAGAATCACAATATCGACAACAAAGTAGCGGTTCAGGAAAGAAGAGGGCTTTCAATAAGAATTTCTTCTTCATTGGCCTTGCAATTAGGTGACCAAACCTCTCCTTGATGAACTTTCTAGACATTGCCAATAATGTTATCTAGTAATATTATTAGGATAATATGAATTATTACTCGATAATGAAAATACTTGTGTAATGACAATTATTGAAACAACAAAGAATATAAAATATCAACGCTAAGCAATTATTAACTCAATAAAATCTTTGAGCGATAATTACCGTAACCATTATTGAGTAGTGCCTTCTTACGAAAGAATTAATAATTGGTGCAATACTGGTAATGCTTCTTGTGTTTTAACCACCGTGTATTTTAACAAAGATTAACAGTAATAACCACGCCTGTTATTTTTAAACCACTTATATTTGTCGTTTTCTTCATCCATCCCTTTTCGTTATGGGGCCCACACATGGTTTTGCGCCGTCGCATCGAATATTCCCGACAAAGATCGAATATTCCACGACCAAACGAATATTCCCAAACAACAATGAATATTTTATAACCACTTGCTTATTTTGAAGTATTTGCGTATTTTACCCCACATTAATCAAATCAACCCTTACTATTTCAAAATAATCAATAGAGAAAATTAAATTTCATTAATAATAAGTTGGGGTCTTACAACCTCCATTCCTTATGAAATTTCGTCCTCGAAATTGGCGACGACGATACACAGTGTTTCAAAAGGTGAGGATACCTCGCTTTCATTTCCGTTTCTAATTCCTGGTCATTTCCTCTATAGCATGATTCCTCCACAAAACTTTAACTTGTGGTATGACCTTTCTTAGCGTAGGACATGCTCCTTCCTATCCAAAATCTTGACAGTACCTCCTCATACGTTAAGTCTTGGCTATCTCGTCCAGATTCTAATTTATAACGTGGTTCGAGTCTTTCACATATTTACGAAATACGGATATGTGAAACACATTATGAACACGAGACATACTCTGAGGTAACGCGAGTCTATAGGCTACATTTCCTACTCGGTCAAGAATTTGAAATGGACCAATAAATCGTGGATTGAGCTTTCTCTCTTCCCAAATCTTGTAACTCCCTTCCATGGAAGCAACTCGCAATAATACATGATCCCCACACTAAATTCCACGTCCTTTCGATGAAGATCCGCATAACTCTTTTTATGGTCGATCTTGTGCCGCTTTTTGTATCGTTGTCGAATCATTTGGATCTTTTCCAGTAGTCATACGTATCAACTCGGGTCCCAACAAAGTGTTGCTTCACCCACCTCGTCCCAACATACCGGAGAAGCGACACTTTCGTCCATATAATGCTTCAAATGGAGCTACACCTATACTTGCTTGATAAGCTGTTATTGTAGGAGAATTCCACCAATGGTAAATACTTATACCAACCGCCTTGAAGTCTCAGGACACGAGTTTTAATAAATCTTCAAGAGTTTGAATAGTCCTTTTCGATTGTCCGTCAGTTTGAGGATGGTATACCGAATCAATAAATAAATCCGTGCCCATAGCTTTTTGCAAGCTAACCCAAAATCTTGAAGTGAATCTTGGGTCACGATCCAAAACTATGGATACAGCATGCCATGCAACCTCACAATCTCATTCACGCATACTACTAGCAAGACGATCAAGGAATAAGTCTCCGTATTGGCAAGAAATGAGCAGACTTGGTTAATCTATCAACAATAACCCAAATAGCATTGATGCCTCGAGAAACCGTAGGAAGACCCGTAATGTGAAATCCATGGTAATGTGTTCCCACTTCCATTTCAGAATCTCAAGTGGTTGCAACGGACCCTTAGGTACTAGATGTTCCGCCTTTACACGTTGACAAGTTAAACATATTGAGATAAACTTTGCAATCTCTCTCTTCATATTGTTCCACCAAAATGTATGTCGAAGATCACGATACATTTAAGTACTTCCAGGATGGATTGCAAATGGTGTATTGTGTGCCTCCATCATAATCTTGTACTTCAAATCAGAGTCGTTAGGAACACAAAGTCTAGAGTGGACTCGAAGTATTCATTCTTCATCAATTCTCGCTTCCGGAATAGCTCTTTCTTGTACTTTCTTCTTCATACGCATCATTCAAGATTGGTGGCTTGAGCAACCTTAACTTTTTCTATTAAAGTTGGCTCTGTCGTATACTTGACATCATCGCACTCATTCCTGCATATGATCTTCTACTCAACGCGTCAGCTACCACGTTCGCTTTTCCAGGATGGTATTGAATAGTGTGGTCGTAGTCTTTCAATAGCCGAACCAACGTCACCGCCGCATGTTGAGTTCTTTTTGAGTGAAGAAATATTTAAGGCTTTTATGGTCCGAATATATCTCCACTTTCTCCCATATAGATAGTGCCTCCATATCTTTAAGGCTTGAAACGATGCCGCCAACTCTAGATCATGAGTAGGATAATTCCTCTAATACTCTTTTAAGTTGTCGCGAGGCATAGGCTATGACTTCCCACGTTGCATGAGAACACATCCTAACCCTTTGCACGAAGCATCAGAGATAACAAATCCATCCGAACCAGATGGTATTGTTAGAACAGTCTTAGAAATAAGTCTCCTCTTAAGCTCTTGGAAACTCTTCTCGCATTCTTCGCTCCAAACGAATTTTGTATCCTTCCGAGTTAATTTGAGTTAATGGATGTAGCGATTCGAGAAAACCCTTCCACAAATCTCCGATAATAACCATTTAAGCCCAAAAGCTATGTACTTGATCACCGACTTGGTTGCTCTAACTTTGTATTGCTTCAATCTTCACGGATCAACAAATACTCCATGTTTCGACACCACGTGCCCAAGAAATGCTACTTCCTCAAGCCGAACTCGCATTTCTTCAATTTGGCATATAGTTTGTTTTCACGAAGCCTTTGGAGTACCGACTTCAAATGGTGCTCATGATCTTCACGACTTTTGGAATATATAAGGATGTCATCAATAAAGACAACAACAAACCGATCCAAATATTCCTTGAATACTCGGTTCATCATATCCATGAAAGTCAAGGGAGCATTAGTCGATCCGAAAGACATGACTAAGAATTCATAATGCCCGTCATCGAGTTCTAAAGGCGTCTTTGGAATATCCTCGGTTCTAATCTTGGTGATGATATCCGAGCGAAGAACGATTTTTGAAAAAGAATTGTGCCTCCTTGAATTTGGTCAAACAAGTCATCAATACGAGGTAGAGGATACCTATTCTTGATGGTGACATGGTTTAATTCACGATAGTCAATACAAAGTCGCATACTCCCGTCTTTCTTCTTTACAAATAAAACAAGAGCACCCCAAGGAGATGTACTAAGGCAGATGAAACCGATGTCCAACAATTCTCGTAGTTGGACCTTTAACTCGAAGTTCAATAGAGCCATTCGATATGGGGTTTTAGAAATGGGCTTTGTACGGAGTTCAAGATCAATAAAGAATTCAACTTCACGTTCGGGGTGACCGGAAGTTCTTGAGGAAATACATCGGGAAAGTCAATAACAACGGGAATATTATTCAAATTTGGCGTGTCTTTATTCAAATCCATAACATGGGCTAAGAAAGCTTGACATCCGTTTTTCAATAAACGAATATCTTTATGATTAGATATGACGGTGATTGATTTTAATGGTTTAGTTGCTTGAATTAATTGCAAATGAGGTTGGTTAGGAATATGAAAACTAACAACCTTACGAAAACAATCAATTTTGGCATGATGAGTAGTTAACCAATCAATCCCTAAAATCACATCAAAAGCAAGTATCTTTAAAGAGATAAGGTCAGCGGTAAGGTAATGGTGCCAACTTGAATCAAACAAGATTTATAAGCGAGTGGATGTGATGAAAGTTTCTCTAACGGAGTTTCCACAGATAGGTCAAAGTCTAATTTCTCCGAGTCAAGTTTAAGCGTTGAGCATGCGGGAGAGATAAATGAATGGGTATGCCGATTATCAAGTAAGGTATAAACTTCGCAAGAATTTATAAATAGCTTACCCGTGATCACCTCGTTTGGGTTCTCGCATTATGACCCGATCCACAACAAACGCTCTTCTCGAAATCGTTGACTTTGACTTTTACGGGACGATCTTTTGAGTCACCAATCCCCATTGAACTAGGGTTTTTCGCCACTGCATAATCTCGAAAGCGATATGTCCTTCCTTTCCACAATTATAGCATACCTTGAAGCTATTGTGGGACGGTTTGGATTGATATGTCCCTTTCCCGCATTTATAGCATATGACCGGTGGTCGTTCTCCTCCCTTAGAACCCGATTCACCAAGACCTTTTGTCGTCTTCACATGGTCATTGTTAAATCTCCTCTTTTAAAATCTCCTCCGACTCGCTTCTTCTATTTTTATGGCCATGATTACCACCAGAGTGGTTACCATTTTTGTCCGTCTGTTTCTTTCTCATTGGTTATCATTATTACATTGTTGTTATCTCCAGTACGATCCGGTTGTGGTCCCTCGGTTGACCGTACTCGTTATCTCGCTCTAATAATTGAGCCCCATTTACAACATCCGAATAGAGAGAAAGTTTATGAGAAATGAGATATTGGACGTATGCCGAGTTTCAAACCTCTAAGAAACATCCGCGTCATCGTTCCTCATTCTCCACCAAATGAGGTGCAAACTGGATAACTCTGCAAACTTTGCCTCGTCTTTGAGACACCGCTCATGTTGTTTTGCTCTAATCGATGAACTCCACTTCCTTCATATAGCGAACACTTTCGGGAAAGTATTTGTCATTAAATAGTTTCTGAAACGTTTCCCAAGACATGCCGAGTGCAATTTGGATGGGTACGCTTCATGAGACTCCCACCGATGAGTTCGCCTCGCCACGGAACATAAAGATGGCGAATGGAACCTTACATTCCTCCGTGCATCCCAAGACATCGAATATCTTGGTAATTTGCTTGACCCATGTTTCCGCCATGATCGGATCCGGCTTTCCCTTAAATTCTGGTGGTCCTGACTCTTTGAAGCGCTTGGGTTGTGACAACCGGTGAATTGCTATCATTTCTCTCTGTATTTTGAACACGAGTCTCCCAAATCGATTTTGCATGAACTACAAAAAAGCTTCTAAACATCCCCTCGTTCATCATCCGCTTTCAATGGTGTTGTTCACGGGAGGAACATTGCCACTGTTGCACATTCTCCTCGTTGGTGAGTCAAAGGCGTCTCCTGGTCTCATTTTCATTGTTAATATTCTCGATTCGACATTCTCAAACATCGCCATAAAACAAGGGTTAATTAAGAAAATCAATATATCACATAATATCCTTATATCTTGACCAACTAAAAAAATAAGCTTAGGTAGGACACACTAGCGAAGGATTTACTCGTCTCTCCTCCTAGTTCTATTCCCGATCTCCGCCAGAGATCATATCCTAAGCTCGATACTAACCATTTGACGCCCCCAAAATAGGTATACATCACCTATTCGAGTTGTCAATACATAGCATGTAAACAACTACAACTTTATTATTACAATAGTAAAGCTGTGAGTTTGAAGACAAATATTATCTTCTAGACAATATATATACTCAAATAAATCCTCATCACATTTATTGATACATTATTTTACAAAAATGGTGAGGACTACTAAATAATCCTTTCTAAAACCTTCATTCCATACCCAGACTGCACTTTCATTTATATTCTAGCCCAAGATAAAGAATATTATGACTAAGATAATATATAACAAATTACCGTTAGTCTTCAACAGAAAAATCTAATAGAATACTGATAGACAACAAATTTTAAATCAATATTCGCAATGAAATAATAATTCATTAGAAGAGTTAAGTAGATAATGCAAACTACTATCTTCTATGTATGAATTTAAAAGTTCATCGTCTATCTTTTATCCCCCGTAACATCAATCAATATACATCGGAATCAAATATTCATCTTTGCACTACCACAGCCAAAAGATATTCATCGATTGGTCATGTTCATCTAAACACTGCTCATCTTTGCACTACTGACCAAAGATATTCTTCAGAAATCATTCATCTTTGCACTACAAAAGCCAAAGATATTCAATAATATCATCATTTAAGATCGAGGATGATGAAAAATATTTTAAAAAAACGAATCCGATTGAAACAAAATGAAAAGGATTAAGGATTAAGGATTCGTACTTTGTTTTATCCATGTTCAAAAATACCTCAAAAATAATCATATTGGTGTAAAATTCAAGAATGATCAAAACATGGATACAATCAAAGCTAGTATCCGAATAGATATTTTAGACAAAAAGAAGAAATTTTATTTTTGATTGAATAGTGTCAGATATCGTGAATAGTCTTAGTATCACGTGAATAAGAAACTCGACACCAAAAGATAGAAATTTCCCAAAAAAACATCTTCACGCTTCATGAATAGTACTCGTGAATAAGAACTCGTGAATAGTAACTCATGAATAGTAACTCATGAATAGTAACTCATGAATAGTAACCCGACATGAAAAAGTTTCAAATTTGATAAAAAGTTCCAACCAATATTTCAAAGATAATGATATTGAAGAAATAATATCATCGAGAAGAAAATAACATCCCTTACCTCGAAAGATTAATACTTAATTTGGAATAAGGGTATAGTCTTTGAAGGGAACTTGCACCGTCTAACAATACTCAAAGTATACTCACAAGAATACGCTCAATATATCGAGAGAGAAATAGAGAGAAACTTGGGTTTACGGTGTGTTTTAATTCTAACCTAAGCACCCTATTTATAGGAAAATGCTTAGAACACCAAAGCAGAAAATTGAATATAATATTAATATATTTTTCTCATTTTCTTTAGCCCACCTTAGACAACTGATCTCAGCCCATTTGAATCACATATGAGGCCAACTTAGTTGCAAAAAACGTTTTTCTCAAAATAATTAACTAAAACTCCCAAAAATTAATTATTTGAACTTGAACTTCAATAATTCATAATAAATAGCCCTTTCATCAAAAAAATTGAATCGCTATGAAGTTTTTATAGGAAATTCAATTCTCTACAACTTTGCGGAAGAAAGTTTTTCCAAATTCCAAATAAAAATTGAAGAAATCCACAAATCCAGGCGATTTTACAAATTTATAATCAAATTTCAATCAATAAATGCGGTCCACCAACATGTTTAACATGTTTTAAACATTTATTGCAACAAAAATACTCTTCCTCCTCGTATACTCATATATCCCACATTCGTTGTAAAAATATCACCATTATTATATTATTAAAATATAATAATATATTTAAATGAATTATTTTATCAGAAAAAGATAAAATTTCAATTTTTCAACAATTGTCACATTAAAATTTTTCTCCATCTATATCCACATAAAATAAATATTTTCCTCATCATATGAATCAATAATTAATTATTCAAAATAATATTATTGAGAATCACAATATCGACAACCAGTGCAGGTTCCGAGGAAGAGGGGCTTTCAATAAGAATTTCTTCTTCTTGGCGTGCAATTAGGTGACCAAAACTCTCCTTAGAACAGAACTTTCTAGACATTGCCAATAATGTTATCTAGTAATATTATTCAGGATAATATGAATTATTGCTTCGATAATAAAAAATCGTGTAATGACAATTATTGAAACAACAATGAATATAAAATATCAACGCAAAGCAATTATTAACTCGATAAAATCTTTGAGCGGTAATTATCGTAACCATTATTGAGTAGTGCCTTCTTACGTAAGAATCAATAATTGGTGCAATACTGGTAATGCTCTCTTGTGTTTTAACCAACGGGTATTTTAACGATGATAATGAGTAACAACCACGTAGATTATTTTTAAACCACTTATATTTGTCGTTTTCTTCATCCAATCGCTTTCGTTATGGGGCCTACACATGGTCATTGCGCCGTCGCATTACGAATATTCCCCGACAAAGATTGAATATTCCACGACCAAACGAATATTCCCCGACAACAATGAATATTTTATAACCACTTGCTTATTTTAAAGTATTTGCGTATTTTACCCCACATTAATCAAATCAACCCTTACTATTTCAAAATAATCAATAGAGAAAATTAAATTTCATTAATAATAAGTTAGGGTCTTACATAAGAAATCTCCCTTGAGCTTCATTAACTGTTTCATCTTTTTCTAATTTGAATAGTTCGTATTCGTGCATTAGCATGCTCAGCTTGATCTCCTTTACTTTAGTAGTACCTTCGTGGCTCATGATGACTGTGTCCCAAATTTCTTTTGTTGTGTTGCACGATGATACTTTATCAATTTCAGCTTGGACTATTCCGCTTAGCAAGGTGTTCATGGCTCTTGAGTTGTAGAAAAACATATAGCTTACGTTTGCATCCATCTCCATGAGAGCCTTTGGTTTGCCATCATCATGTCTAGAAATGATAGGTCCATTTTCAACTACCCACCATTCCCATGGGTCTCTTTTAAGAAAAATCTTCATTCTGAACATCCAAAAGTTGAAGTTTTCACTTCCGAACAACAGCGGTGGCCTACTTGTGGACTGACCTTCTTGAAAGTTTAGGTGTGACATAGGATCTTCCCCTACGACCTGCAACGATCAATATTAGTAGAGCCTTGCTTTGATACCAAATGTAATTCTATGTATGTGCGCACCTATAGGGGGGTGAATAGGTAGTTAAGCTAAAAGTGATAAATATTTGAAAACTTTTTGAAATTTTCGCTATGAGTTTAATTCAGAATAACTACACCATACGCTTTAGAGTGTCTGTTCTTCGTTTATGATTATCGAGATGACTAGACACTGCCTCGCTTTTAGTGTCTGGATAGGCGTGATGAATAAAAATATGCAGAACGTGAATGGCAGTTAAAGAGATAAACAGAAATAAAAATCACACCAAGATTTTTTACGTGGTTCAGCCCTTATCCTATACTTAGTGGCGTAATCCACGTCCAATCCCAACTAGGATTGGAGACTCTTTTTATTAAACTTAATATTCAATTAAATACAATAAAAAGAACTCCCTGTTACAAAGAAGCTTTCCACTGATGGACACATCTGCCCCCTTTGCACCTCTGCAACCTTTCTCACCACGGAGACCTTTGTACCTCTGCAACCTTGAAAGCTCTCTTTGAACAGACCCTATCCACTACTGGATCGATCAAGCCAGACAATCTTTGAACTTTGAATATAAAAGAAGAAATTACAATAGACTTCATATTTTCCAGCCACAAAGAATTATAGACAGTACAATGAATAGCTGGAAATAAACAATGAAAGCTCTCAATAGTATTCTTCTCTGTATAGCAACGTGAATTAGCTTCTTGTATCCCTCTCTGCTTAGCCATGAAAATAAGACTATATATAAAGAGAGACCCGACGGCTATAAAATAATTGTTAGCAATAAATCAGATGATTTAAATCCCATAGCAAGAAATCAGATGATTTAAATCCCATAATATTAGCTATAATATTGACCAACGGTTATGAACAAGAAATAGAATAGGAAACGCATATCAAATTTGGTATACCCCATGATATTAGCAATTAAAGAGTCCAACAGATTTGGTAAATCAATGATATGTTTTCAAGTCAAACCAAAACACCTTAAATAAATGAACAAGGAGATAAGATAAGATGAGACCCGCCAACTCTAAACAACTTCAGTAAGACTCCTTTCTCAATTAGAATACAAAGTACCACTAACAGTTATGGGTCCCACTAAGCAAGAGTATATCCTTAAATAAATTATAGTACCCACGAAATACTCTGTATAATAGATGAAGGAAATTTGAGCCAGCTGGAATAACATATATAAACCCATCTAATAATATTTGATAGCATTAAAAATTATAAATACCAATATTCTTTAATAAACTCAAATTCAAATCATCCTTAATAAACTCCAAATCAAATATTCCTTAATAAACTCCAAATCAAATCTTCCTTAATTTTAAAACATTCCAACTTACCAACGGAAGGAAATCAACAAGTGTTCATGTAATAACCATAACACATGCATATTAATAATAATATTATAACAAACCATGAACCATGCACATGTCTAATATACTTAAATTAGTCATCATTCAAAACATCATAAATTCAAAAACCAACATCAACAGCTTTCTAGTGACAATCAACTTCTCAAAAATATCTTCTAGATAGACTTTTCTTTCTCTTGTTGGATTCGACTTACACACCAAGATTGTTCCACCTCTTTCTTTCTCCTTGTAGGATTTTTCTTGGATATTCCTTACATGAATAAGAGCATTAAATATCGCTTGATCACCAAGATTTTGACTTTATTGCAACAAATATTAAATCTTACAAAATAAAATAAAACATATTAATTTAATAAACTAATATAATTAAAAGGACAAAATTAAAAATAATAAAGTGTATGAATTACGTGTCTATCAACCATTGTCCCCCTGAGGAGTGCCCTGCAAACGCTATTTGCTTTCCCTTCTTTATACTTTTCTCCACCTGAAATTGAAGTTTGATATCAGTATTATTTTCATATAACAATACATCATAGCATAGATTATGTTTAAATTTGCTTCTAAAAAATTACTACTTTTGCTGCTTTTTTTGGGTCAAATTTTATTGGTATTTTACTTGCATATGCGGATGCAAACAGGATATTTGTAATCAGCAAGCTAAGTGTTCTTAATTGGGTCTTGAATGAAGACAAGTATGATGAAGAATTGAATTACCTCATTTTTGAGTGTTTTGAGGATATCTTCAAATCTTTCAACAAATGCTTTGTTCACCTTGGCAGTTTCATCGTCGTTGCCAATACTTCTCATAGATGGAAACAGTTGGCGACTGATGTTTGTTTCTCCGTAAGAAAATCGTCTCTAAACAAATCATTCACAGACCATGATCACTTTCACAGTCCCAATTCCCCAATTCCTAATTCCTAATTCCTAATTCCTTTTCACTTTCACAGCCCTAATTTGCAGTCATGTCCGCTAGTGTCTAATTCTACTAGTGGACGGCGAGATTGATTTTTTAATTTTCACCGTTCATAAACGTAATGTATGGTAGAGTCGATGTTATTTGCCCATTTTTAAGTCATAGAAAAAACATGTTATGAATCATTCGGCAGAGTTGTCGGGTGAAAACTTTCTTTGTTAACCCCCTTCGTGTTTTTAACATAGATAACGTTTTTTTCTAAAAAAATGTTACAATCTTAAAATATCACAATATTTTTAACAACATTTTTTATAAAAATATTGTTGTTTAAGTGTCATCTTTTTACTATTTTGTAGTAGTGATAATAGTTAATATTATAATAAAAATTAAATATAAAATACTTCATTTAACAATCATTCAGCCCATTTAGGCAAAAAATTTATATTTGACCATTCAGCCCAAAAATCTGACTGATTCAGTAATTCAAATGATTTTTATTCAAAACAAACACACTGATTGGTTGACCGATTCATCCATTCAGCTCCATTTAGTTCTAAACAAACAACTCCTAAGTGCAAATTAATCAAGTAGTTAAATATAAAAGAGTTGAACGAGAAAAGAAGAAGAATAAAAAAGTCAGTGCAACCATTTCTTCTCTTTTTTTTGTGAGATTTGAAATTGGAAACGTCATTAATATTATTTCCAATTTAAGAAAAACTACAAAAGAAAAAGCAGATTTTATAGGCAGATTAGACTTGACTAAATGGAGTTAAACTAAAGAATTGAAGGCTAAATAATTGGAGAAGACAGATGTGACAAGGGATGTTTCATAGTAGAGATGAAATTATATACACATGCACTGGTCTCCCATATTTATGTCGCATGTCAGTCCTTCCATGTCCTCCCCCTACCCCCTTCTCTCTCGTTGGCAGTACATTCAAAACTATGTACTATATGATACAACTGAAAATAAGATGATTATAAAACTATTTTAAGAAGTTAATAATAATAATAATAATAATAATAATAATAATAATAATAATAATAATAGTTTAATTTGTACCGACTTCGATGTAATTGAATCAGTATATGGCACATTTATATATTTTCATTAAATTTATAAATTTTATATATTTTTATTTAGCTTACGTAAGCGACTGTCTCTCTCTCTCTCTCCCCCCTTTTCACTATAATACCAACCATCCAAATTATCCCTGCCCTCCTCCAACACTATATAAAGGAGCCAACATACTAAGGAAAAGGCACAACAACATTCTTCAAAAAAAAAGAGGAAAAAAAACTAGTTAGTTATAACAAATCAATGGCTAAGGTTAGAAATAGTGGTAAGAAAATGAATGGCATTGTGAAGCTTAGGGTAGTAGTAGAGAAGCTCCAAAAGACTCTACTTTTAGGCAAAAAATGGGATTCCAACAACGTGCCAGAGGATGTGAAGGAAGGACACTTTGCAGTAATAGCAGAGGACGACGAACAAGTCAAGAGATTCGTGGTTCCTCTGACCTATCTAACGCATCCTTCCTTCTTAGTACTCTTGGAGCAAGCAGAAGATGAATATGGGTTTGATCATGAGGGTGCACTAACAATTCCTTGTCGGCCAAGCGAGCTCGAAACAATTTTGGCCGAGCGATGGGTGGAAGGGAGAGTCTCAAGGGTTGATGTAAACTGGGATTATTCATGTAAAACAATGGTTAAGAGTTGTTAGAATTAATATTAGTTTAATTTGTTCGTTAATTCTTTTTAATTATTCCTGCAGGGTGCATTCTTTTGCCATTTCTTTTGAGTTTCATGTGTAATCCATGTTGTATTTAACGCTAATAATGCGTTTTTTTATTTGGAACTTGGAAAGTTTATGGGACTGAAATTAATGTTGAGGAAAGGAAATTGAAATTTGAACTTGATTTTTAAGCAAGCATTAATATTTTTGGTGTGAGATGTTTTTCTATGAATATGTATAGTCCAGATGCATTTTTTAAAAACTCGGGTAACTTAAAAAACTCCATATTTATAGACCAGGCCATTATTCTAACAAAAACAGCAGTAAACTCCTTCATAAACCATATTGATATTGGATAATAGCTGTTACATAAAATCAATCCCATAACTGATAGTGTTTGTTCCAATTAAAATATCTGTTTTTAAACCGGATAGGAATTATGTAATTCAAAAACTGTTTTTCATATATATAATTCCAACTCTATATATTAAACCAACTGGATATAGTTTAGAATAGAGTTTATTTAAAATTAGTTTCCTTGTTTTAATTAGGCAAAATATATATGTTTAGGACTCTTACTTTAATTTTGAGAGAGATCTTTTTAAATTCCCTAAAGCCTTGACAATATATATATATATATATATATATATATATATATATATATATTGTATAGAAAAAGATGTTCTAAAAATCTTGAACTTCTTATTCTTCTAAATTCCAGCAACTTGAAACTGTATATCCAAAAATCCATATTTTTCCTGTAATAAACAAAACAAGCAGTAGACAATAGCTTGTTGTCATCATCAAAATTGAAGAATTAGCAAATGTCACCTTGAATGTTACATGTAAGTGTCAAAATCTCCATGTTAGCTAGGAAGGGCCCTATATATTCACAAAAGTGTCACATTATATTCCGCTTCATCAAGTAAGTAATCTAACTAAACCATCATATCTCAGCCTATATATGTTAAAATGTGGCAAAGGGAGTATATATAATAAAATGCGGTAGGATTTATTAATTGCTTGCTTGTTTAAATGAATATTAATTTGTTGGTTCTCTTTTCCTCACAAAGGCTAGGAATAGGGTCGATGTACTTGTGTTGTCTTCATCACAATTAGTCCTCAGGTTTTGTTGACAATTGAGAAACGACGTCGTTTTTAAGTTACATTCAAAAAAATTTTAGTTTTCTCGTTCGCAGTATTATGAACGCTGACCAATTGAGAAACGAGGTCGGTTTTAAGTCAAATTTAAATTTTCATTAGTTTTCTAGGCTCTACATTATTAAACTGCGGATGCTAAATAATAGACATTTAAGCAATAATTCCAAATTAGACACAGAATCCAAATCTGAAAAACAAACAATTTATAAGATCTTAAAATTAAAGGCTTAGGATTAATATTAACTGGAGAGAGAATCAGAAACAGAATCCGAATCAGGTTTGATATCATTTTAATTGTAATTCTTCCATTATCAGTTCTTTTTATTGTGTTCATTAAAGGATATAATGGGATCATTGTGACAAGATAGTCTGAATCAATAATGGATGTAGAACTCGAGTTGTAAGAACCCCTTCTGGACAAATCTCATGTGACTAGAGATATGATTTGACTTCCGTTTTATCGAAAGCTTTATAGTTTTGGATGAATCCTCTATTGAAAAATATATATCCTGTTCATCATATTCGAGAGGATTAATTAATTGTTTGCTTGTTTAAATGAATATTAATTTGTTGTTCTCTTTTCTTCACAAAGGCTAGGAATAGGATCGATGTATTTGTGTTGTCTTGATCACAATGAGTCGTAAGATTTCGTTGTCAATTGAGAAACGATGTCGTTTTTAAGTCCAATTCCAATTTTCTTTAGTTTTTTCGTTGGCAATATTAAACTACAGAAGCTGGTCAATTGAGAAATGAAGTCGTTTTTAAGTTAAATTCAAATTTTCTTTAGTTTCCTAGGCTCCGTAATATTAAATTGTTGATGCTAAATAATAGACCTTTTTGCAATAATTTCAATCATAATCCAAATCTGAAAAACAAACAATTTATGCGATCTATCTAAGAAGGCTAAAGCTTGATATTGGAGAGAATTAGAAACAGAACTGAATCATGTTTGATATCATTTTAATTGTAATTCTTCCATTATACGTCCTTTTTATTGTGTCCATTAAAGGATCTAATGTGATCATTATGACAAGAGAGTTTGAATGAGTAATGGATATAGAACTCGAGTTGTAATAACACTTCTGGACAAATCTCATGTTAGTAGATATGGTTTGGCTTCTGTTTTATCGAAAGCTTTCTGGTTTTGGATGAATTCTCTATTGAAAAATATATACATTGTTCATCATATTCGAGTGGTTTTTGATTTTCATGAAGTGAATGATAAGAGTAAGGGGAAGAGAGTGGAGAAAGAAAAGAATGAAAGAAGAATATAAAAAAAATAAAAATTAGCGTAATATTTAATACTGCAGACAGTACTTGTTGAAAAACGATGTCGTTTTCCAATTGGCTAAAAATACTTAGCGTACTACAGACGAGAAACTTTTACAAGTAGTGTATTTTGGAAATTTGTCTCATCCGCAATATTAAATTGAAGAATACTGAAAATTAAACTGCGGACGGGATCTCTATTAAACCGTTAGATCATCGGATGGACGCTCAAGATATGTTGTAAGGTTATCTTTAAATTGATAACATTGAGTATAGATCGATCCACTATATATATATATTTCATTTTCTTATTTGAAAATTAAAAAAAATATCTCCATCCCCATCCCCTATAAATTAAATAATTCAAAATATGGGCATTACTTTATTTTGGTAACCATGAATTTGATCAGACAACGTACTCAATGAGGGGACTGAATGCATTTACGTTAGGCAGGTAAGGTACCAACAACGTACATACTGTTCTCTTTGTACCCCAATCAATTAATATGTGCTTAATGTTGACATTGTGGCTACCTATCTATCTAGCTACGTTCTTCTCTACAAGGTCGGATTCAGATTCTTTGGTCAGGTCAAATTTGAAATAAACAATTTTTTATAAAAAAAATAAATTATAAAATTAAATAATGTCCAAATAGTATTTATAGTAATATTTTTCAAAATTTCATTACTTAAAATTGTTATATGATAGTCTTATTTTTATTAATTATAAAAATCCACAAGCAATTAAAAAAATATAAATAATTACAAAAAAATCTCAAAATAATTGCTAAATTTATGAAATTATAAATAAAAAAAATACTATATCGATTTTTTTCTAAAGTCGAACTAGTGAGAAGAATTAAGTCAAGCCACTAGACGAGAAACGAATAGACAAAAAATATTGTAATGACCAAATTAGTATAGGATATGAACTTTGAATAATTTAATATTACCTCCAATCTAGAATTGGATATATATTTTGACTTTTTAAAATCAATTCGCGAAATCCTAAAATTGAATTAATATAAATTCGTTCAAGTTTTGAAAACAATAAAGATAATAATTAATAGTGTTTTATAGTTAGTTTACAATTGTTATATATATTGTATTAAAACTAAATAACTTCATATCAATTTTGAATGTTAGAATTTCGCGACTTAATTTTAAAAAGTCAAAATGAATCTCTAATTTTGGAACGGATATAATATTTTTCAATTTAAACTTTAATTTTTTTATTAAATACCCTAAAAATTCAATAGGGTCAATTGTCATCGTTGTCCCTAACCTAGGTCAGCCGCTGCTTCTCTATAATTTTGTAATAAGAGCAAGTTGTACACGAGATATTTAGCAATATATATATATATATATATATATATATATAGACTAAAAGACAAATTAGACCCCAAACTTTACTGTCGATGTTGATATTTACATTTCAAAGAAAAAAAAAAATTTCTAAAGACACCCCATACTTTACTTATGCTAAACAGTTGCAGACTTTTAATTCAATTAATGGGTCAAAAGTGACTGCTAAAATAAAGTATAATGTGAATTTTGAGGGGTATTTAAGTCTTTTCTCTTTTATCTTCTCCTTCTCTCTAAGCTTGGGGTGCACATTGTAATTATAATTGAGGCAATAATAATAAAATATTTGAAAATTATAATTATTATTTCAATATTATTATTATTAATAGCAATTTTTCTTCTGATTACGAACAAATTAAGAACATCAGAGGGCATATATACGCAATCATATAGAAATAGAATGTGGAGCCAAACAGAGGGAATATATATAGGGAGAGAAGGAAACTAAGATCATGGCCATCGCCATCTTCACCACAAACTTAGAAGAAGAGAAAAACACCATAATCTGTATTGAAAGCTTGGACAGATCGTATGGTGGATCTCTTATGGGTGTGGGATTTTAGATCTGCTGGTGTTGGGGGTTTTGGAAGCTGGATCTTGTTCGGATCTAATTCTTTTTTTAATCACTTTTTGAAGCTATTTCATGCTTTTGGAATATGGGGTTTCTGGGCTTTGATTTATTTCCGGTGGTTTGGTTATGTGGCCCTATTGGGTTTCATGTTTCCTGTCGTTCAGTGTGCTTGTACAATCTGGGTTATTGTTAGCATATCTAGATTTGGAGTTTCAAATTGATTTAAATTGAAGTCTCTCCTCAATGGGTCTAATTAATTTGTGGATTTCCCAACTGATTCTTTATGCTTATTGTTGTCTCTCTTTGCCGAATCAATTGGGTGTTTGTTTTCTTAGTGTTGTCTCTCTTGGCTGAGGTTTGATTGAGTTCGTCATGGGCAGATGGTTTGGTCGTGGTTGCTGGTTTGGGATCCTTTGTGTTGTATAATTTTCTTGTGGTGGTTTTTATTACCGCCGCTCATTGCGTTTAAAGAGAAAGTTAATTATGGAGGAGAAAGAGAGATAAGGAAAGAGATTAGAAGACTGATATGCGCACCCTGAAGCTTAGAGAGAAGGAGAAGATAAAAGAGAAAAGACTTAAATACCCTCAAAATTCACATTCTGCCCTTTAATCGGTCACTTTTTGACCATTAATTGACCAAAGTGTGCAATCATTTTGCTTCTGAAGTAAAGTATGGGGTGTGTCTTATAACCTTTTTCATTTTAGGGTCAAATATCAACATGCCAGCATAAAGTTTGGGGTGCAATTTGTCTTTTAATCATATATATATATGATCATGAGCAAAATATCTTTCTGCATGAGACGATATATATAGGAGAAGTCATAAAGATGGAGATGGATCGCGATAGACACAACTTGTACATGATTGATGTTATTGATCATAGTCATAGTATAAAATGTGCGAATACTTTTCCTGAAAATATTCAAGTCACGCCGCCTCAAAATGTTATTGGCACTTCCTTTGGTACCCTCCATTTCGTAATAATAATAATAATACTTCATAAGATTCTTTTAATATATGGCGTTTTTTAGGTTGTCAGAAATATTAAGAAAATAATTATATAAAGATTAACTATAATATCAATTATCTATTCTGTCCTGTATTGGAAGAAGAGATTGTTATTTATCGACGAAAAAATAGTAGGGAAACCAAAGTTACATTTAATCTTTGGAGTAATATTGGAAGCTAAAGAATTAATCGCTACTTGAAATTCTAAAACGATTTATATTAAGGAGCAAAATATTTTTTAAAAACTAAAACGATTTTATATTAAGGAAGCGGAGGGAGTAATTATTATTATTATTTTAAATTTATGTATATAAATTTAGAATGTAGTATTTATTATTAACACTTGATGATTAAATTTGTGTATAATTTTATCATTATCCAGTTGAATGTGAAAATTAAGTTATTACCAAGGGTATCTTTCAATCACTGCTTTGGCCTTTTGGATGGACATGTAAGTAAGGGGTGTTTCAATTACCAAGAGTGTTTGTTCAATCTCATATTGAGTAATAATAAGAAAAACAACAACAAAAAAAAGTCGGATAATCCGAAGAGGTGTGCTTCTTGCTGTGCAGCAACATGATATTGCTAAATGAATTTGGAAAACAGCCGAAAATATAGAACTTGGAAAATATAAAACAATAGGATAGGACCCGCAACAAGAGGTGAGTATTATTCCCTCCTATTTCACCACAACACGGTATGAAATATACCATCAAGATTTGTTTGTTTCAAATTAGTTGAAGCAATAATGAGAAATCCAACAATCACCATAAGGTTGAATACAACATATAATTCAAATATAAATAATCAAATACATAGGAGGAGTTGTCTGAAAGTAACACCACCGTCCTCTATTTCTTGGCCCAAACCAAGACTACTGTCAAAAAATGCAAATACTTTTATAGTAGTGAGAAACAAAAATAAACTAAGCTAGTAACAAGCCCAAGAACGAACCAACCAATCATCATCTTCTTCCTCAATTCCCTAGGCTTTCTCATCATCATCATCCACTTGTGAGAAACATACACACTGTATTACCGGTAAGCCATGCAGTACCTAAAATGGAATATATGTCGACTTCTTAAACGCTTTTAATCCAATAGACCAGCTTTACTCCTCAAGTGCTGCTTAAAGCCCATAATATCACCATTCCAAGGGGTCACGGCTTGATTTTCGCACACCCAGATCTCATGGGCCACCTGGTTTATGAGCCTAAAATCGTGGCTAACAAGAACCAAGCCACCATCCCACTCGTTCAATGCCTCAGCCAGCGAGTCAATAGTCTCAATATCCAAATGGTTAGTTGGCTCGTCCAGCAGTAACATGTGGGGCTGTCTCCATGCTAACCATGCAAAAATCACACGGCTCCTCTGTCCGTCTGACAAGTTTTTCATAGGCATCACTTGTGCTTTACCCGTCAGCCCAAACTTCCCAATTGCTGCCCTCATCTTCTCTTCTTCATTTCCTGGGTATTCTCTTATCATAAACAGTAGGGCAGACATCTCCATGTCAAGCTTCTCAGTCAAATGTTGATGAAACTGTGCAATACGCAAGTGATTGTGACGCCGCACCATGCCATCGAGGGGAACCAAATCCCCCGTCATCAGCTTCAGCAGCGTGCTCTTCCCGGCACCATTGGGACCAACTAATGCTACCCTCGAGTCTAGGTCTACCCCAAAGTCAATGTTCTTGTAGATGAGGTTATCAGGTGTGTAACCAAATGAAACTTCCACAAACTGTAATACAGGTGGGGGAAGCTTCCCCACATCAACAAATCGGAAAACAAGAACCTTGTCCCTAGCCACCTTCTCTGTAAGCCCACCGCGCTCCATTTTTGCTAGAGTTTTCTCTTTGCTCTGTGCCTGACGAGCTAGTTTGGCTGAACCATGCCCAAATCGAGCAATGTATTCTTTCATTGAAGCAATCTGCTCCTGCTCCCATTTGTACTGTTTCATCTGGTTCTCCTCAAGTTCTGAACGGGTTTGAACATATTGGTCAAAATTTCCAGTGAAAATCTTCAACTTTTTGCTTTGCATATGGATGATATTGGTGCAGACACCATTCAGGAAGTCCTGAGAGTGTGAAACAACCACCAGAATACGCTCAAATTTCTTCAGCATTTCCTCCAGCCAGACACAAGCTTCTAAATCTGTATGAAAAAATAATTTATCGTCAATAGAAGTACATACAGAATTGTAATAAATTAAGGAAAAGGAGAAAGAAGGTCCAACTATCAAAATACAGAAAGCAGGGTAATATGTTCGCCTTGGAACTAAATAATCTTAAAATATCCTTGAGATAATTTGGAGAAAATGAATATCTTTCAACAACAAAAAAGCTATTGAAAGATTCCTAATTATTCTAGAAACATTCTAATATGACAGCAACATCTTGGAAACACATACAATTGTCTCCAAGGCAGTTTCCACACAAAAGATTTAAAATTTTTATAAAGCCATCAATAAGTAACAAATCAAAGTACAACCAGCATAAATGAAATATTAAGATCAACTCATGTTTGATAGGGAATAAAAAGAAATGATTTTCAAGCCAAAAAAAATACCAAGATGATTTGTGGGTTCATCAAGCAACAATATGGTTGGGTTCATGAACAGAGCCCGTGCCAAAGCAATCCTCATTCTCCATCCACCAGAGAAGTCTCGGGTTTTCTTCTCTTGCATCTGATTGGTAAAACCAAGACCAAATAATATCTCAGCAGCACGCTTCTCAGCAGTTGATGCATCCATCGCGTCCAAACGCTCGTAAATGCGCTCAAGAGCTTCCCCACCACCATCATCCTAGATACAAACAAGGAAATATGAATTTTATTATCGAAACCCTTGAAAAAAAACTTCTCAGAAACAGTTACTCTTCACTAAAGTACACACCTGACCAGCCAAGGCTTCAGCTTCTTTTTCCAATTTCAACCTCTCCTCGTCACAATTTATCACAGCCTCAAGCGAAGACATATCAGAAGCTTCAATCTCCCTCGTGAGATGAAATATATCCATGTGATCCGGAATGGGAAGTTCTCGATGCCCTATTGAGGCAAGAAGAGTAGATTTCCCACAGCCATTCAATCCAAGCAAACCATACCGTCTAGAAAGATAGATTTCACCAGAATAAATACATATAATAAACAGATAGCTACATAAATAAAAGATACTGACACAAGTTATGTAAACAAACCTTCCATAATTAAGTTCCAGCTCCGAATCAAGGATAAGATCGTGTCCATGAAAGGTTAGAGATAGGGATTCTATCTGCAATCACCCGAAAAAAGATCAACTTATCATCAGTGGAACTTCAATATAAAGCTAGAATTGACAAATTAAACCAAGTTATACAAAGGAAATTGGTTATGTTTTACAGTATTCACTTCCTATATAGGTGTCAAAACAAGGTTAAGAAAAACCTTCTAAATAAATAATAAACAAGATTGAATATAATTAATTGGATTCATTCACAGTATAGAATGATCAAGTGATTAACCTGAAAATATTGTTGGCAGATCACCCTGGTGACAGAGACCCGCCTGCTTGACTAGGCGCTTGTCTAGGTGCACCAAGCTAGCAACAATGAGCTAAAAGTGAGACCCACTACCATGAGAAAGTCTACATCTAAGTAATCTTTTAGTTTGTCAGTATCTCCAGCAATCACTATAATTAGCGATCCCTGATCCCAATAACTACAACAAAGGTATAACGGAAGAACAATCGAGTAATTTCAATTCATCCAGGCTGAACACACTGTCTGGTCCAAACAAAGCTTCTCTAAATTTCTAGATGTAAATTATTGTCCCTATTCAGGGGCTTGATAAAAAAGATTCAAAAAGTATTATAGTAGACTATATTACAACATTGATTTTGTCATTTTGACATCCAATTTAAGAAACTCAATGTTTTACGGAAAAGTGGGAGCGGGTTTTACAGAGCAGAGCTCCTTGCTTTATTCATTCCAAATTATCTTAATCTTTTTAACAGCTAAATTCATGTAAAAACAACTATATCTGGCCAGTAAAGCAGCGGTACAATATTTCATTATTTGTTCTTTGGATTTCTTAATTGAGTAAAAATAGATGTAATTAGATGTTTTATTTAATATGTGAGAGTTTAAGGTAAATTTCATAAGGATTTTGAATATTTAGTTAGCAATTAGAGTTTCCATCTCAATTATGTATTAAGGTTTCCTAATCCATTTTAGTTTTGGTTTTCCTATTCCATTATGGATTACGGTCTTGAGAGATTTCATAAATTCAGCGCCCGGTTGTGATCAGTTACAATTAAATTATCTTGGTGACCAAGATAACCTTGTGGTTTAGGAGCAGAGCCCAATTCTAGTTTTTTTTTCTATTATAGTGATTTGCTGCCTATTCATCCATTCCATATTCCCGTCTTGCATCAGATCCTTTTTCTTTGGATAAGAAACATGGGTCAAAGTTCCTCTTACCACCACTTAATGCCCAGAAATCCATATATGGTAGTACAATTATGAATATAATAATAATTGGAATAAACAACCATGTTAACCGAGTGCGTTTGCCAAACGGATCTAAAAGGTCCATATGGAACTTCCAAAAGAAATTGAACTAAAAGGAAAAGTTGATTCCGACAATATGTTGCTATATTAACATATTGAATCAGCAAATGGACTAGTAAAAAAATCATTTATCTCCCCTATTTAATGGCTAAGAAGAATATAATTTCAAGATCAACCAAACCAAAGATATACTCCAGCCATAATTCTTATTTTCAAGAAAATTCCCTTTAGTAAATTACATAAAAAATATAAGAAAAATAAAATTGTAGCATCATTCTAGTTCATTTAACAACAAACCAACAAAGACTAAAAAAACAAAAATCTAGAGATAGCATACCATACAACGTGTTAAAGTCATGAATATATATTACCAAAGTAAGAAAGCTATATATACATAACACCTATTAAGCATATTTAAAATAACAAAATGCTACTAATACTATTTTTTACTAACATATAAACGGAAGAAAGAGTCTAACGCCTTATCTATTCTTTATTCGCTCAAAGCATCCAACTTTTGCAGTTGATTCCTTAACCCTCCTCTTTATATTACTTTAATAAGTAAAAGAATGGATTTTTATTTAGTTTTTGAGCAACAAATTCATGGTAAAATTTACGAAAGAAAGCTATATTAATTCAGTAACAAATGAATATTGTACAGACCAAATAGTTCTACAAAATAAAAATGTTTGCGATAAGACACAGATCAATCAGAATTAATTACTCACTCGTATATCTCTTGACAGTGGATGCGAACACAGCACGCCAGTACAAGTCCGATCAGAAATCTGAAGAGACCCAACTCCGTTCGCCAAATTATCCGCCCTACTGCTGCTTCCATTCTCCTCAGAAGCCGCCTTAGTCGTCGGAGCAGCCACCGATTTTCCTCCCCTCTTCGCCGCCGCAGCTGCCTTCTTCTGGGCCGCCTTCTTCTTGCTCGCGTCAGACACCATCTGCACAGAAACAATCAGAATCCAAGCCAAAACAAAACCCTAGAACAGAGAAAAATTGGATTGAAAAAACAACTTACCTTAGAGATCTGCGAGTAGTCTGATATAGGAATATATAGATCTAGGGTTTTGTTTCAGATTTCTCCGATCTGTTTGCCCTGGCTTGTGTGTTTCTCTCGAAGCCGGAAGACGAAGGCTCGAGATTACAAGAGGGGAAAAACGATGGGATTACGATATATTTATATAGGGTTTGTGGAAGAAAAAAGAGAAACACGTGTCGTTAAATATATCGAGCGATTTAGCCCAAAAAAATATGGTCAGATATTTTTTTTTAAAATTAATTTAAGAAAATTGATATTTTCATATTATTTTTTTGATATTTTATATTTTTTACGGTTACGCCAGTAAGCAGCCCAACATAGTTAGAAATTCGATTAGAACCGACTCGAAAAAAAAAATAATGGCGAGGCTTGGATTCGTTAATAATATGATCCAAATCAAGCATTAAAAATAGTTCGAATAAAAAATATGAGTAGAATCGAAGTAAGGTTATCTTTAATTGTTTTAAGATTCAAACTATTCAATTTTTATTGTGATTCGATACATACTCGGTTAATTCATATTCGATTAGATGTTCGATACATTCTCTTATAATATATACAAATTTAAATCAAATTAGGATAATTAGTTATTATTTTATTTTATTTTAATTTTAATTGTGATTTTATATTTGTAAAGTGTAATAATAAATATATTTTCTCATTTTTAAGTAAAATAACAAATTTAATTTATAATTATATTTATTATAAAACTAATTATTATGTGGAGACTGAATTGAGATCTTGAATTTGAAGGCTGCATGAGTAGTTTAAATAAATATTCGAATCGAGTCAAGTCGAAGTCGAGTCGGATCGAATTCGAAAGATTAAATATTCGAAGTGAATTTAATCGAGTAGAAAATTTTAAATATAATTGAATTAGAATTCGAAAGATTTAATTTATCATTTTAAATCGAATTCGAAGAGTATTTCTGCTCATCTTTCAGGATTCATTTCGTTATATACTACTTACTTAATTATGACCTACGTATTAATTAATGTGTCAAATTTATAGACGTCTTACGCGGTTGCCCAGTGTTGTAAATATTACACCCTCCGGATCATGATCCTCTATGGGATTTTTTTGTGAAGATCTTGTAAGGTTTTTGTTGTGGGATTAACAACACATTAAAAAGAAGATTCAATAGCTCACAACTCTTTTTTTTGTCTGTGTATCAAAACGACGTCGTTTTAATAGGAATTTTTTTTTACAAATTGACAGAAAATTGAAAGTCACCAAACGCGGATCCGGATCCTCTATAAACGTTGTTAAAATACACAGACAAAAAAAGAGTTGTAAACCTTTAAATTTTTATTTTGATGGGTTGTCAACCCCACAACAAAAAGTGACAACATCCTCCAAGAAATCCTCATACACGATTCTGATTCCTTTTTAAGTACCCCTGCTTCATCAATTGGCCGTTGTTGAGCACTTCATTTTGCAGGTGACATTACTCTTTCAGTCTTTCTCCTTCCTCTCTCTTCTCTCCCACTCTTATCCATTGTTTTAGTTTCTAGAAAGCTAGGGTTGGGCAGAGCAAATATATCCATTTTCACCCAAATTTCTTCAGCCTTACCAGCTAGTTGCAAGTCTCTCTCTCTCTCTCTCTCTTCCCCGGTGCTCCTTTGACGTCCGTGTTAAGCTACGGCTAGATCTAAATTTTGAGATTTTCCCAATTTTTAATTTCTGTGAATTTTTATGTTTACATAGGTTTATGGGAATAAGAAAATCCAATTTTTTATATATTATGTGGGTATAGTGTTTGATGAAATGCCTTACGCTAGTTATCATGCCTTATACTGTACTAGTGCAAATTGCAATAGCTCAACTAGATTTAGGAGTCTGAATGTAATGAAAGATGGTTCTGAAAAGAATTTAGTATGTGTTGTTTACAGTGATTATCCCCATTAGTTAGGCTAAAGCTATGTTTGGCAACTAATTCCAAGCCGTAGAATTGGAATTGAGCTCTAAATTTTAACTAAATAGCAATTCTTGGAACTGCAAATGTGCTTTCAATTCCTCTTCCAAAACTGCGAATTGAGTTGGAAAATGTAGGCTAAAGGTTACAGAAATATCACTTACTATTGGTATGTATGCTCATTTATCTGACTGTTTCCTTTATGACTTGATGTTTTGCACATGATGTCTAGTTGGCAATTTAGCAGCAAATTTTTCTTCCTGTATGTTGTATCATGTATGATTCATTAGCTAATTTTTATGGCAAGTGTTTGGCAGCTGCATGACTGTAAATTGTGAGAAAACCAATTTAGGCGGGGTGGCCATTCACGGATTCACCTCTATTTAAGATCAAAAGTTTTGCATGGTCCCCTACTTCCCCTCACACAAGCTTAAAGTTGCAACCAAACTCAAGCAGAAGAGCAAGTGTTTATGATGAAATGGTAAAAGAATCAATCAATCAATCTAGAAAAGAAATACTTACACTTTTAGCTGCTAAGATACATTGATTAGACACACTCCATTCACCAGATAATTAGTTATGTGAGTAGTGTCAGACTTCTTTAATGCTATTTAGCAACTAAAGCATATTCGTGTGCATTGATGGTGTAGCTTGATTGACCCATTTAATTATTTGTCACGCAACTTCATCCTTGTTCTTGGGTTGATACAGAACAACTGAAAGTTGGCAATTATCCAATTCTTTTTGCCCTCTCTGGTTCCTCTTTCCTTTAAATTTGTTGGGTCCTGTTTTTCATTTAGAAATTGAAGGTCATATCCACTTATTTCTCATGGACAAAGTTTGTTAGAACTGAGAAGATCTAGAAGAGTATAGTGTATTCACCCTTGTAATTCACTGGTATGATGAAATTGAGCTCTCTGTATTTGGATCATAATAACTCATTAACTCCTAACAAGTGAAAGTAGCTGGAGTCGAGTAGATTTTACATTTGTATAACATAGCTATGATGAAGCTGAGCTTGTGGTGTTTGGATCATCAATGCTCCTTCCAAGTTCAAGCAGCTGATTACTTGGAAATGTACTTGTCGTAGCAGGTCAAATAGTGGATCAAGGAATAGAACACAGTAATCCCATGTTAGTTTAAGAGTTGGTAACACACATGTTTAACTTTTATATTGAGCTCAATTCAACAGGCCTGATCCGTCTATTGCAGCATGTTTGCTTGTCATCTAAGAGGATCTGCTGTTTCAAATAAGTGCCATGTAAAGCCTGTTTTATATCAGGAAAGGAATGAGAAATAGGATCCTAGGAGTTTCTCTGATGAGTATCATCATTAATCTTTTTGCTAATACTTTGTGATATCTTGACAAGGTAGATGACTCCTGGTTAAGGATGCAAGATTACTGGGAACAAAGTTATGCCTATAAAAGGTTGTTGTGCACAATGGGTAGTGGTCTCTGGGAATGGTATGCCCTTCTTACTGTGTAAGCTAATTAAGGAGCTATACTTCTCCTGGATTATTTCAAGAACCTAAAATGGGTACAGTCTGTAAGCTTATCAATTTTGTTATCAAAATTATGTGAAAATTGTAGGAGGCTAAAATGACAAAATAAAATTAAAACTTAACGATTAAGTAGGATATGATCGTTACTTCTTTAGTTGGAAAATGAGAACTTTATGAAATATTACATCATCTTAGCACTATGTTGTTAGCAAGTTAACAAGGGTCATTGTCTGGACCGAGCCGCAAACTAAGACTATTGTGCAATAAAACATCTCCACCTTGAAATGCCCTGACAATATTCACATGTAAGACTATAGGAGGCATCTTTAGTTTCCCTCCATAATTTCCTCTTTTTCTATTTCTTTATTTTTAGAATGTGATATTTTATCACGGTAGTGTACATGCTGAAACCTTGATATTTCAAATGTGATAAATTTGCAGTGTGAAAGCATTGGGATTTTTGAAGTATGACGGTATTGAAGAGGTATGTGTTGAGGCTGTTCATATCATTAAAGTACATCACAGCAAACGTCGTAGACAGGAATAATGGACGGATTGTTGCAACAGCTTCAACTGTAGAACATGCTCTCAAGGGCACACTTGAGTGTAGTCGATCTTGCAATGCTAAGGCAGCAGTGGTTGTGGGAGAGGTTTTGGCAAACCGACTAAAGGTGGAGGGTCTAGACCAGGGACAAGAGAGAGGGATTCATGTTGATGTGAACAAGGAAATTGCAAAGAAAGGGTTTACAAATCGTACCAAGGTCTGGGCCATTGTCAATGCTCTCAAGAACAATGGAGTGAAACTCGTTCTTGAGGATGATGACAGTAATGCTTTTCGGTAAAGTTAGTAATAATTTGTGGAACATTATTACGAAAGCTATACTTGTTAGTGTTAATAGGAAGGTGACGATCTTTTTACAGCATTTCCAACAGATATTAGTATAACCTCTCTTTCTCGGTGTTTTGTATGGAATGGAAAGATATGGATCAGCCTGGTGAGAAGTCTTGTTTATGCATTCTTGATACTTTGAGCAATTGCTCTTTTGAAACTGTGTGTCAAAATTTATTTCCATCCTTGAATCAAATACAATTTGGTTGTAAACAAATTCTTTTTTTTGTGTGATTGATACCAAAGTTGCCTGGAATAGGTGGTGCAATTTGAGAATGTGCTTGCTTCTTTAACCTTCTAGTTAAATTTGAGTTGGTAGCTTGTGTGACGGAGACAACTAGTGTTGGCGACGGTCATCTTGATCTACCACCACAGATCCACTGGAATCGAAAAATAATCTTGCAAGTCTTATGTTAAGCAAAATACAGCCAGACTGACCGTTATATTAATTGACGAATATGCCCTTAAGTATATAATAATGAAAACGGAGTGTTATAAACATAAGCACTTATGCAATGGATTCCAGGGCACCCACCAATAAATAGGTTTCCAAATACTTGCTGGGAAATGCATTTTGGGGTTGTTTACCCAAGTTGTGCTTGTGCTAACTTGACCCTTTTCTCTATTCTCGTCCATAAATCCACATGGGCTTGACTTCATATAATCATTACCCAGATATAATATAGAATGAAAAAAAGCCAGTACATCACATGATTTTGGAATCCAAAACACACATATATACTCTCTCTTTTTCTTCTAATGAATAAGAAAAGATAAAAGAAAAAGCATACCCTAGTCATAACTTTGTATTTTAGTCTTTTTAAAGGTAGTGACCATCCAAGTGAGGTCGTTTTGAGTAGTTGGAATATTCTTGGCTGCTGCTCATTAACCAACTTTTGATTCTCATGCATATTTTTTTCATCAAATCTCAATTATTTGTATACTCGCATGCCTAGTCGTGAATAGGCATGCACAAATTAACGGACTATTTAGAGTAAATTAATTCTAAAGAATTTTGGTCCAGACCGTATAATTAGTAGTACTTTTTAAGATAATTTATAATATTTATATGTATTATTTAAGATTAAATTAACCCAAATTATATATTAGAACAAATTTTTAAATAAATAAAATTTAGCTAATCATATCATTATGATATATATCCAATTAATAATTATTTAGAAAGAAAGTGAATTTTGTCCTCTTCTTTTTTTCTTTGAGGAGCAACCGAGCATGCATGGCAATAATTGAATTGATTGTATAATCAACCATGTCACTTCAATGTAACACATCATACATACTAGTATTTAGCTTGTTGATTTTTTTTACCTATATTAAATATGCTTAGAAATTGTTATCTTAATAGGTAATAATAAAAAATATACTAATAATTTATTTCACCATTGGCAGTTCATTATTGAGAATTTAAATTATGTGCAGGTATGTCTAAATATAAGACCCTCGATCATTTTGAAAATTAGCAAGTAGGGAGTATGAAAGTCAGTTGAGGAGGCTGCATGTCTATTTGCTGTGGGTCCCATGTCCTTGCTGTCATTCTTTTATCGTATGAATTCAAGATATATAGGTGGCTGTTCCTACTGCCTAACTTTACTAGGAATAATTCCATTTTGAGCCATATTAATTAGGATTACCATAAATTGGTATCAAAATATATAAAATATTAATTTTTTTGAACAACATGATAACTAACTAATTGCCTTAAAATCTTTAATTAAATCAAACATTACATACTTACTAATTAAGAATATGCGAAATAGAGAGAAAGACAAAATTTAAACTCATCATAATTCACGCGATAATTCATAATTACAAAAATTAAGAAATATTTAATATGGTTAGATTAAATCTTACTACCAACTAGAAATTGAAAACATACTAGTAGTATTCTCTTATCTACAATTTTCTTTCCCCAAATAATCCTGATTATCCCCATAATTACTATTATGTCCCAGCTAAACTCATCATCATCATCATCATCACCATCACCATCACATAATAACACAAGCATTTGGATTTTCATCGCTAAATAGCTGTGGAGCGTGCACATGATCGGACATATAACCCGGCCCATACATGTACGGGTACCCGTACTCATTTAGGGGTCCATGTTGCACCATTCTGTTCCCCTCAACCTTCAATCCACCATCTCCTCCGCCACCGCCGCCAGCAGACGCTGCTTTTTCCCCTCCACCACCGCCACTGTCAGTTTTCCCTTTCTTCTCTCCTCCGCCCTCTTTCTTCGCCGGAACAATCTCCACCGGCCTCTTCAGCTTCTCCGTCAGCGCCTCTGCAAGAGCCTTCATATCAATTGCTCCTTTTACTGTCACCAAATCCTTCTGAGGGTCGATTGACATATCCATGTATCCTGTAACGCCGTTAACAACCATTAAACTCCAACAAACACGGTTTCCAAATGTCCAGAAATAAAGGACATGGGAACTGGATGGGAGTGATAGTCTCACCTTTTGTTTTATTGACAAGTTTGTGAATTTTCTGAATACATCCCTCACAGTGCAGACGTACCTTCAGCACCGCCGTTGTCACCGGTAACTGACAACCATTAAAACGACTCAGTTTTGTTCAATTCAATTAAAGCAGAGGAGTAATAATAAGACAGCGTTTGGCAACTAGCAATACCTCTTTGGATTTCTTCTCATCGGACGACTGTTTCCCCGACTTATCACCAGACTTTTTCTTCTTATTCTCATCGGACTTTTTGCTCTTCTCGTCTCCGTCAACATCTTTCTTATTCTCTTTGTTACTGTCGTCCTTGTCTTTCTTCGTGACTGGAGAGAGAATTTCCACCTTCTTCTTAGTTTTCTGCTCGATCTTCTCTCGGAGTTTAGACGGATCTACATTTCCGACGACTTTGAGCTTGTTCATGTCGCCGTCAAATCCTTTCACCGACTTAACACCTTCCATTTCAGACGAAAATGAATCAAATTAGGAGAAATTGATTTATAAAATTACGACGAAATCATCAAACAGAACAAAAATTCAAATAAATATAAAACCTTCCAAAGAGCGAATGCATTTGGTAACTTTGGAGGCGCAACCTTCACAGTGCAATTCGATTTTGAGAACCACGTCAATCATAGAAACACTGTCGTCCTTCTTCCCTCCTCCGTTGTTCTTCTTCCCTTCATCGTTATTTTTCTCAAATCCATTACTTTTCTTCTGGAAACAAAATAAAAAAAAAATGTATCAAGCATATGGTTATACATACATACATGCAAGTAATTATAAGAGAGTGAAACACTGGGGACTCACCTTGGCCATTGGTGATGAACGTTAACTGTTATAGAAAGAAAACAGAGAGAGAGAGATATGGAATTTGGGAAAGAGGGTGGAGAATGTTGGTTAAATAGAGCAGCTAGTATGTGTAGTAGAAGATGTATAGACTGATTTGTGAATTTAAATGGGGGAGGGGTTCTAGTCTACGGCTTTAACGCGTGGTGGTACGTACCGGTACGAGGAGTTACAGCGAAATTTCGACTGGCTAGGCAAGAACGTGGCGTACAGGCCCACTAATAGTCTAGTAGCGGAGCTCGGCGCCTATTTTAGTTTTTTTCCCTTTTAGTAGTAATTTCATCAAAAATTCTACGGTTGTTTGATAAAAATTAAATTAATTTTAATCTGAATTTGAATAAAAAAAATTATTTGATAATTAATATGTCTAAAATATTTGAATGATAGAATTTTATTATTTTACCCCTTTGAAAAAATTCAAAGTTATTGTAAATTTATTTAATATTGCTTAATATAATAGTTAATATTTTTTTTTTTAAAATTTTTTATTCAATGATTCATTCAATTTAAAAAAATCGACTTAATCATTCAAATTTCAATCATTTAATCGATTTAGTTTATTCGCATAACTTTTTTCCAAAACAACTTGACTTAATGGTTGTGTCGATTCAAGTAATTTAGATATATTCGCATCTAAATAAACAAATTTCTCGTCAACTTAAAAATTGGATATTAGTCGAATAAAAATACAAATTAGTGAAATTTAAATACACTCATGTTTAATTTTATGTCCGCCTAGAAGAGCTCTAGTTTTATTAGTATCGTTAAAATTCGAGTGTTAAAATTTTTGCATTCTATTTTGTATAGGATTTGAATTTGATCCTTTTTGATGGTCTAAAAGTTTTATCCATCCCAAATTTTGTTTATTATTAGTGACATTTTGTATTCAATTTAATCAATTAAATAAACTATTAACTATACTATATGGCTTAATATCGTCTATTTCATATTTCCATTGTCTTATGCTTTCTTATTCATTTATTTTAAATGAGTCAATTTTCTTGATTTTGTCACATTCTTGATTATGATTTCCTAAAGAAGTTTAATTTCCTATTACTTAATGGAGGGAGAAAATGCTTTAATTAATTACTTTTAAAGTGCATAGTAACATTTAATGTCCCAAAATATCTATAAATAAAATCCTTCAACAACCTATGTGTAATACTAATTGATCACAATAGTTATTAGATTTAACGAATAATCAGAAACTCTATTTTAGAGTTTTTAATTATTTTCAAAAAGTAATTATAAACAATTTAAAAATTAAATTATCAAATATTTTTTATTTTTTAAAAACAAATTATGTGCAGCTTTGACAGCAATCCCAAACACCCCCTTACACAATAATTCATTATTTTGGTAAAGCACATGTTTTGATCAGATAATTGAAAGCCCTTCGATCTTAGACCAAGTCCAACGCTAATATTAATTTTTTATATTTTGAGTATATTTTTATCTGATTTAATGTTTTAGTCTTTGTTTTTCACCTTATTTTTCAAGTCTTAATTCTAACCCAAAAAAAGTTTTTTAATTTTTTGTGTCATGATGCTAAATTGTACAAAATGGATGTAATACAAATTTTAAGTTAGTGTTGAAATTCTCCTCATTATCCATATGTTTTTTTATGACATTATTCAGCTCCAACAAGAATGTTGGCTGACAGACCTATCAAATGGGTACTGGCCCATGGCTGGGCTTGAACAAAAATGGGCTGGGCTAAAAAGACTCACTTTTTGTTGGGCTCAAAAAATGAGGATCATGGTCCCACAATGGACTGGGCTGACCCATGGGACTTTCACACACACACACACACACACATATATATATATATATATATATATAAATACTTTAATTTTTAAAAAATAAATTCATTGTAATGTTATTAATTTTTTTCTATGAATGAAGTTGAGTAAAATCTAGAAAAAATCGGTGTAAAATAAAACAAACAAGCAGTTTCAACTGATTAGTACAGGACATCGATAATAGATAATCAATTTTGTAAGACCCCGAAATTTTTTAAATAAAAAGGAATTTTCTTTATTTATTATTTTGAAATAGTAAGGGTGGATTTGATTAATGTAGTTAGTTATGGGTAAAATGCGCAAATATTTCGAATAAGCAAGTGGTTATAAAATATTCATTATCGCGTGGGGAATATTCGTATGACGGCCTAGCGATCTTTTAATGGGCCCCATAACTAAAAAGCGATTGGATGAAGAAAGCGACAAATATAAGTTGTTTATAAATAACTTGGCGTAGTTATTACTAATTATCTTGTTGGAATACAGAATGGGTAAAACACACTATAATACACGTTGTTGAACAAGAAGACACGGTATTGCACCAATTATTGATTCTTACGTAAGAAGGCACTACTCAATAATTGTTACGATAATTCTTATTCAAATATTTTATTTTATTGATTCAATAATTCTTTGCATTGATATTTTATATTACTCGTTGTTTCAATAAATTGTCATTACATAGTATTTTCCATTATCGAACAATAATTCATATTATCGAATAATATTATTGGATAACATTATTGGCAATGTCTAGAAAGTTACGTGCAAGGAGGTTTGGTCACCCTAATTGCGCCAAGAAGTGAGAGATCCTTATTGAAGCCCCTCTTCAGGAAATGCAGTTGCCGAAGATTGTGATTCTGTAATATTATTTGTGAATAATTAATTATTGATTTATATGATGAGGAAAATATTGATTTTATGTGGATATAGATGGAGAAAATTTTTAAATGACAATTGTTGAAAATTAATATTTTATCATTTTTTGATAAAATAATTCATTTAAATATATTATTTTAATAATATATTAACGGTGATATCTTTATAATGAATGTGGGATATATGAGTATATGTGGAGGAGGAGTATTTTTGTTACCAAAAATATTTAAAGCATGTTTTGTGTGTTGGTGGACCCATTTCTCGAATAGAAAATTGATTATAGATCGTAAAATCGATCGTTTGTGGATTTGGCCAATTTCATTTTGAATTTGGAAAACTTTCTTCGCAAAGTTGTAGAGAATTGAATTTCCTATAGAAAGTCGAGAGATTCAATTTTCGATAAAAGAGCTATTTATTGTGAATTATTGAAGTTTTGAGATATCTAAAGGTGTGAATTGATTTTGGAGTTTAAATTATTTTTGTTAGAAAAACGCTTTTTTGTTTTTTTGGACATCATTAACATGTGTGGCTAGTGTTTTTGACCAAAAGGTGGGCTAAGGAAAATTTGTATAATTATATTAATATTATATTCAATTTTCGCTTTTGGTGTTCTAAGCAATTTCTATAAATAGGGTGCTTAGGTTAGAATTGAAAATCACACTTTAAACTGAAGTTTTTCTCTCTATATTATCGAAGCGTATTCTTGTGAGTATTTTGAGTATACTTTGAGTATTGCTATACTGATGCAAGTTCAAGTCATAGCCTTTATATCAGGTGTTTCAACTGTAAATCTTGTCTTTCGAGGTAAGGGATGTTATTTTCTTCTCAAATGATATTATTTCTTCAATATCATTATCTTTGAAATATTAGTTGGAACTTTTATCAAATTTGGAACTTTTCATGTCGGAGTTCTTATTCATGAGTTCTTATTCACGAGTTCTTATTCATGAGTTCTTATTCATAAGTTCTTATTCACGAAAGTACTATTCACGTAAGCGTGAAGATGTTTTTTGTGGAATTTCTATCTTTTGGTGTCGGGAGTTACTATTCACGATATCTACGACATTATTCACGATCTGTGACTATTCACGAATATTTAAGATTATTCATCTAGAAAAATGAAAATTTTTCTTTTCGCTCAAAATATCTATTCGGATACTAGCTTTGATTGTATCCATGTTTTGATCATTCTTGAATTTTACACCACTATGATTATTTTTGAGGTATTTGTGGACGTGGATAAAACAAAGTATTTAATCCTTAATCCTTAATCCTTAATCCTTGTCATTTTGTTTCTTTGGATTCGTTTCTTTAAAATAATTTTCATAATCCTCAGTCTTAAATGATGATATTATTGAATATCTTTGGCCCAGTAGCAAAAATGAATGATTTCTGAAGAATATCTTTGGCTGTAGTGGCAAAGATGAACAGTGTTGAGATGAATACGACCGATCGATTAATATCTTTGGCCCGTAGTGAAAAAAGATGAGCAGTGTTTAGATGAACATGATGGTGATGAATATCTTTGGCTCTGTAGTGCAAAGATGAATATTTGATTTGAGATGAATATTGATTGATGTTACAGGGGATAAAATATTGATGATGGATCATTAAATTCATAGATTATAGTAGATTTCATTCTCTACGTAACTCTTCTATGAATTATTATTTCCCTGCGAATATTGATCCGAAACTTGTTGTCTATTGTATTCTATCGATTTTTCCTGTTGAAGACTAACGATAATTTGTTCTATATTATCTTAGTCATAACATTCTTTATTGGGCTAGTTGAGCTCACCCTTTTCCTTGTTGTTCCATTTTTCTTATCGGGAGGCGGAGAATGTAATGGCGAAGTCTTAGTGGGGGGTATGGAATGAAGGTTCTAGAGAGTTGTTTAGTAGTCCTCACCATTTTGTAAAATAATGTATCAATAATTATGATGGGGATTTATTTGGGTATGTATATTATACAGAAGACAATAATTGTATTTAAACTCACAGTATATATGTTGTCGTATTTTTCACGACAAATGTATTAATAAAGTTGTAGTTATTTCTGTACCATGTATTTGGCGACTCAGAATGGGTTGGATGGAATTGACCTATTTTGGGGGCGTCACAAATTTTGTTAGTGTGCATATTTGATTTGATAATGAATGTGATTTGATGATTAATGTATATTTGTACCAGTAAATTTTGTAAAGTCCTTAATTAATAATATTATGTTGTACAAGGACTTATAATAGAAGAATTAAATATGTTAGGTTGATCTTATTGAGTTGATCTAATGTATAGTTAATGTAAGTCCCCAAATTATTAATAAATAAAATTTAATTTCCTCTATTTATTATTTTGAAATAGTAAGGGTTGATTTGATTAATGTGGTTAGTTATGAGTAAAATACGCAAATATTTCAAATAAGTAAGTGGTTATAAAATATTCATTGTTGTCGGGGAAATTCGTTTGGTCGTGGAATATTCTCAGCATCTGGGAATATTCGCACGACGACTTGATTTTAATGTGGGCCCCATAAAGAAAAGCGATTGGATGAAGAAAACGACAAAAATAAGTTGTTTATAAATAACGGCGTTGTTATTACCGCTAATACTGTTGAAATACTAAATTGGTTAAAACACAAGATTATACCAGATTGCACCAATTATTGATTCTTACGTAAGAAGGCACTACTCAATAATTATTACAGAATCATTGCTCAATATTTTATTTTATTGATTCAATAATTGCTACGTTGATATTTTATATTATGGTTGTTTCAATAATTATCACTACGATTTTCCATTATCTGAGCAATAATTCATTTTATCTCGAATAATATTATAAGATAATATTATTGGCAATGTCTAGAAAGTTCCGCCTAAGGAGAGGTTTGGTCACCTAATGCTACCAAGTAAGAGAAATCCTTATTGGAAAGCCCCTCTTTTCAGGAATGGCACGGTCACGAGATTGTGATTTCAGTAATATTATTTTGAATAATTAATTATTCATTTATATGATGAGAAAAATATTGATTTTATGTGGATATAGATGGAGAAAATTTTAATGTGACAATTGTTGAAAATTAATATTTTATCTTTTCTCGATAAAATAATTTATTTAAATATATTATTATATTTTAATAATATAATAATGGTGATATTGTTACAATGAATGTGGGATATATGAGTATATGAGGAGGAAGAGTATTTTTGTTGCATTAAATGATTAACACATATTTTGTGTGCGATTGGACCTCATTTTCTCAATCGAAATTTGATTATAGCATGTAAAATCGTCTGTTTGTGGATTTGGCCAATTTTCGCTTTTGGAATTTGGAAAAACTTTCTTCTGCAAAGTTGTAGATAATGAAATTTTCTATAAAAAGGACATGAGGTTTGAATTTTTCTGATAAAAGGGTTATTTATTATGAATTATTGAAGTTTCGAGGTTCCGAAATAATTGATTTTTGGAAGTTTTAATTATTTATGTGACGCCCCCAAAATTAGGTATACGTCACCCATCTTGGGTCGCCACTTACATGGTACATAAATTCAAATACAAACTTAATTATACATCCGTCAGTGTAACATACGATAATACATAAACCGAGAGTTCTAATAGGAATATTATCATTTAGACAATATCCATACCCAAGGAGTCCTCATTACATTTATTGTCACACTATTTAATGTAATAGTGAGGACTACTAATGCTATCTTTGGGACCATCACTCTTTCCCCGACTCGTCCCCGCCTATATTCTCATTTCTCAAGAGAATAAAGGAAAGAAAGGGTGAGCTCAACTAGCCCAAGAAGAAATATTATGACTAAGATAATGCGTAATAAATTATCATTAGCCTTCAACAAAGATGTTAAACCGATAAAATACAATAGACAACCGGTTTAAGCTCATAATGAATATACAATCCATTAAAAGAGTCAAGTAGAAAATAAAGTCTACTATCTTTTAGGTTTTAAAAGGTTTTCATAAATTTTATCACTAAGACTCGGTTTAATGAATAAACCATAATATCTAATCATCCCCGTATTCACGGCCAAGGATTTTCATCAAATTATCAATGGTCATGACTATACCGAATCACCCCAGTCATAATCATACCAAAAACTATCCATCATCGCATTACAACAGCCCACCGAGGACTTTTGTCACATCATTTATATAAAGCCATGATTATACCGAATGATCCCTGGTCATAATCATACTAAGTTCATCTATGCACGTAAGCCAAAGATAACATAATATAACATGAGGATGATGACAATGACATAATAATTCAATAAAACAAGTTCAAGAATTATTTTATCCAGGAATTATTAACGTCCAAATTGTCAACAAGATATTGTTTTGTAGAGTAAAATTCAAGAATGATCAGAAGAATATTTCCATGAAAAGATACTGGATGAAACGCAAATATCAAGAATATTCTACTAATTTCATGGAGTATAGAAGTCAAAGTTTTAACCAACTGGGTATAATAAAGAATGGAATAACAAAGGAAATCACCATGCACGCAGATTCCATGACAGACAAAGTTATTCCAATGTAATAATAATAACGGAACCAAAGTCGTGTGAAATTCACAATCGGCTGGATGTTCTAATGTAATAATAAGTCTTTGAATAATAATAAACAATGGAACCGAAGTCCCGTAAAACACATGTATGTGATATTCCAAATGTAATAATAAATGCGTAAACAATAAACAATGGAACTGTGTCGGTGTAAAACATACGCACAAGATATTCCAATGTAATAATAAAGAATGGAATAATGAAGAAGAAGATCACCAAGTATAGGGGATTCTGCATGATACAAAAGTTATGTATAGGGTATGCCACTTTTTAAAAGTTATTCCAATGTAATAATAATGAATGGAATAATGTAAGTTCTCTTCATGAATAAGAAAGAATAACAACCCTTACGAATTACAACAAATAATATCCCTTACTAGTAAAAGACATCGGATATCAAAGTAGTGAAGTACTGTAATACTCTTCTTCTTTCTCTCTATAGATTTTCTCTATAGCTTCTCTCTATAATTTTCTCTCTAGAGTTTCAAAGTGAATTCGTAAGAAAATAATGAAGGAATGAGCTTTATTTATAGGAAAATAGAATGCATAGTAATTAATCCATGAACGGTCCAGATTGATTTACTTTAATCGACCATCCATATTTAAAGCAAAATCTTTTAAATAAAATATCATATATTCTATTTATATAAAAATATTTTTACTATGCAAATACTATGCAACACTATGCAGTAAAAACACTACGCAACACTTCACGATAATAAAATATAATATATTCTATTTATAGAATAACTTTAATAAAGTATTCATTTTTATATAAAAGATGTTTCGCATTTTATTACGTTAATAATAATTAATAAAAACAAAACGTCATTATCGCTATAATAATTCATATTATTAATCGAATAATAATGGAATCAAACCGAGTGACTTCTCACATAAAGCATCAATAATCAATACCGTAGTGTGCTTACTATGCAACCACACGACATCGCTTTACTTTTTACTACCGAGTAGTTCAACAAGATCAACTCAGTAAAACTCCACCAATTATTTTCATAAAATATTTTGTTCGGGTGAATAGTAACTCATGAATAGTAATTCGTGAATAGTAACTCGTGAATAGTACTCGACACAAAAGTGTCCCAAATACTCGAGTGAACAATACTAGAGTGAATAGTAATTTAAATTGAATAAGAACTCCGTGAATAGTAACTCGTGAATAGTAACTCACACAAAAAGTGTCCCAAATACTAGAGTGAACAATACTAGAGTGAATAGTAATTTAGGTGAATAGTAACCCGTGAAGTGAATAACTCGTGAATATAGAATCCGGTATTTTATGACAACTTGTCTACTTTGAAATTTTTTCAAATATGCCCTTAACTTTAAACTTTTATCAATTTAACTATTCACCAAAATAGAAAAATTGAACACTTTTATTTCATAAAATTTGGGGTCTCATAATCTCCCCTCCTTATGGAATTTCGCCCTCGAAATTAGGGTACGTACCTGATATGATAAAGAGGTGAGGATACCTTGAATACCTTTATCGTTAAAAATATTAAATTCATCTTCGCAATCCGCCAAAGATATTCATTAACAATTCATCTTTGCACCACAAAGCAAAGATATACAATCAGTAAAACCAATAATGCCGAGACGCAGCGACTTTAATAGTATCACGACCACGAATTATCCATGCACCTTTCTTGGCCAAGGATATTCGTGTTTTCAATTACTGATCATGATTATACCGAATAATCCTTGGTCATAATCATACCAAGTCTATCAATGTATTACTACCAAAGATGACTTTTACCACATTCATGAATTAATATTTCATTCACGAGACTCATTTCAATAATTAATCTATATCATCGAATCATCCCGCACTACGTGCCAAGGATATTCATTAAGTATTACGACCACGAATTATCCATGCACTACTACCAAAGATAATCGTGTATTCATTAGTACCACGACCATAATTATCCATGCACTACGTGCCAAAAGATAATCGTGTATTCATTAGTATCACGACCACGAATTATCCACGCACTACGCCAAAGATAATCGTGTATTCATTAGTATCACGACCACAAATTATCCATGCACTACTACCAAAGATAATCGTGTTTTCAATTACGGTTATGATTATACCCAAAAACAATCCTCGGTCATAATCATACCAAGTCCATCTATGCACTACTTCTGTGCCATGTATTGACTTTCAACATAATATAAACATGAGGATAATGATATAAAGAATCAATCAATGAGATAAAGGATAAATATTAAACATTTATAATATAATTTATCCAGATTCAAGAATATCCCCATGTTATCAATCACTTAATAATCTTATAATCTAATATCATTAATATTATAACAATATTTTAATCACTTCTTAAATTTATAAATAATTTATTTTAATTGTTTACGCTTTACCATATAATGCATTTAATCATTCAAAAATGCCATACTCATAAGATATCATCACCAATGATCAAATCCCTCATCAAAAAAATATGCATATACTCTATATAGGATTCTCTAGCCATAAAATCTTATTTTCAACTTTGTTACTTCACATAACATATTTAACTCATATGTTTGTAACTAAACTATTTTCATGAAAAATACCAAATCAGTCCCAAAAATATTTCTTTTCTGGGATTTAACATAATATAGTCCCATAATAAAAATATATTTTTCTCGGAATTTTTAAAATTCATTTACTATTTTTCAAAAATCAATTTCTAATTAATTCCTTAAGAAATTAACTACCTCAAGTTTAACTCCAAAAATTCCCAAATATTGGCAGAATCTTACACATGTTAACGTGAGCTTTCAGTTTAAATTTCATGGTCATCGGAGTTATAGAACTCCGGTTATAGCATTTTTCGTCGAAAAAACCTAAATATTAAAATAGTCATAACTTGCTCATTTTAAGTCAGAATGAGCTCATTTTTGGACAAGAGGTACTTTATACCAAATACCTTCATGTCCCAAAAGGCCAGAATTTTTCTCATAATTTAAGTGGCCGAAACAGCCCTCTAAAATCATGGCGTTAGCTTTTTTTGCTTTTTTGCAGTTTTGCACTCCTTTGCTAAAATCAGTCCACACAAAATCTACAACACCTTTTCCAGTAATTCCACTTGGATTAGTTAGGTAACTCATAGATCTAACTCTAGGACTTTACCACATTCAAAATTCAAAATATAATAGGAGATATGGTCAATTGAATTTCATGTTACATTTTTCACCAAAATCGATTTTCAACTCTTTGTGATTTCTAAGAAACTTTCATGTTTTCACATACTAACCAACATAACTCATCATAAAACCTACTAATACTTCTATATACCCATGATTTTCATCAGTTCTATACTTTTATTATGACTTTCATCATAATCCACGTAAATGATCCTTTTAGTTGAAGAAATATTTGAGGGTTTAAGAAATGGGTTTTTATCTTTGGGGTCAATCTGAAATTCGATTTCATGTTCTAGGTAGGCTAGAAGTCTTCAAGAATACGCCAAGAAATTTATTAATGATGGAAATATCATTCAAAAGCTGCTACTCGTCCAAGACTTGGATAGTACGTCACATTAACACCAACTGTGACTTCTATCCCTTAACCTGGATAGCACCTCACAATGATACCTATCAACTTGCCATCTTCAGTCACAACGTAGCCTACAGAAAGTCTGGCTTCGGTGCATTCCACACAAGGAAGTCAACAACGAAAGGATCGGGGCTCTTTACTTATGGCTTGATATGACAATGATTGACTTTAGTGGTTTGGTTACTTTGAATTCGCATAACAGGATGGTTATGAATATAAAAGCTAACAACCTTACGAAAAGCATGATGAGTAGTTAACCAATTGATTCCTAAAATCACATCAAAGGCAAGTATTTTCAAAAAGATAAGATCGACAGGTAACGTGAAAGTGTTTATTTGAATCAAATAAGATTTAAAAATAGTAGCGGTAACGAAGGATCCTACTAACGAAGTTTCAACCAATAAGTCAAAGTCTAACTTCTCCGGAGTCAAATTTAAAAGTTGAACGCAAGCAAGAGAGATAAAATAATGGGTAGAACCGGTATCTTATAAGGTATAGACTTCGCAATTTATTAACCCGTGCTAACTTCGTTCGGTTTACTCGCTTTTTGAGAAGTCATAAAAAATATACTTCCTAAAACCAACGACTTTATTTTGTCCATATCCACCTTTGGTGCCACCGTCCCAGCTAGACTTGACTTTGGTGCACAACAAAATTGAGCTAAATGACCTTCTCTTCTTGCAATTTCCACTTCTATTATATTTGCCATGATTACCATCAAGTGGTTACCATTCTTAGCATGATAATTTCCCCACGATGGTTGTCATTGTTCGATAGCCGTTGCCACCAAAGATGATTATTATCGTGTTGTTGGTCGTTACCTTTTGTTCGAATTTGAATCAACACTCTCATGTGCTTCATTGCTTATCTCAAAGATTTTCGGATGTCATTCTCAAACACCGCCACAAAATAAGGGTTAATTAACATATCACATATTATCCCTATACTCGACCGACCAATTAAATACCAAATAAACTTAGGTAGGTCATACTAATGAAGGAATTCCCTATCTCTCCTCCTAGTTCTAGTCTCACGCCTTAGCCAGGATCATATCCTAAGCTCCGATACCAACTGTGACTCTAGACACCACTTATGTCAAGACCTCACATTGGTACTATCACCTTGCCACCGAAAAGACGGCAAGGCCCCCTACGGAGAGAGTCCGGCTTTGCCGGCATCCCCATCATCCAGAAGTCACCAATGAGAGGCTCCTGGCTCTCTTCACACTTATGACTGATCGATACCAACCGTGACGCCCCCAAAATTAGGTATACGCCACCCATCTTGGGTCGCCACTTACATGGTACATAAATTCAAATACAAACTTAATTATACATCCGTCGTGTAATATACTTACAATACATAAACCGAGAGTTCTAATAGAATATTGTCATTTAGACAATATCCATACCCAAGGAGTCCTCATTACATTTATTGTCACACTATTTAACAGAATAGTGAGGACTACTAATGCTATCTTCGGGACCATCACTCTTTCCCCGACTCGTCCCAGCTATATTCTCATTTCCTGAAGAGAACAGTGAAAGAAAGGGTGAGCTCAACTAGCCCAGTAAGAAATATTATGACTAAGATAATGCAGAATAAATTATCATTAGCCTTCAACAGTGTTAAACTGATAAAATACAATAGACAACCGTTTAATCAGCAATTGAATATACAATCCATTAAAAGAGTCAAGTAGAAAATAAAGTCTACTATCTTTTAGGTTTTAAAAGGTTTTCATAAATTTTATCATTAAGACTCAGGTTTAATGAATAAACCACAATATCTAATCATCCCCGCATACTACTGGCCAAGGATTTTCATCAAATTATCAATGGTCATGACTATACCGAATCACCCCCGGTCATAATCATACCAAAAACTATCCATCACCGCATTACAGCCATCGAGGACTTTTTGTCACATCATTTATATAACAAGCCATTGATTATACCGAATGATCCTCGGTCATAATCATACTAAGTTCATCTACGCACGTAAGCCAAAGATAACATAATATAACATGAGGATGATGACAATGACATAATAATTCAATAAAACAAGTTCAAGAATTATTTTATCCAGAATTATTAACGCCCAAATTGTCAACAAGATATTGTTTTGTAGAGTAAAATTCAAGAATGATCAAGAATATTTCCATGAAAAGATATCGGATGAAACGCAAATATCAAGAATATTCTACTAATTTCATGGAGTATAGAAGTCAAAGTTTTAACCAACTGGGTATAATAAAGAATGGAATAACAAAGGAAATCACCACGCATGCGCAGATTTCAGATAGATAAAAGTTATTCCAACAGAATAATAATAACGGAACTGTGTCGTCGTGAAATTCACACCGACAGGATGTTCCAAATGTAATAATAAGTCTTTGAATAATAATAAACAATGGAACCGGTCCGGTGTAAAACACACGCATGTGATATTCCAATGTAATAATAATCTGGAATAATAAACATGGAACTGTGTCCGTGTAAAACACATGCATGTGATATTCCAATGTAATAATAAAGAATGGAATAATGAAGAAGATCACCAAGTATAGGGGATTCGCGATCATGAAAGTTATGTATAGGGTATGCCACTTTTACAAAGTTATTCCAATGTAATAATAATGAATGGAATAATGTAAGTTCTCTTCATGAATAAGAAAGAATAACAACCCTTACGTACAACAAATAATATCCCTTACCGTAAAAGACACCGGATATCAAAGTAAGTGAAGTACCGTATACTCTTCTTCTTTCTCTCTATAGATTTTTCTCTATAGCTTCTCTCTATAATTTTCTCTCTAGAGTTTCAATTGAATTGTAAGAAAATAATGAAGGAATGAGCTTCTATTTATAGGAAAATAGAATGATAGTAATTAATCCATGAAGCATCCAGATTGATTTACTTTAATCTGACGGTCCATATTTAAAGCAAAATCTTTTAAATAAAATATCATATATTCTATTTATATAAAAACATTTTACTATGCAAACACTATGCAACACTATGCAAAACACTATGCAACACTATGCATAAGAAAATATAATATATTCTATTTATGTAATAACTTTAATAAAGTATTCTATTTTATATAAAAAGATGTTTTCGCTTTTATTACGTTAATAATAATAATAAAACAAAACGCCATTATCGCTATAATAATTCATATTAATAATCGACAATAATGGAATCAAACCGAGTGACTTTCACATAAAGATCAATAATCAATACCGTGGTGCTACTACGCAACCAACACGACATCATGTATTTTTTACTAATGAAAGTAGTTCAACAAGATCAACGGTAAAACTTCCGCAAGTTATTTTTATAAAATATTTTGTTCAGTGAATAAGAACTCATGAATAGTAACTCGTGAATAGTACTCGACACAAAAAGTGTCCCAAATACTCGAGTGAACAATACTAGAGTGAATAATAATTTTGGTGAATAAGAACTCGTGAATAGTAAATCAGAACACAAAAAGTGTCCCAAATACTAGAGTGAACAATACTAGAGTGAATAGTAATTTTGTGAATAAGAACCGTGAATAAGTAACTCGTGAATAAGAAACAAGTATTTTATGACAACTTGTCTACTTTGAAAATTTTTCAAATATGACCCTTAACTTTAAACTTTTATCAATTTAACTATTCACCAAAATAGAAAAATTTAACACTTTTATTTCATAAAATTTGAGGTCTCACAATTTATATCAACAAAAACGTTTTTAACAAGTTGGTGGGCTCATTTTGTTGTTAAACATGTGGGATTCCAGCATTCAAAGGTTGGCGTAGGAATTTATATATAATATATTAATATTATATTAAATTTTCTGCTTTGGTGTTCTAAGCATTTTCCTATAAATAAGGTGCTTAGGTTAGAATTGAAAATCACACCAGAAACTGAAATCTTCTCTCTCTTTCTTGAATTTTACTCCACTATGATTATTTATGAGGTATTTTTGGACATAGAATAGCTGAAATACGAATCCTTAATATTTATTCTTTTGTTTCACTGGATTCGTTTTCTTTAAAATATTTTTCATCATCCTCAGTCCTAAATGATGATATTACTGAATATCTTTGGCATGTAGTGCAAAGATGAATGATTTTCTGATGAATATCTTTGGCCCGTAGTGCAAAGATGAACATGTGTTTAGATGAACATGACCAACTGATGAATATCTTTGGCCTGTAGTGCAAAGATGAATATTTAATTCCAAATATATATTGATTGATGTTACAGGATAAAATATCGACGATAAACTTTTAAATTCATATATGTAAGATAATAGATTTCATTCTCTACTTAACTCTTCTAATGAATTATTATTTCATCATGAATATTGATTTAAAAGCCGGTTGTCTATTGTATTCTATTAGATATTTTCTGTTGAAGACTAACGATAATTTGTTCTATGTTATCTTAGTCATAATATTCTTTCTTGGGTTAGTTGAGCTCACCATTTTCTTTTTGTTCCATTTTTTCTTCTCGTGGAGGCGAGAATGTAGCGAGTACTTAGTGGGTATGGAATGAAGGTTCTAGGAAGTTGTTTTAGTAGTCCTCACCATTTTTATAAAATATTGTACCATTAATTGTAATGAGGACTTATTTGGGTATGAATATTGTCTAGATGGCAATATTTGTATTTAAACTCACACGATTTTTATGTTGTATTAATGATTGTAACATTGTTTTTCAGATTATGTTATTGACGACTCAAAATGGGTGTTGTATACCTATTTTGGGGGCGTCACAGTTGGTATCAGAGCTTAGGAATATGATCTCTGACGGAGATCGGGGAATAAAACAAGGAGGGGAGAGACGAGTAAATCTTTCGCTAGTGTGTCCTACCTAAGCTTATTTGTTGGTCGGTCATAATATAGGGATATTATGTGCTTTGTTAATTTGTTAAATTAACCCTTGTTTTATGACAGTATTTGAGAATGTCGACTGAGAATGTTAACAGTGGAGTAAATGAGACCATGGAGACACCTTTGCTCACCAATGAGGAGAACGTGCAACAGGTTGGCAATGTTCTTCCTGTAAACAACACCACTGAGCAGACGATGAACGATGAGATGTTTAGAAGCTTTTTGCGGTTCATGCAAAACCAGACGAAGGAGATTTCTGTTCAAAATATAAGAAAAAACAATGGCAACGCACAGCTGGTCACAGCTAAGCAGTTCAAAGAGTTGGGACCACCAGAATTCTGGGGAAAGTCGGATCCGATTAAGGCGGAGACGTGGGTCAAGCAAATTACCAAGATATTCGATGTCTTGGGATGCATGGAGGAAAAAAAAGTTCAATTTGCCACTTTTATGTTCCGTAATGAGGCGGTCTTGGTGGGAATCGTGAAGCGTACTCCATCCAAATTCGGCCAAAGATAACTTGGGGAGACATTTCAGAATCGTTCAATGACAAATACTTTCCCGAAAGTGTTCGTCATATGAAGGAGGTAGAGTTTATTAGATTGGAACAAAACAACATGACGGTTGTGTCTCAGACGAGGCAAAGTTCATGAGTTGTCTGTGTTCAGCACCTCATTTGGTGGAGAATGAGGAACGATGACGCAGATATTTCGAGAGGTTTGAAACCCGGCATACGTCAATATCTCATTTCTCATAAATTTTCTCTCTATTCAGATGTTATCAATAGGGCTCAATTATTAGAGCGAGATAACGAGTACGATCAACCGAGGGACCACAACCAGGATCATACCGGTGACAGCAGTCATCAGAACAACGATACCAGCGGAAAAAGAAGAATACGGACAAGAGCGGCAACCACTCTGGTGGTAATCATGGCCATGAGAATAGAAGAAGCGAGTCAGGGGGAGATTTTAAAAAAAGGAGATTCAACAATGACAATGCGAAGACGTCAGCACCAGCAGCAACTGGTTCCAAGGGAGGAGAACGACCACCGGTCATATGCTATAAATGCGGGAAAGAGGGACATATCAGTCCAAACTACCCACAACAGTTCAAGGTATGCTATAATTATGGAAAGGAATGACATATCGCTCGAGATTGTACGGTAGAGAAACCAAGTTCAGCGGGGACGGTGACTCAAAAGGTCATCGAAGTAAAAGTCAAAGTCAGCGGTTCTCGGAAGAGTGTTTGTCGTGGATGGGTCAAAATGCGAGGAACCCAAACGAGGTGATCACGGGTAAGCTAATCAGAAATTCTTGTGAAGTTTATACCTTACTAGATACCGGTGCTACCCATTCATTTATCTCTCCTACTTGTGCTCAACGTTTAAATTTGACTCCGGAGAAATTTGACTTTAACCTATCTGTGGAAACTTCGTTAGGAGAAACTTTCATCACATCCACTGTTTATAAATCTTGTTTGATCCAAGTTGGCACCATCACATTACCTGTTGACCTTATCTCTTTAAAGATACTTGCTTTTGATGTGATTTTAGGAATTGATTGGTTAACTACTCATCATGTCAAAATTGATTATTTTCGTAAGGTTGTTAGTTTTCATATTCCTAAACAACCTGTTGTTCGAATTCAAGCAACTAAACTATTAAAATCAATCACTGTTATATCAAGCCATAAAGTCATTCGTTTATTAAAAAATGGATGTCAAGCTTTCTTAGCCCATGTTATGGATTTGAATAAAGACACGTCATATTTGAATAATATTCCTGTTGTTAGTAACTTTCTTGACGTATTTCCTGAAGAACTTCCCGGTCTACCCCCGAAATGTGAAATTGAATTCTTTATTGATCTTGAACCTGGTACAAAGCCCATTTCTAAAACCCCATATCGAATGGCTCCTATTGAACTTCAGGAGTTAAAGGTTCAACTACAGGAGTTATTGGACATCGATTTTATTCGTTCTAGTACATCTCCTTGGGGTGCTCCTGTTTTACTTGTAAAGAAGAAAGACGGGAGTATGCGACTTTGTATTGACTATCGGGAATTGAACCATGTCACCATCAAGAATAGGTATCCGCTACCTCGTATTGATGACTTGTTTGACCAGTTCCAAGGAGCACAATTCTTTTTAAAAATCAATATTCGTTCTGGATATCATCAGCTGAAGATTAGAACTGAGGATATTCCAAAGACTGCCTTCAGAACTAGGTACGGACATTATGAATTCTTAGTAATGTCTTTTGGATTGACTAATGCTCCTGCTGCTTTTATGGATATGATGAACCGAGTATTCAAGGAATATTTGGATCAATTCGTTGTTGATTTTATTGATGACATCCTCATATATTCCAAAAGCCGTGAAGATCATGAGCAACATTTAAAGCTGGTACTCCAAAGGCTTAGTGAAAATAAGCTTTATGCCAAGTTGAAGAAATGTGAATTCTGGCTTAAGGAAGTAGCATTCCTTGGGCACGTGATGTCAAAACATGGAGTATCTGTTGACCCAAAAAAGATTGAAACAATACAAAGTTGGGAGCAACCGAAGACGGTGACCAAAGTACGTAACTTTCTGGGCTTAGCTGGTTATTATCGGAGATTCGTGGAAGGATTTTCTCGAATCGCTACCCCTGCTAACTCGGTGACTTAAGGATACAAAATTCGTATGGAGCGAAGAATGCGAGAAGAGTTTCCAAGAGCTTAAGAGGAGACTCATTTCGGCACCTGTTTTGACAATACCATCTGGTTCGGATGGATTTGTTATCTACATCGATGCTTCAAGCAAAGGGTTAGGATGTGTTCTCATGCAATGAGGGAAATTCATAGCCTATGCATCGCGACAACTTAAAGAATATGAGAGGAATTATCCTACTCATGATCTAGAGTTGGCAAGAATCGTTTCCAAGGCTTAAAGATCCTGGAGGCACTATCTATATGGGGAGAAAATGGAGATATATTCAGACCATAAAAGCCTCAAATATTTCTTCACCCAAAAAGAACTCAACATGCGGCAACGACGTTGGCTCGAAATTTGTTGAAAGACTACGACCATACCATTCAATACCATCCTGGAAAAGCGAACGTGGTAGCCGACGCATTGAGTAGAAGATCATACGCGGGAACGAGTGCGATGTTGTCAACACAAAGGCTCATTTTGTGTGATTTACATAAGATGAAGATAAAATTCAAGACTCCAGGGACCCATGAAATAATGTCAAGTATACGTATAGAACCAACTTTAATTGAAAAAGTTAAAGTTGCTCAAGTCACAAACCCGGAGCTGATGCGTATGAAGAAGAAAGTACAAGAAGGTGTTATTCCAGAGGCAAGAATCGATGAAGAAGGAATACTTTGAGTCCATTCCAGACTTTGTGTTCCTAACGATTCTGATTTGAAGTACAAGATCATGATGGAGGCACACAATACACCATTTGCAATCCATCCTGGAAGTACCAAAATGTATCGTGATCTTCGACATATATTTTGGTGGAATAATATGAAGAGAGAGATTGCAAAGTTTATCTCGATGTGTTTAACTTGTCAAGGTGTAAAGGCGGAGCATCAAGTGCCTAAGGGTCCATTGCAACCACTTGAGATTCCGAAATGGAAGTGGGAACATATTACTATGGATTTCAATTCTGGGTCTTTTACGGTTTCTCAAGGCATAATTGCTATTTGGGTTATTGTTGATAGATTAACCAAGTCTGCTCATTTCTTGCCGATACGGGAGACTTATTCCCTTGAACGTCTTGCTCATATGTATGTAAATGAGATTGTGAGATTTCATGGCATTCCAGTATCCATAGTTTTGGATCATAACCCAAGATTCACTTCAAGATTTTGGGTTAGCTTGCCAAAAGCTACGGGCACGGATTTACGATTTAGTTCGGCATACCATCCTCAAACGGACGGACAATCGGAGAGGACTATTCAAACTCTTGAAGATCTATTAAGACTCTGTGTCCTAGACTTCAAAGGGAGTTGGGATAAGTATTTACCATTGGTGGAATTCTCCTACAATAATAGTTATCAGGCAAGTATAGGTGTGGCTCCATTCGAAGCATTGTTTGGACGAAAGTGTCACTCTCCAATATGTTGGGATGAGGTGGGTGAAGCAACATTGTTGGGACCCGAGTTGGTACGTATGACTACGAAAAAGATCCAAATAATTCGATAACGTATACAAACGGCACAGGATCGACAAAAGAGTTATGCGGATCTTCATCGAAAGGACGTGGAATTTAGTATTGGGGATCATGTATTGTTGTGTGTTGCTCCATGGAAGGGAGTTACAAGATTCGGGAAAAAAGGAAAGCTCAATCCACGATTTATTGGTCCATTTCAGATTCTTGATCGAATATGAAATGTAGCCTATAGACTCGCGTTACCTCCAAGTATGTCTCGTGTTCATAATGTTTTTCACATATCAGTGCTTCGTAAATATGTGAAAGATCCGAACCACGTTATTGAGTTAGAACCGGACAAGATAACCGAAGACTTAACGTACGAGGAGGTACCTGTCAAGATCTTAGATAGGAAGGAGCATGTCCTACGCACAAAGGTCATACCACAAGTCAAAGTTTTGTGGAGGAACCATGCTATTGTGGAAATAACCTGGGAGTTGGAAACAGAAATAAAAGCGAGGTATCCTCACCTTTTCGAAACACCAAGTACGTACGTCAATTTCGAAGATGAAATTTCATAAGGAGGGGAGGTTGTAAGACCCCAAATTATTAATAAATAAAATTTAATTTCCTCTATTTATTATTTTAAAATAATAAGGGTTGATTTGATTAATGTGGTTAGTTATGAGTAAAATACGCAAATATTTCAAATAAGCAAGTGGTTATAAAATATTCATTGTTGTCGGGGAATATTCGTTTGGTCGTGGAATATTCTTTGGCATCGGAAAATATTTAAATGCAAGCAGTAGCGGTTTTGTGTGAGCCCCATAATGGAAAGCGATTGGATGAAATAATTCATTTAAATATATTATTATATTTTAATAATATAATAATGGTGATATTGTTACAATGAATGTGGGATATATGAGTATATGAGGAGGAAGAGTATTTTTGTTGCATTAAATGATTAACACATGTTTTGTGTGTCGGTGGACCCCATTTCTTGACTGAAATTTGATTATAGCATGTAAAATCGCCCGTTTGTGGATTTCGGTCAATTTGTGTTTGGAATTTGGAAAAACTTTCTTCTGTAAAGTTGTAGATAATGAAATTTCCTATGAAAAGGACATGAGGTTCGAATTTTTCTGATAAAAGGGCTATTTATTATGAATTATTGAAGTTCTGAGTTCCGAAATAATTGATTTTTGGAAGTTTTAATTATTTATATCAACAAAAACGTTTTTAACAAGTTGGTGGGCTCATTTTGTTGTTAAACATGTGGGATTCCAGCATTCAAAGGTTGGCGTAGGAATTTATATATAATATATTAATATTATATTAAATTTTCTGCTTTGGTGTTCTAAGCATTTTTCCTATAAATAGGGTGCTTAGGTTAGAATTGAAAATCACACCAGAAACTGAAATCTTCCCTCTCTTTCTCTCTCGATATATTGTGCGTGTTCTTGTGAGTATTTTGATACTTTGAGTGTTGTTATACGGTACAAGTTCACTTCACCACTATATTCAGTATTCCAGCCAGAAGTATTATTCTTTCGAGGTAAGGGATGTTATTTTCTTCTTAAATGATATTATTTTCTTCAATATCATCATGCCAAAATATTGGTTTGAATTTTTTTTATCAAATTTGGAACTTTTTGTGTCGGGGTTACTATTCACGTATACGACACTATTCACGAATACAACACTATTCACAGAAAAATTAAATTTTTGTTTTTTGTCCAAAATATCAATTATGGATACTAGCTTTGATTGTATCCATGTTTTGATCATTCTTGAATTTTACTCCACTATGATTATTTATGAGGTATTTTTGGACATGGAATAATTTGAAATCTGAATCCTTAATATTTATTCTTTTGTTTCATTTGGATTCGCTTTTCTTTAAAATATTTTTCATCATCCTCATCCTAAATAGCGATATTATCGAATATCTTTGGCATGTAGTGCAACGATGAATGATTTTTGATGAATATCATTGGCCCGTAGTGCAAAAAGATGAGCAGTGTTTAGATGAACATGACCGGTGATGAATATCTTTGGCACAGTAGTGCAAAGATGAATATTTAACTCCGATATATATATTGATTGATGTTCTGAGGATAAAATATCGACGATGAACTTTTAAATTCATATATAGAAGATAATAGATTTCATTCTCTACTTAACTCTTCTAATGAATTATTATTTCATTGCGAATATTGATTTAAAACTGGTTGTCTATTGTATTCTATTAGATATTTTTCTGTTGAAGACTAACGATAATTTGTTCTATGTTATCTTAGTCATAATATTCTTTCTTTGGGCTAGTTGAGCTCACCCTTTTCCTTTTGTTCCATTTTTCTTCTCAGGAGGCGAGAATGTAGCGAGTACTAGTCGGGGTATGGAATGAAGGTTCTAGGAAGTTGTTTTAGTAGTCCTCACCATTTTTGTAAAATATTGTACCAATAATTGTAATGAAGACTTATTTGGGTATGAATATTGTCTAGATGACAATATTTGTATTTAAACTCACAGTTTTTATGTTGTATTAATAAAGTTGTAGCTGTTTCTGTACCATGTTATTGACGACTCAAAATGAGTGTTGTATACCTATTTTGGGGGCGTCATAGTTAATATGTGATTTAATGATTAATGTTTATTCGTACCAGTAAGTTTTTTAAAGTCCTTAATGATGATATGATGTAAAAGGACTTGGAGTAGAAAGATCAAGTTTGTTAGGTTTGATCGTATTAAGTTTATCTGATGTATAGTTAATAGGTACTACTTTAAATTAATCGTATAATTGCCCTGCATGTTCATAATGTCATAATGGATAGCAGTTAACTTATCTTTCGTACATAGTGCATCAGATGATCGATCACAGAGCTCTCACATTGGTCATAAAGTGAAGTTAAAGATCTTATAGTAAACACTGAACGTAGAGTATACTCTGAAGACGGTTAGTAAAGTCTAAGTCATAAAGTGACTCAAGGATCGTTTAATAAAGATCATGTGAGAAATTAATCAAGACTATTCGTAACATTAATTGAGTAATCGTAAAGCAATAAAGAGACATCGAAGTTTTTGGTTACATCGAAGAGCTGTATTCGGAATTGTAAAGCTGTCGAAGTATTCGAAGAGTATAAAGAGAAGCTCGTAGAGTCTGTTCAAGAATCATAGAATGCTCTTCATCAAAAACCATTCGTAGAGTAGATCGTGGAATAAATGTTCAAGAATCTAGTTTGTTGAAAGCGATAACTACAAGGTGGTAGGTGAGGCTGCAAATTGATGTGACAGGTACAAGACGCAAAACAAGTTGACACACCTACTTAAAATGTCAACATCAAGGATCCTAAAGTATTTGATCATTAAATGCGCCAGCGAACACCTTACAACGGGAAAACTCGTCAGCATACTATAAAAGGCTTCAAGGATTCAAATTTGAGTAGTGAGCAAAAAGAGAGAAGATCAAAATGTAAAAGCTCTGCCAAAATAAAAAGAACTCACTCTACGAATTTGAATATCTTGTTCAAGCTGCTAAGTACCTAAGAAGAGAAACTTATTACCAACTTAGCAACACATCAAACAACCTATAATTCAACAGTGATTCAATTGTCTTAGTGACTTTCATCCAAGTCGTTTAAGGGACTTGCAGAGGTTTAATAAGTGACTTGGTCTTGTTAAAAATTGTTAAGTCATGCATATTTAAATTTGATGATGTGGTTATAATGTATAATTGTATATATTCGTATATGGACTTAGATTTAGAACGATCAAACTTGTTAGGTTGATACTTTCAACTGATTCTTGTAATATGCAGTACGATCAAATCGGTCGTATAATATTGTTAAATGATCGTAGATTTACTTTGCCTGTTTGAAGATGTAATATTGTTTGCAGAGTAATCTAGATATTCGTAAAACAACAGTTGAGTAATCGTGAAGCTACAAAGAGACAACAAAGTTCGTAGAGTTGTTTTCAGAATCGTAATGCTAGCTGCTGAAGTATTCGAAGAATAAAGAGAAATCTGCAGTCTGCTCAAGAATCGTAGAGTGCTCATCTTAAAAGGTTGTTCATAGAGCAGAAATTAGAACGAATATTAATTCGTAGAACAAGATCGTAGAGCTCATGATCTTAGAGCATGACATATAACTCAGACTCTACGTTCATCGTCACTCTACTACCAACCAAGTTCATAGAGCATGTCAATCTTTCATCAGACTAACAATTTTAGAGAGTTTTAGAGCGACGATTTTAAGATGTTACTCACCATCTTCAAATTCAGATATGAAGATCAGAGAGTGGTTTGTCTAAACCTCTAGATTGAAGATGTGACACCACTAACGTCATGTAGTAGGTGAGACTACTGTTTGATGTGACTTGCCAAAGCCGAAGGCAACTCAAATATCTACCCTATAAGTCAACATCAAAGAACATGCATCCTGGAGCAAAACATTAAATCCACCAACGGGAACTCTCCAATGGGCTGCTTTTCAGAAGTCTATATAAAAGAGTACGAGGATTCAAATCCAAGTAACGAATCATCAAGAATAAAGCTGAAACTTTGCCAAATCAAATAAAGCTCTACTCTACGAAACTGAATATATATATTATTCAAGCTGCTAAGTACAAGAAATGATCAAGCTTATTGCAAAGCTTAGCAACATCCAACACTATTATCATTTCAGTGTGATTCGACAAGTCTAAGTGACTTGTAGAGGTCTAAGTGATCTAGTCTAAGTGTCCTTGTCGAGACTAAGTGACTCGAAGGAACCTAAGTGGTTCAGTTGAAATAGATCTTAGTGATCTGATGTTTGTGACCCTATCTTTATAATTTCCTACTTGCTGAAGTAGAAGAGTGGACTAGGAGTTATTTGTTATTCAAACCACTTAAAAATATCTTGTGTCATTTACTTTTAGTCAAATATCTGTTATATCTGTGAAGTGACTAACATTCATAGAACTAAATTTAGAACTGTGATTTCACTAAATCTTTATGGGGAGTTTTCAAACTAATATTCCGTTGTGCTAAGATTAATTGATCAAACTAGTTATCTGGTAACAAATCTTTAAATAAGCAAAAGTTTTTAAAGATCTATTCAACCCTCTTTTAGATCTCTATTGTGCCACCAAGAAACATGTATAAGTGACCTTTCTTTTCAAAGACTGTGTGACATGAAGAGATCTTAGTGATCTGGGACCAAGTGTCCATATTCTAAGATTAAGTGACTTGAAGGAACCTAAGTGGTTAAGTTGTAATAGATCTTAGTGATCTGGTTTTAGTGACCCCATCCTTAGTAGATTTCCTACTTGTTAAAGTAAAAGAATAGATTAAAAGTTATTCAGTCTTTGGAACACTTAAAACTTGCTTATCATTTACTTTTCAACACTTAATTTCTGTTATATTATTTATCATGTTTGTGTGACTTTAATCCACAAGCCTAAAATGTAGCCTCTCGTTCAATCTAACAAATAAATTGTGGATCAAAATGTTTTTTTTAAGCAAATTGATAAATTCCATGATTTTAGTTTAAAGCCTCTTTGTTTAGTCGGTTTCCTTAACATTGGCTGGGAGTTTTTAATGGGAAGAAAAAAAAAGAAAGAGAAAAGAGGAGGAAAAAAAAAAAGAGTTGAGAAAGTGAGGTAATTTTCTTTAGTCTTGTCTAGGAGTTTGTGAAGAAAAAAAGAAAGTGAGTTAATATATTTTCTTCAGTAGAGTTGAGAATTAAGCAAAGGAAAAAAAAAAGGTACACTTTTACTAATATATATACCCTTTTTATATGGAATAAAGTTGAGCATGTTTTTGATCTTAGCTTTCTTTTATTTCCCTTTTCTAGATCTCCAAAGAAAAACTCAAAGACAGGGTGTAAGAGTGTATATTATGTTAAAGTGAAATAACAGCACTTCTACCCAATATTCGATTGGCTAGCTCTTTTTGTTTAGAGTATATGTGTATTGCAAAAAAAATTTTGACCGCATTATGAAATACATTGTTTAAAATATTATCAACTTTAGGTATTCACGTAACTCACAACAACAAAATTGACATATAAAATCGCAAGATATATTATTTTATTATTTTTGAGTTGCTGCAAAGATTTTTCATGCGTTTGAGAAAATACTATCTCATAGTTAAAAATATAAACAGAACCACAAGTGAAAGAAAAATATAATAAGGAAAAATGAGAATAATTTATGGTTATATATCATATGTATTTATATATCTATTTAAAATGTAAGTTTTCTTATTCAATTGAAATTATTATAATTTGATCCCCAAATGTAGGAATTATTTCAGTCGGACCCCTAATTAGACGTGCACACGAACACCAACAGCCATGCACTCTAGACTGTGTGCCTATTAATAATTCCTTCATATTGGATTTCTATAAGAACTCTTTCGCTCTTATATATATAAACAAATTATAAGGAGCGATATGGGAGAGCTTATACTTTGGGGCTATATATGCAATTAATGCTTTTTAAAATAGTCTTTTGTTTAAAATGTCTGTCTAATTAAATTCCACATGATTAATTAGGATGGGAGATACTAGTTTGATTTCGCATATAAATATTTGCTTATTATACAATTAAATATAAGTTTAGTTGCATAGTTTATTTCAACAAGAAATTTTAATCGTACATATAATATTGATGAAACTCAAAAAAAAGAAAAAAAAATCAATCAAAGAACAAAATGAGTGGTAGTGCCAGTTTTAAGTAGGAGAGTTACTGCTACTATGAAAGGGGAAATCCATTTCAAGAAACGCTCTACGTACAGACGTTCATTGAACACTATATATGATGACACTTATTTTGGTCTAAAATAGAAAGTAATCAAAGAATAAAATGATGAAATCCAATTAAGTTTTGACATTAGTATGGCCTCGAGTAAATAATTTTATCATTTAAATTTTTTCGCTTAAAATGTGTTTCAAATATTGTGATCACATATATTGATAATTATTAAAATGAATGAAACAGGTAAAAAAAGAAAGGTGATACTTATTAGAACGAACCAAAATTATTCCGAGGGTTCATGAAGATGACATATATACTGGATTGAATCATTGAATTAAGAATTTAATTATTTAGTAAACCATTTACAGAATACTTTTTTTAAAGCATGTTTGTTGACTTATGCTATGCATGGTTTTAAAGTTGAGTAATCATTACTATATATATATATCCTCTCATATAGTGGAGTGGAGAATGTCCCATTTTTATAAAGCCTCTTTCTTTGTTTCCCTACTTTTGTTTTTTTGGAAAATTCCCCTTTTCTCTCTCTCTCTCTCTCTCTCTCTCTCTCTCACACACACACACACACACTCACTCTTTGTTTTTTTTCTCTCTATTAAATATCATATATATACTCAGATGAAAACTTTATTAATTTCATAATAAAGCGTTAAAAATTGTTGGAATATTTCATATTGAATCCCACATTAGATAAATTCAAGAGTATAGATGAGTTAATAATTAGTATGATAGAGCTTTAACTTAATAGATTAATATTTTAAGTAAAGAGTAGTCCAACATATTACCTATTGGTGATGAATTAATATGAGATAGATTGTAGTCTCAAACTAATATTACAATTAATTGGAAATATTGCAATTTGATCATCCCAAAACGCGGTATTTACTTTAGTTGGACACCTCGTGTTTCTAAAGTATTAGTGGGGGGTCTGCAATCTGCATGCATACTTGAGTACGTACTGGACTGACCCTTCATGTTAATGTTCGTGTTGATGTTCATATAGTGGAGAATCAGTACATGCATAACATGCCTTGCAAATGCAATGGCAAGCCAATCCTCTTGGATTCTGCGCCACTTCTTTTTCAGCCTCTCGTGTTTTTTGCTTCAAGCCTCATAGAAATTTGTTTGATAAAATTATTTTTCTTTAGTTTTATTTAATAGAAGTTTATTTTATTTTGAAATAAAAGAAAAATAGTGAGACTATTCAAATTCTATTTAACTTTTAATTATTATTAATATATAACTTACATAATTAGTACTAATAAGTATAGTTAAATATATAATTGAATAATTATAATGTAACTTATATATATGTGTGTGTTTGTGTATATATAGAGATATATACATAAGAGATATGCATATGATAAAAAGAGAAGTTACATGGAAGATTTGCACAAGTGAACTTTTCTTCTATCTTCTCCATTCTTCTTACAAACAAATAACTACTACAAAGTAGTGTTCAATTGGAATTTTCTGTGAATTGCTATCACGGATTATTTACCAAGGTTTGACATATATCTTGGAGGTATATCGTCTGTAACTCTTAGCAAACCGATCGTGGTGGGGGCGATAAAAACCTTAAGGACATGGATTACCCGTGTCACGTCTTCTACAACAATTTTGACTCTACGAAATTACGATTCTAACAATCTTAAGGTTTTTTATTGTATTTGTTGGAGTCATGATTTAAATGAATATCACCATTATTATATTATTAAAATATAATAATATATTTAAATGAACTATTTCATCAGAAAAGATAAAATATCAATTTTTCAACAATTGTCACTTTAAAATTTTCTCCATCTATATCCACATAAAATGAATATTTTCCTTATCATATAAATCAATAATTAACTATTCACAAATAATATTACAGAATCACAATACTGACAACCAGGCAGTTCCCAGGAAAGAGGGAGCTTTCCAATGAGAATTTCTCCTTAATGGCGCGCAATTAGGTGACCAAATCTCTCTAGACATTGCCAATAATGTTATCTAGTAATATTATTAAAATAATATAAATTATTGATCTGATAATGGAAAATATTGTGTAGTGACAATTATTGAAATAACAATAATATAAAATTTCAACGTAGCAATTATTGAATCAATAAAATAAAATATTGAATAGTAATTACTGTAACAATTATTGAGTAGTGCCTTCTTACGTAAGAATCAATAATTCAAAAATACTGTGCAATACTGGTGTCTTTCTTTGCATACAACGACGCGTATTATTGTATTTTAACCAACGGGTATTCCAATAGTGTTAATTCAGTAATAACTACTGTGATTATTTATAAAACTTAAATTTGTCGTTTTCTTCATTCGACAGTTATTACATTATGGGGCCCTAAAGATGCGTGTCGCATGCGAATATTCCGAGACAAAAAGAATATTCAACGACCAAACGAATATTTCCCGACAACAATGAGTATTTTATAACCACTTGCTTATTTAAAATATTTACTTATGTCACTCTTAACTTTAAACTTTTATCAATTTAATCATTTACTGAATAGTAATTATAAAAAAATTGAATACTTTTATTTCATAAAATTAGTGGTCTTACATCTCGAGTCTCCAATATTTACGGTTCCACAAAGACACACGCCTTCCCATGGAGTAGCGATCCATTTATTTCGAATTGCGTGCATTTAATCTGAGAGCTCCTGTTTTCCTTGAATGGGCTATTAAGGGTTCCAGTTTAAAGGGAACCATTGTGTGTTAGTGAATCTTGGCTGGTGTGACAACCCCAAAATAGGTCCATTACATCCAACCCATTCTGAGTCGCCAAATACATGGTACAGAAAACAACTACAACTTTATTACAACAATTGTCGCAAAAATACAACTTCGTATGTTGTGAGTTTTGATACAAATATATATATATCAACTGTGACTCTTGACACCAACTTGGGTAGCACATCACCATGACATCTTACATAAAAAAGGTATAGTCAAAAACTGTTTTAGAAATTAGAATCTTTGGGAAGTGCTCAAGGAAACCTTCGTACATAGGAGGCCATGCGTTTAGGTTATGATAGATATCATATGGCCACAGAATTATCCTTGGTTGACCTAATAGACCCCAAAGAAAAATAAGATGATTACTATCATATTCTTTCCAATGGTGAGTCTTCTCCTGACATGTCATTATCTCCACTCTCTCTAATTGGGTATTATATTCCAAACAAACACCAAGATTATATAGGTAGTGCTTGTAAATATACTCAGCAAGTGGATGAGCACAACCCTGTCTTATGATGACACGAGGTTGTATGTCATTAGACATCTTGTATGATAGTGGCAAAACACCCTTCCAACGTTGGGTTCGCTTCACCCTATTTGATTCAACAATTAAAACTACGAAATGATGACCACCGTTTTATTCCCCTGTTACCCCCGCTCGACCCAGCTACACTCATATTACCTGAAAGGAATTGTGAAGCAAAAGGGTGAGCACAACTAGCTCAGTAAAGAATATTATGACTAAAGATACATAAATTATCAATAGTCTTCATCAGAGATTTAGAACATATAGTAGATGATAAAACTTTTCAACCATAGTTGCAGCGGAATGAGCAATCCATTAGAAGAGTCAAATAGACCATAAAGTCTATTATCTTCTCCATGTTAAAAGTCCACCAACAATTTTTTATCCCTGTAACATTAATCAACAATTTATGTCCACAATCACTTGTATAACTCATAATCGTAATTGTAGTTCTAAATTCCTTTCCTCATCCAGGACAAAATTAATTTTCATCACCTGAAACATCAAAGATCATGGTTATACCAAATCACAGTTCATGTTCATAATCCTACTAATAAATTTATCTTTGCACTACGGGCCAAAGATATTCATTAACAAGTCATCTTTGCACTACAGGCCAAAGATATTCATCAACAAGTCATCTTTCCACTACATGCCAAAAATATTCAACAACAGGTCATCTTTGCATTACGAGCCAAAGATATTCAACAATAGGTCATCTTTGCATTACAAGCCAAATATATTCATCAGAAATCATTCATCTTTGCACTACAGGCCAAAGATATTCAGTTATATCATCATTTAGGACTGAGGATGATGCAAAATATTTTAAAGAAAACGAATCCAGTGAAACAAAAGGACAAATATTAAGGATTCGTACTTTAAACAACCCAAGTTCAAAAATACTTCATAAATAACCAGAGTGGAGTAAAATTCAAGAATGAATACCAAAACATAGATCCAATCAAAGATAGGAATCATAACAGACAATCTTGGACACAAAGAAGAAAACTTAATTTTTTTGTGAATAATGTCGTATTTGTGAATAGTGTCGTATACGTGAATAGTAACTCCGACACCAAAAGATAGAAATTTCACAAAAAAAATCATCATGCTAGCCGTGAATAGTACTCATGAATAGTAACTCGTGAATAGTAACTCATGAATAGTAACCCAGACATGAAAAAGTTCCAAATTTGATAAAAGTTCAAACTGATATTTGGCATAATGATATTGAAGAAATAATATCATTTATGAAGAAAATAATCTCCCCTTACCCCAGAAAGAATAGTACTTCTGACTGGAATCTGGATATAGTACTAAAAGAACTTGCACCGTATAGCAATACTCGAAGTACTAAAATACTCACAAAAATACGCTCAATATATAGAGAGAAAACTTCAGTTTCTGGTGTGATTTTCAATTCTAACCTAAGCACCCTATTTATAGGAAAATGCTTAGAACACCAAAGCAGAAAATTTAATAAAATATTATATTTATATAACAAATTTCCTATGCCTCTTTGAATTCAGATTTCAACATGTTTAACAACCCACTAATCATTAAAAAAATGTTTTTCTTGAATAAAATAATTAAAACTTCCAAAAATCAATTATTCTAGAATTTCAGAACTTCAATAATTCATAATAAATAGCCCTTTTATTAGAAAAATTCGAATCTCACAACTTTCATAGGAAATTCAATTTTCTACAACTTTGCAGAAGAAAGTTTTTCCAAATTCCAAACTGAAATTGACCAAAATCCACATACGGACGATTTTACAATTTATAATCAAATTTCGATCGAGAAATGGGTTCTGAGCACATTTAACATGGTTTAAACTATTTTTATAACAAAAACACTCTTCCTCCTCATATACTCATATATACCACATTCATTGTAAAAATTTCACCATTATTATATTATTAAAATATAATAATAAATTATTTTATCAGAAAAGATAAAATATCAATTTTCAACAATTGTCACTTTAAAAAAATTTCTCCATCTATATCCACATAAAATGAATATTTTTCTTATCATATAAATCAATAATTAATTATTCACAAATAATATTACTGAGAATCACAATAATAATGACGCAGCGGTTCCAGGAAAAAGGGGTTTTTCTAATAAGAATTTCTCCTTACTAGCGCGCAATTAGGTGACCAAACCTTTCCTTAGAAAGAATTTTCTAGACATTTCCAATAATGCTATCTAATAATATTATTCAGATAATAAGAATTATTGCTCCGATAATAGAAAATATTGTGTAGTGACAATGATTAAAACAACAACAATATAAACTATCAATGTAGCAATTATTGAATCAATAAAATAAAATATTGAACAGTAATTACTGTAACAATTATTGAGTAGTGCCTTCTTACGTAAGAATCAATAATTGGTGCAATACCGTGTGCTACTGTGCAACAACGCGTATTATTGTGTTTTAACCATCGGGTATTCCAACAGTGTTAACGGTAAGAACTACGCCGTTATTTATAAAAACTCCCTTTTGTCGTTTTCTTCATCCGACGGTTATTCTGTTATGGGGCCCACCAATGGATGCGCCGTCGTACGAATATTCCCCGACAGAAAGAATATTCCACGACTAAACGAATATTCCCGATAGGAATAGGAATGAGTATTTTATAACCACTTGCATATTTTGAAAAAAAATTCATATATCACCCTTAACTTTAACTTTTATCAATTTAACCATTTCTTGAATAGTAATTATAAGAAAAATTGAATACTTTTATTTCATAAAATTAAGGGTCTTTGATTTAGGTTTTATTATTAAGTTGCCGCCTCAACATTATTGAATATAAAAGTTGTCTCATCCCTGAGGCATCCACCTTGAAGCTTCTCATCATATATTGATTGTATACTACACTGTAAGACCTCGAATTTTATGAAATAAAAGTATTCAATTTTCTTATAATTACTATTCGGTAAATGGTTAAATTGATAAAAGTTTAAAGTTAATGGTGATATATGAATTTTTTCAAAATACGCAAGTTGGTTATAAAATATTCATCATTGTTCAGGAATATTCGTTTCGGTCGTGGAATATTCTTTTCGTTAGGAAATATTCGTATTTATGCAAAAAAATTTTTGTAGGGCCCCATAATGTAATAACTGCTGGATGAAGAAAATGACAAGTATGAAGTTTTTATAAATAATAACGTAGTTGTTATCAATTAACATCGTTGGAATATCCGTTGGTTAAAATATGTAATATGTGTGGTTACACAAGAAGACATACCAGATTGCACCAATTATTGATTCTTACATAAGAAGGCACTACTCAATAATTGTTTAAGAATTATCGCTCAAAGATTTTATTTTATTGATTCAATAATTCGCGTTGATATTTTATATTATCGTTGTTTTAATAATTGTCACTACACAAGATTTTCCATTATCGAAGCTAATAATTTATTATCCGAATAATATTATTAGAAAATATTATTGGCAATGTCTAGAAAGTTCGCCTCAAGGAGAGGTTTGGTCACCTAATCAGCGCTACCAAGAAGGAGAAATTCTTATCGAAAGCCCCTCTTTCACGGAACCGCTCGTTCATTATTATTGTGATTCTGTAATATTATTTGTGAATAATTAATTATTGATTTATATGATAAGAAAAATATTCATTTTATGTGAATATAGATGGAGAATTTTTTTTTAAAGTGACAATTGTTAAAAATTGATATTTTATCTTTTCTAATAAAATAATTTATTATTATATTTTAATAATATAATAATGGTGATATTTTTACAATGAATGTGGGATATATGAGTAAATGAGGAGGAAGTATTTTTGTTGTAATAAATGTTAAAAACATGTTAAACATGTCCGTGTGCCCATTTCTTAACTGAAATTTGATTATAGCTTGTAAAATCGTCCGTATGTGAATTTCGGTCAATTTTTGTGTGGAATTTGGAAAAACTTTCTTCTGCAAAGTTGTAGAGAATTGAATTTTCTATAAAAAAAAAGCGAGATTCGAATTTTCTGATAAAATGGCTATTTATTATGAATTATTGAAGTTCCGAAGTTCTGAAATAGTTGATTTTTGGAAGTTTAAAATATTTTAATTATGAAAAACATTTTTGTTATTGTTTTGGGTGAATGGCTGATGAGTTTGGTCTGGTGTGGTGTGCGTAAGATTATAATTTAATTATAATAATATTTTATTAAATTTTCTGCTTTGGTGTTCTAAGCATTTTTTTATAAATAGGGTGCTTAGGTTAGAATTGAAAATCACACCAGAAACTGAAGTTTTATCTCTATTTCTCTCTCTATATTATTGAGTGTATTCTTGTGAGTATTTTGATAACTTGAGTGTTGCTATACGATGCAAGTTCGTTCAAATTATTCCATCGTAAATCTTTGCTTCTTTTGAGGTAAGGGCGGATAAGTAAGGATGTTATTTTATTCAAAAATGATATTATTTCTTCAATATCATTATGCCAAATATTGGTGAGAACTTTTTATCAAATTTGGAACTTTTTCATGTCGAGTTACTTATTCATGAGTTACTATTCACGAAGTTACTATTCATGAGTTATTATTCACGAGTACTATTCACGAAGCATGATGATGTTTTTGTGAAATTTTTATCTTTTGGTGTTGAGTTACTTATTCACGATACGGTCTGATTATTCACGATACTGACTATTCATTATACGAACGACACTATTCACGTAAAAATTAAGTTTTCTTCTCTCGTGTCCAAGATTGTCTCGTTATGATTCCTATCTTTGATTGGATCTATGTTTTGGTCTTCATTCTTGAATTTTACTCCACCGGTTATTTATGAAGTATTTTTGAACTTGAGTTGTTTAAAGTACGAATCCTTAATATTTGTTTTTTGTTTCACCGGATTCGTTTTCTTTAAAATATTTTGCATCATCCTCACCCTAAATGATGATATAACCGAATATATTTATTTTGTAGTAAAAGATGAATGATTTACGATGAATATCTTTGGCTCGAATGCAAAGATGACCTATTGTTGAATATCTTTGGCTCGTAATGCAAAGATGACCTGTTGTTGAATATCTTTGGCCTGTAGTGCAAAGATGATTGTTGATGAAAATCTTTGGCCTCGTAGTGCAAAGATGAATTTATTAGTAGGATTATGAACATGAACTGTGATTTGGTATAACCATGATCTTTGATGTTTCAGGTGATGAAAATTAATTTTGTCCTGGATGAGGAAAGGAATTTAGAACTACAATAACGATTATGAGTTATACACGTGATTGTGTGTAAGACCCCAACTTATTATTATTAATATTTAATTTTCTCTATTTATTATTTTGAAATAGTAAGGGTTGATTTGATTAATGTGGATAATTATGGGTAAAATATGCAAATATTTCAAAATAAGCAAGTGGTTATTAAATATTCATTGTTGTCGGGGAATATTCGTTTGGTCGTGAAATATTCTTCTTTGTCGGGGAATATTAAATGCGACCATGAGATCTTTTGTGGGCCCCTAAGCGAAAGCGATTGGATGAAGAAAAATGACAAATATAAGTTGTTTAAAAATAGCAGGCGTAGAGTTGTTACAAGTATATATTGTTAAAATACTGGAAATTGGTTAAAACACAAGTAGCACGCGATATTGCACCAATTATTGATTCTTACGTAAGAAGGCACTACTCAATAATGGTTATGATAATTCTTTATTCGATATTTTATTTTATTGATTTAATAATTCTTTGCGTTGATATATTTATATTCTTATTGTTTGATAATTGTCATTACACGATTATTTTTCATTATCGAAGCAATAATTCATATTATCCGAATAATATTATTAGATAACATTATTGGCAATGTCTAGAAAGTTACATCAAGGAGAGGTTTGGTCACCTAATCATGGCGCCGATAAGGAGAAATTCTTATGGAAAGCCCCTCTTTCACAGGAGCGCACTGGTTGTCAATATTATGATTACGTAATATTATTTGTGAATAATTAATTATTGATTCATATGATGAGGAAAATATTGATTTTATGTGGATATAGATGGAGAAAATTTTTAATGTGACAATTGTTGAAAATTGAAATTTTTTCTTTTACGATAAAATAATTCATTTAAATATATTATTATATTTTAATAATATAATAATAGTGATATTTTTACAACGAATGTGAGATATATGAGTATCTGAGGACGAAGAGTATTTTTTGTTGCAATAAATGTTTAAAATATGTTAAACATGTTGGTGGACCCCATTTATCGATTGAAATTTGATTATAGCTTTTGTAAAATCGTCTCAGTTTGTGGATTTTAATTCAATTTACATTTAGAATTTGGAAAAACTTTCTTCGCAAAGTTGTAGAGAATTGAATTTCCTATAAAAATGTGCGAGTTTCGAATTTTCTGACAAAAAGGCTATTTATTATGAATTATTAAAGTTCTGAAGCTCCGAAATAATTAATTTTTGGAAGTTTAAAATATTTTAAATATGAAAATCGTTTTTTTGTCATTATTGTGGGTCTTGCATGTGTTGGAATTTCTTTGAATTCAGATCCTAAAAAGTGGGTGTAGAAATTATAATATATATATATATATATATATTAATATTTTATTAAATTTTCCAACTTTGGTGTTCTAAGTATTTTCTATAAATAGGGTGCTTAGGTTAGAATTGAAAATCACACGAAGTAAACTCAAGTTTTCTCTCTATATTATCGGCGTATTCTTGTGAGTATTTTGAGTATTGCTATACTACAATGCAAGTTCAAGTCATAGCTTATATCCTGATTGTTTTCAAATTTAAAAGTCCGATCTTTCGAGGTAAGGGATATTTTTTTTTCGTAATGATATTATTTCTTCAATATCATTATCTTTGAAATATTGATCTGAAGTTTTATCAAATTTGGAACTTTTGGTGTCGAGATTCTTATTTACGATACTCTGACCTTTATTCACGAATCGACATTATTCATTGAAAAATGAAAATTTTTCCTTTTCGTCAAAAAATATCTATTGTGGATACTAGCTTTGATTGTATCCATGTTTTGATCATTCTTGAATTTTACACCACTATGATTATTTTTGAGGTATTTTTGGACATGGATACAACAAAATACGAATCCTTAATCCTTAATCCTTGTCATTTTGTTTCCTTTGAATTCGTTTTTTAAAAATATTTTTCATCATCCTCGGTCTTAAATGATGATATTATTGAATATCTTTGACTTGTAGTGCAAAGATGAATGATTTCGATGAATATCTTTGGCCCGTAGTGCAAAAGATGAGCAGTGTTTAGATGAACATGACCAACTCGATGAATATCTTTTGCTCAGTAAGTGCAAAAATGAATATTTGACTCAGATATATATTGATTGATGTTCGAGGGGATAAAAGATAGGCGATGAACTTTTAAATTCATACATAGAAGATAGTAGTTTGCATTCTCTACTTAACTCTTCTAATGAATTATTATTTCATTGCGAATATTGATTTAAAACTTGTTGTCTATTGTATTCTATTAGATTTTTCCTGTTGAAGACTAACGATAATTTGTTGTATATTATCTTAGTCGTAATATTCTTCTTGGGCTAGTTGAGCTCACCCTTTTCCTTGTTGTTCTATTTTTCTTCTCAAGAGGCGAGAATGTAGCGAGTACGAGTGGGGTATGGAATGAAGGTTCTAGAGAGTTGTTTAGTAGTCCTCACCATTTTTGTAAAATAATGTATCAATAAATGTGATGAGGATTTATTTGAGTATAGATATTGTCTGCAGAAGATAATATTTGTATTCAAACTCATAATTTTACTATTGTAATAATAAAGTTGTAGTTGTTTACGTACCATGTATTGACAACTCGGAATGGGTGATGTATACCTATTTTGGGGGCGCCACGGTTGGTATCGAGCTTAGGGATATGATTTACTGGCGGAGATCGGGGAATAGAACTAGGAGGGAGGAAGTAAATCCTTCGCTAGTGTATCCTACCTAAGCTTATTTGTTAGTTGGTCAAGATATAAGGATATTATGTGATATATTGATTTCCTTAATTAACCCTTGTTTTATGCAGTGATTTGAGAATGTCGATTTGAGAATATTAACAATGGAAATGAGATAGTGGAGATGCCTGTACTCACCAACGAGGAGAACGCGCAACAGGTGGCAATGTTTCCTCCTGTGAACAACACCATGAGCGAGATGATGAACGAGGATGTTTAGAAGTTTTTGCGATTCATGCAAAAATCGCATTTGAGAGGAGACTCGTGTTCAAAATCTGAGGAGAAATGATAGCAATTCAAGGGTTGTCACAACAAAGCAGTTTAAAGAGTTGGGACCACGAAATTTAAAGGAAAGCGGATCCGATCATGGCGGAAAAACGGGGTGAAGCAAATTACCAAGATATTCGATGTCTTGGGATGCGGAGAACAGAAGGTTCCATTCGCCACCTTTTATGTTAAAGTGGCGAAGGCAGACTACTCTGGTGGGAGTGCGTGAAGCGTGCAAATCGGCCCTTTTCAAAGATGTCTTGGGAGACGTTTGAGAAACTATTTAATGACACATACTTTCACGAAAGTGTTCGTCGTATGAAGGAAGTGGAGTTCATCGATTAGAAACAAAACAACGTGCGGTGTCTCGGTATGAGGCAAAATTTGCGAGTTATCCCGGTTTGCACCTCATTTTGGTGGAGAATGAGGAACGTATATGAGATATTTACGAGAGGTTTGAAACTTCAGATACGACAATATCTCATTTCTCATAAATTTTCTCTCTATTAGGATGTTGTTAACATGGCTCAATTGTTAGAAAGCGAGATAATGTAAGACCCGACTTTTATAAATAAAGATGAATTTTTCTATAAATATTATTTTTGAATATTATGGAATAAATTTGATATAATGTTATAGTTGTGGGTAATATTTATAAATTTTGCAAAGTATGCAAGTTGTTATAAAATATTCGTTTGGTGGGGAATATTCTTTTGTTAGGAATATTAAATACAATGGCTCAATCATTGGTGGAGCCTACAATGTAATTATTGCCGGATCGAGAAAGCGACAAAAAATATTTTATAAAAATACTTACGGAGGTGTTACTGCGTTAAAAGCTGTTGAACTACCCGGTGGTAAAAGTACGATGTCTGGCGTGGTTGCGACAAGTAAGATTGCGGTATTGATTATTGATCTTACGTGAGAAGTCACTCACCTATTATGCTCAATTATTACTCTGATAATTCTTTGCATCATATCTCTTATATTATTGATTCAATTATTGTCACAAAGATATCATCGTATAATATGTTATAGTATTAAATCAATAATTGAGACGACAAGTTATAAATGATTAATAATTGTTGAAAGATTAAATATGTGTTGATGAAAAAAAATGATTTGTGGTAAGTTTGATTGTTTTATGGGGGCTCATATGTCATCATCTAAGAGTCTCTTCATCGATAGTATTTACCTTAAATCGATAGTAATTACCTTCGTCGATAAGTAATTACCCTTGTGAATAGTATTTACCTTCGTCAATAGTATTTACCTTCGTTAATAAGTAATTACCTTTACCGAAGACGCCGAACCACTTGTCATTTCACATTACAAGCGCCGAACCACTTGTCGTTTCACATTCAAGGCGTCCAAACCACTTTTCTTTTCACATCATTAGTAAATCGAGCCACTTGCCTTTTCACGGCGGTGAAAAGCTAGAAATCTTTTATAAATAGAGGCCTAGGGCTTCATTATTTTTCACGAATTCATTCAAGTATAGAGAGAGAAAGTATAGAGAGAAGAGAAAAAAAGAAGAGTATTTTTTCTTACTACATCCGCCTTTAAAGATTCAATCTCCTACCAAATGTAAGGGGTGTTATTCTTTCTTATTCATGAAAGAAGCTGTTGTTATTCCATTGCTTATTATTACATTGGAATAACTTTGTATATCGTGGTTTACCCTATACTTGGTGACATTCTTCTATTATTACATTTGGAACATCACATGCGTGTGTTTTACACAGGACCTAGTTAAAATCTTTATTATTTTGTTGGAACATCACGCTCATGTTTTTTACACTTTTTTGGTTAAAATCTTTATTATTTCGTTGGAACATCACATCATTCATTTTACACAGGACCGGTTCCATCTTTATCATTACGTTGGAATATCCTATCGTGTGTTTTACAGGATGCAGTTCCATCTTTATTATTCTGTTGGAACATCCCGTCCGTGTGAATTTCACCGACCGGTTCCGTTATTTATTATTACATTGGAATAATCTGTTTGTGCTTGATCTATCGCATGCATGGTGATTTCTTTTGTTATTCCATTCTTTATTATACAGGAGTTGGTTAAAACTTTGACTTCTATACTCCATGAAATTAGTGGAATATCCTTGATAGTTGCGTTTCATCCAAAGATCTTTCATGAAAATATTCTTCGATCATTCTTGAATTTTACTCTACAAAACTTGATATCGTGTTGATAATTTGGGCGTTAATAATTCCGGATAAAATAATTCTTGAACTTGTTTTATTGAATTCTTATATCATTGTCATCATCCTCATGTTTATATTATGTTGAAAGTCATACTGTGGCTGTATTGCATAGATGGACTTGGTATGATTATGACCGAGAGACTATTGGTGTAATCATTATGTAGTAATGTTACAAATGATGTGATAAAAATCCTCGATGGTAGTAGTGCATTGGTGGATGATTGTTGGCATGATCATGACCATTAATGAATACACAAATATTTTTGGCCCGTAGTGCATGAATAATTGTGGTCGTGATCTTAAAGAATATCCTTGGCAGTAGTGCGAGGGGTGATTCGATGATGTGGAATATTTATTAAAAGTCTGAGTCTCGGCTATAAAGATGATGAAAACCTTTTAAAACCTAAAAGATAGTAGACTTTATTTTCTACTTGACTCTTTTAATGGATTGCTTATTCATTGCAGATTAAACTGGTTGTCTATTGTATTTTATCGGTTTAACATTGTTGAAGACTATTGATAATTTATTACGCATTATCTTAGTCATAATATTTCTTCTTTGGGCTAGTTGAGCTCACCCTTTCTTTTCACCGTTCTCTTCGTGAAATGAGAATATAAATTGGGGACGAGTCGGGAAAAAGAGTGATGGTCCTGAAGATAGCATTAGTAGTCCTCACTATTACGTGAAATAGTGTGATAATAATTTAATGAGGACTCCTTTTTGAGTTTGTATAATATCTAGTAGAGCGATATTTGTATTTAAACTCACAGTTTATGTATTAAGTTGTATTTAAATTACGTACCATGTAAGTGGTGACCCAAGATGGGTGATGTATACCTAATTTTGGGGCGTCGCGGTTAGTATCGAGCTTAGGATATGATCCCTGGCTAAGATGTGAGAATAGTACTAGGAGGGGAGGCGGGGAATACCTTATTTAGTATGACCTACCTAAGTTTATGTCTTTATTTTATTGGTTGGTCGGAAGATAGGATAATTTGTTACATGTCAATTAACCTTTTGTTTTGTGGCGATGTCTGAAAATGACATCGAGAATGTTGAGAATAGTGAATGGAGCCATGTGGCGATCGTTGATTCACCACATATCAATAATCGAGGATAATGTGCATCGGAAGGCGACAATCCTCACACAAACAACAACAACGACCGACCAAATGACGAATGATCAAATGTTCGGAGGCTTTATGCAATTTATATACAACAATGATGAGAGAACAAACTCATCCAAAACATAGGTGGAAACACGAAAAACTCTCGGCGGTCACCATTAAACAATTCAAGGAGCTGGGACCAGGAGTTTAAGAGAGAGCCAAAACCACTTACAGGGAAGCATGGATAAAGCAGATTACAAGATATTTGATGTCTTGGGATGCTCGAGGAGCAAAAGGTTCCCTTCTGACCTTTATGTTTAGCGCGAGGCGAATCTTGGTGGGAATCATAAAAACGTACTCAACTTCTTTGATCTTGAAAGATATCTTGGGAGAAGTTCCAGAGAGTCGTTCAACGATAAATACTTTCACGAAAGTATTCGCCACATGAAGGAGGTGGAATTTATCAAGTTGGAACAAAAAAAATATGGCCAAGTGTAATGTCGCAATACGAGGCAAAATTTGCGGAGTTATCACGGTTCGCCCCACTTGGTGGATAAAGAAGAGAGAATGGCGCGAATGTTTTTAAGAGGTTTGAAGCGGGAGATACGTCGACATCTTATTTCTCATAAAGCGTGTTTGTATTGAGGATGTTGTAAATAGGGCTCGATTAGTGGAGCTAGCGATAATGAGTCAACACAACTAAAAAGAAGCGGTACGGCAAAATTATAATACCAATGAGAGTAGTCATCGAGCGGTGACAACAAGCGTGGAGGAATCAACGGGCGGATATGGTAACTACGGTGGGTAATCGGGGCCAAAATAATAAAATGGACATTTCAAGAAAGCGGAGATTCAACAATGGTGGAAAGAGCGTCGGCACCAACACCCATTGTTAAGGAAGGAGAAAGACCACCTATCATATGCTTCAAATGCGAGGAGAGGACACATCGATCAAAGCTGCGTCATGCATAGTCAAAGTATGTTATAATTGTGGAAGAAGGTCACTTAGCTCAATTTTTGTCGTTCATCAAGACAAATTCAGCTAGGATGGAGGCACCAAAGGCCATCCCGGAAAATTCAAAGCAGGTAGTCTGAGGGAGGCGTTTGTTGTGACCTCCCAAAGAGCAAGGAATCCGAATGAGGTCATCACGGGTAAGCTTATCATAAACTCTAATGAAGTCTATACTTTTTGATGATCTGGGTTGTGGCGCCCCAAAATTAGGTATACATCACCCATCTTGGGTAGTCGGATACATGGTGTAATTTAAATACAACTTACTAATATAAGCGTCGTGTGCAATCGACATAAAGCGTGAGTTTGAATACAAATAATGTCTACTAGATATTATACAAACTCAAAAGGAGTCCTCATTATAATTATTATCACACTTTATTTCACGAGAATAGTGAGGACTACTAATGCTATCCCTCCGGACCATTACTCCGTTCTCAGACTCATCCCGGCCTATGTTCTCATTTCACGAGAGAAACGGTGAAAGAAAGGGTGAGCTCAACTAGCCCGAGAAGAAATATTATGACTAAGATAATGCGAGAATAAATTATCAATAGCCTTCAACATTGTTAAAGCGATAAAATATAATAAACATCAAGTTTAATCTGCGGTGAACAAAGCAATCCATTAAAAAAGTCAAGTAGAAAATAAAATCTACTATCTTTTATGATTTAAAGGTTTTTCATCATCCTTTGTTATAATTGAGACTCAAACTTTAATAAATAATCCACATCATCGAATCACCCGCATTACTACGGCGAGGATATTCTTTAGTTTCACGACCACAATTATTCACGCACTACGGGCGAGAATAGTTGTGTATTCATTAATGGTCATGATCATGCCAACAATCGTCCATCAATGCACTGACTACCATCGAGGATTTTTACCACATCATTTATAACATTACGGTCATGATTACAATGAATAATCCTCGGTCATAATCATACCAAGTCCATCCATGCTCTACGTGCCATGAGATAACTTTAAAAAATATATAAACATGAGGATGATGACAATGATATAAGAATTCAATAAAACAAGTTCAAAATTATTTTATCCAGGAATTATTAACGTCAAACTGTCAACACGACATTGCTGCAGAGAGTAAAATTCAAGAATCATTGAGAAGAATATTTCCATGAAAGGATCTTTGGATGAAGCGCTTAAATGTCGAGGATATTCCACTAATTTCATGGAGTATAGAAGTCAAAGTTTTAACCAATTGGGTATAATAAAGAATGTAATATCAAAAGAAATCACCATGCAATGCGATAGGCCAAGACAGGCGAGTTATTCCAACAGAATAATAAATAACGGAACGGTCCGGCGTAAAACGCATGCAGACGAGGATATTCCAAGCAGAATAATAATAAAAAAGCGGAACCGGTCGGTGTAAAAACACACGAGCAGGATGTTCAATGAATAATAATAAGATTTTAACCAGTGTAAAACATACATGAGCAGGATGTTCCAACAGAATAATAATAAGAGCGGAACCGAGTCCGGTGTAAAACACATGCAGGATGTTCCAATGAGAATAATAATAAGAGGCGGAACCCAGTCCGGTGTAAAACATGACGAGGATGTTCCAGCAGAATAATAGAAGAATGTCACCAAGTATAGGGTAGGCCGGCAGATACAAAGTTATTCCAGCGAGAATAATAAGGAATGGAATAATGAAGTTCTCTTCACGAATACAAAAGAATAATATCCCTTACAAGTACAATAAATAATATTCCCTACCTTAGAAGAAGCTGAATATTGGCAAAGTGAAGTAGCGAGAATACTTTTCTTCTTTCTCTCTATAGTTTCTCTCACAGAGTTTCGGTGAATTCGTAAGAAAATAATGAAGGAATGAGCTTCTATTTATAGGAAAATAGAATGCATAGTAATTAATCCATGAGCGGTCCAGATTGATTTACTTTAATCGACGGTCCATATTTAAAGCAAAATCTTTTAAATAAAATATAATATATTCTATTTATATAAAAACATTTTACTATGCAAACTTTACTATGCAACACTATGCAAAATACTATGCATAATAAAATATAATATATTTTATTTATAGAATAACTTTAATAAAGTATTACATTTTATATAAAAAGATGTTTCGTTTTATTACGTTAATAATACTGAATAAAACAAAACGTCATTATCGCTATAATAATTCATATTATTAATCGACAATAATGGAATCAAAGCGAGTGACTTCTCACATAAGCATCGATAATCAATACCGGTGCTTCTTACGCAACCACACGTATTCATCGTACTTTTACTACTAAAGTAGTTCAACGAAGATCAACGGTAAAACTTCCACCGTTATTTCAATAAAATATTTTTGTCTTTTCTCGATTAAACAATAATTACATTGTGGGGTCCACCACCGATTGAGCCATCATACGAATATTCCTCGCTAAACCGAATATTCCCGGAACCAATCGAATATAATAATAACACTTGCATACTTTGCAAAATTTATAAATATTACCCACAACTATAACATTATATCAAATTATTCCATAATATTCAAAAATAATATTTATAGAAAATTCATCTTTATTTATAAAAGTTGGGGTCTTACACAGGTTCTACCCATTCTTTTATTTCTCCTACTTTGCGCTCATCGATTAAATTTGACTCAGGAGAAATTAGACTTTGACTTATCTGTGGAAACTCCGTTTGGGAGAAACCTTCATTACATCCATTTGTTTATAAGTCTTGTTTGGTTCAAATCGGTACCCTCACATTACCTGTCGATCTTATTTCATTAAAAAACTTGCATTTGACGTGATTCTAGGGATTGATTGGTTAACTACTTATCATGCAAAAATTGATTGTTTTCGTAAGGTTGTTAGTTTCATATTCTAATCAACCTATTATGCGAATTCAAACGACAAACCATTAAAATCAATCACGGTCATCTCAAGCCATAAAGCTATTCGTTTATTGAAAAGCGGATGTCAAGCTTTCTTAGCTCATGTCATAGATTTAAATAAAAATACGTCGGTTTTAAGCGATATTCATATTAATAATAAATTTCGACGTATTCGAAGAACTTCTGGCCTACCCCGAGGCGTGAAATTGAATTTTGTATCGACCTTGAACCCAGACAAAACCTATTTCCAAAGCCCCATATCGAATGGCTCTATTGAACTTCAGGAGTTAAAGACCCAACCGCAGGAATTGTTAGACATTGGCTTTATTCGTCCCTAGTAATTCTCCTTGGGGTGCTCTGTTCTATTCGTGAAGAAGAAAGATGGGAGTATGCGACTTTGTATTGATTATCGGGGAATTGAATCATGTCACCATCAAAAATAGGTATCCATTGCCACGTATTGATGACTGTTTGACCGGTTGCAAGGAGCCAAATTCTTTTCAAAGATAGATCTTCGTTAGGATATCACCAATTGAAGATTAGAATCCGTGACATTCCAAAGCGGCTGCCGGAACTCGATGCGGGCATTATGAATTCCTAGTAATGTCCTTTGGATTGACTAATGCTCCTGCGCCTTCATGGATATGATGAACCGAGTATTCAAGGAATATTTAGATCACTTTGTGGTCGTCTTTATTGATGACATCCTTATTTATTCTAAAAGCCGTGAAGATCTTGAGCAACACTGAGGTCGACACTCCAAAAGCTTCGTGAATATAAGCTTTATGCGAGTTGAAGAAATGCGAGTTCGGCGAAGAAGTAGCATTCCTTGTGTGCGTGGTATCAAGTCATGGAATATCCATTGACCCAAAGAAAGATTGAAGCTATTCAAAGTGGGAACAACCTAAATCGATGGATAGAAGTACGTAGCTTTCTCGGTTTAGGCTGGTTATTATCGGAGATTCATGGAAGGATTTTTTCGAATCGCTACTCCATTGACTCGGTGACTCGGAAAGATACAAAGTTGGTTGGAGAGCGAAGAATGTGAGAAGAGTTTTCAAGAACTCAAGAGGAGACTTATTTCAAAGACTGCTACGACAATATCATCGGCTCGGAGGATTTGTCATCTCTGATGATGCTTGAGCAAAAGGTTGGGATATGTTCTTATGCAACATGGAAAAGTTATAGCCTATGCCTCGCGACAACTCAAAGAATACGAGAGGAATTATCCTACTCATGATCTAGAGTTGGAAGTCATTGTCTTTTGCACTTAAAATTTGGAGGCATTACTTGTATGGGGAGAAAGTGGAGATCTTTACGGATCATAAAAGCCTTAAATATTTCTTCACTCAAAAGGAACTCAACATGCAACAACGACGTTGGCTTGAAGCTGTTGAAAGATTATGATCATACCATCTAATACCATCCGGAAAAGTGAAGCGTGGTAGGCGGCGATTGAGTAGAAAATCATATGCAAGCACGAGTGCGATATTGTCAACGCAAAGGCCCATTTTGTGTGACTTACAAAGGATGGAGATAGAGTTAAAGACTCGAGGGGACGCATGTGATGATAGCGAGTATACTGAGTAGAACCGACTTTAATCGATAAAGTTAAAGTCGCTTGCTTCAGCTACTGGACACGGAGGTGATGCGTATGAGGAAGAAAGTGCAAGAAGGTGCTATCAAAGGAAGCAAGAATCGATGAAGAAGGAATACTTTAGTCAACTCCGGACTTTGTGTTTCTAACGACCACGATTTAAAGTATAATATCATGATGGAGGCGCGCAACACACCATTTGCAATCCATCTGGCAAAGTGCAAAATGTATCATGATATTCGTCATACATTTTGGTGGAGCAATATGAAAGAGAGAGATAGCATTTGTTTATCTCAAGGTGTCTAACTTGTCAACGAGTTAAAGCGGAGCATCAAGTACCAAAAGGTCCATTGCAACCACTTGAAATTCCAGAATGGAAGTGGGAGCACATTACCATGGATTTAGATTCTGGGGTCTCCTAAGGTTTCTCAAGGCATTGATGCGATTTGGGTCATTGTTGATAGATTAACCAAGTCCGCTCATTTCTTACCGTCTGAGAAACTTATACACTTGAAGCGTCTTGCTCGTATATACATAAACGAGATTGTAAGATGCATGGTATCGGTATCCATAGTTTTCGATCGAGACCCAAGATTCACTTCACGATTTTGGGTTAGTTTGCAAAAAGCTATGAAAGCGCATGACTTACGATTTATTTCGGCATATCATCCTCGACCGATTTGACGGACGATCGGAGAGGACTATTCAAACTCTTGAAGATCTATTAAGACTCGTGTCCTTGATTTCAAGGGAGTTGGGACAAGTTCTTACCATTGGTGGAGTTTTCCTCACAACAATAGTTATAAAGAAAGTATTGGCATGGCTCCATTCGAGGCGTTGTATGGAAGAAAGTGTCGTTCTCCGGTTTCTTTGGGATGAGGTGGGTGAAGCAACGTTGTTGGGACCGGAGTTAATGCGTATATGACTACGGAAAAGATTCAAACGATCAAACAACGTATAAAAACCTCACAAAATCGACAAAAGAGTTATCTTGATCTTCATCGAAAGGGCGTGGAATTCGATATAGGAGATCATGTGTGTGTTAAGAGTTGCTCCATGGAAAGGAGTTACAAGATTTGGAAGAGAGAAAACTTAATCCTCGATTCATCGGTCCATTTTAATCCTCGATCGAGTAGGGCGTGGCCTATAAACTCGCTTTTACCGCCAAATATGTCTCGTGTTCATAACGTTTTTCACATATCTATGTTACGTAACTATGTGAAAGAACCGAACCATATTATTGAGTTAGAAGCCAGGACGAAATAGCGGAAGATTTGGACGTATGAAGAGGTTCTGTTCAAATTTTGGATAAGAAGGAACATATTCTACGCCCGAGGTTATACCTCAAGTCAAAGTTTTGTGGAGGAACCACGATGTTGAGGAAATGACTTGGGAGTTAGAATCGAAATGAAATCAAGGTATCCTTACCTCTTGACATACCAGGTCGTACCCCTAATTTCGAAATGAAATTTCATAAGAAGGGAGGTTGTAAGACCTGACTTTTATAAATAAAGATGAATTTTCTATAAATATTATTTTTGAATATTATGGAATAAATTTGATATAATGTTATAGTTGTGGGTAATATTTATAAATTTTTGCAAAGTATGCAAGTTGTTATAAAATATTCGTTTGGTCTGGGAATATTCTTTTTGTTAGGAATATTAAATACAATGGCTCAATCATTGGTGGACCCCACAATGTAATTATTGTCGGATTGAGAAAACGACAAAAATATTTTATAAAAATAACTACGGAGGTGTTACCGTTAAAAGCTGTTGAACTACCGGTGGTAAAAGAAACAAGATGTCGCATGGTTGCATAAGTAGCACACGGTATTGATTATTGATCTTTACGTGAGAAGTCACTCACCTATGCTCAATTATTACTCTGATAATTCACGCATCATATCTCTTATATTATTGATTCAATTATTGTCACGATATCATACGTATAATATGTTATAGTATTAAATCAATAATTGAGACGACAAGTTATAAATGATTAATAATTGTTGAAAGATTAAATATGTGTTGATGAAAAAAATGATTTGTGGTAAGTTTGATTATTTTTTATGGGGGCTCGTATATGTCATCATCTAAGAGTCTCTTTGTCAATAGTATTTACCTTCGTCGATAGTAATTACCCTTGTGAATAGTATTTACCTTCGTCGATAGTATTTACCTTCGTTAATAGTAATTACCTTTACCGGACGTCGAACCACTTGTCATTTCACATTACAGACGCAAGAACCACTTGTCGTTTCACATTACAAAGCGTCAAACCACTTTTCTTTTCACATCATTAGTCGTCGAGCCACTTGCCTTTTTTACACTAAGGTGCTAAGCTAGAAATCTTCTATAAATAGAGGCCTAGGGCTTCATTATTTTCACTTAATTCATTCAAGCTTATATAGAGAGAGAAAGTATAGAGAGAATAAGAGAAAAAGAAGAGTATTTTGTTACTACTGCTATCTGCGAAGATTCAATCTCCTACCAAATGTAAGGGGTGTTATTCTTTCTTATTCATGAAGAAAGCATTGTTATTCCATTGCTTATTATTCGTTGGAATAACTTTTGTATCGTGGTTTACCCTATACTTGGTGACATTCTTCTATTATTACATTTGGAACATCACATGCGTGTGTTTTACAGGACTGGTTAAAATCTTTATTATTTTGTTGGAACATCACATGCATGTGTTTTACACAGGACTGGTTCCGTCTTTATCATACATTGGAATATCCTATCGTGTGTTTTACAGGATCCGGGTTCCATCTTTATTATTCATTGGAACATCTATCGGTGTGAATTTCACGACTTTGGTTCCGTTATTTATTATTACATTGGAATAAACACATGCATGCGATCTATCGCATGCATGGTGATTTCTTTTGTTATTCCATTATTTATTATACCCGATTGGTTAAAACTTTGACTTCTATACTCCATGAAATTAGTGGAATATCCTTGATATTTGCGTTTCATCCAAAGATCTTTTCATGAAAATATTCTTACGATCATTCTTGAATTTTACTCTACAAAAAAAGATTATCGTGTTGATAATTTGGGACGTTAATAATTCGGATAAAATAATTCTTGAACTTGTTTTATTGAATTCTTATATCATTGTCATCATCCTCATGTTTATATTATGTTGAAAGTCAATCATGGCTGTATTGCATAAATGGACTTGGTATGATTATGACGAGAGACTATTCGGTAATAATCATGATGTAGTAATGTTACAAATGATGTGATAAAAATCCTCGGTGGTAGTATTGCATTGGTGGACGAGTTGTTGGCATGATCATGACCATTAATGAATACACAAATATTCTTGGCCCGTAGTGCATGAATAATTGTGGTCGTGATACTAAAGAATATCCTTGGCCGTAGTAGTGCAGGGGTGATTCGATGATGTGGAATATTTATTAAAGCTAAGTCTCATCTATAACATGATGAAAAATCTTTTAAAACCTAAAAGATAGTAGACTTTATTTTCTACTTGACTCTTTTAATTGATTTCTTATTCCGCTGCAGTTAAACTGGTTGTCTATTGTATTTTATCAGTTTAACATTGTTGAAGACTATTGATAATTTATTACGCATTATCTTAGTCATAATATTTCTTCTTGGGCTAGTTGAGCTCACCCTTTCTTTCCTTTGTTCTCTTGAAATGAGAATATAGGTTTTGAGACGAGTGGGAAGCAGTGATGGTCACGAAGATAGCATTAGTAGTCCCCACTATTATTACGTGAAATAGTGTGATAATAATTATAATGAGGACTCCTTTTTGAGTTTGTATAATATCTAGTAGAGCGATATTTGTATTTAAACTCACAGTTTATGTATTAAGTTGTATTTAAATTACGTACCATGTAAGTGGTGACCCAAGATGGGTGATGTATACCTAATTTTGGGGCGTCACAGATAACTAGTATGTTCAATTGGGGACCATAACGAGGATCATACCGAGAGATAGCGATCAAGCAGAATAACGATAACCGGTGGAGAAAAAAGCAGACGGACAAAAATGGTAACCACTCTGGTGGTAATCATGGCCATGAAAATAGAAGAAGAAAAGCGAGTCGGGAGGAGATTTAACAACGACCGTGTGAAGGCAGCGATCTGTCGTGAAGAATCGGTTCTAAGGGAGAGAAACGACCACCCGGTCATATGCTATAAATCTGGGAAAAGAAGGACATATCGGTCAAGCCATCCCAGCAGTTCAAGGTATGCTATAATTGTGGAAAGGAAGGACATATCGCTCGAGATTAGACAGTGGCGAAACCTAGTTCAATGGGACGGTGACTCGAAAAGATCGTCCCGAGAAAAGTCAAAGTCAGCAGTTCCGGAAGAAGGCGTTTGTTGTGACCGGTCAAAATCGAGGAACCCAAACGAGGTGATCACGGGTAAGCTATTTATAAATTCTTGCGAAGTTTATACCTTACTCGAAATCACGGTCTTTACTCATTCATTTATCTCTCCACCTTGTGCTCAAGCGTTTAAACTTGACTCAGGAGAAATTAGACTTTGACTATCTGTGAAAACTCAGTAGGAGGAGAAACTTTCATCACATCCCTTCGTTTATAAATCTTGTTTGATTCAAGTTAGGCGCCATCACCTTGTTGACCTTATCTCTTTAAAGATACTTGCTTTTGATGTGATTTTGGGATTAATTGGTTAACTACTCATCATGCCAAAATTGATTGTTTTCATAAGGTTTTTAGTTTTCATATTCTAACCAACTTTGTTATGCAATTCAAGCAACTAAACCATTAAAATCAATCATTGTCATATCTAATCATAAAGCTATTCGTTTATTGAAAAAGCGGATGTCAAGCTTTCTTAACCCATGTCATGAATTTGAATAAAGACACGTCAAATTTGAATAATATTCTGTTGTTATTGACTTTCTGACGTATTTCTGAAGAACTTCCGGTCTACCCTTAAGCGTGAAGTTGAATTCTTTATTGATCTTGAACTTTGATACAAAGCCTATTTCTAAAACCCCATATCGAATGGCTCTATTGAACTTCAGAGTTAAAGGTCAACTTCTACAAGAATTGTTGGACATCAGTTTCATTCGTCTAGTACATCTCCTTGGGGTGCTCTGTTTTATTCGTAAAGAAGAAAGGCGGGGAGTATGCGACTTTTATATTGACTATCGGAATTGAACCATGTCACCATCAAGAATAGGTATCCTCTACCACGTATTGATGACTTGTTTGACCGGTTTTAAGACCCCAACTTATTATTAATGATTATTAATGAACTTTAATTTTCTCTATTTATTATTTTGAAATAGTAAGGGTTGATTTGATTAATGTGGATAGTTATGGGGTAAAATCATAAATATTTCAAAATAAGCAAGTGGTTATAAAATATTCATTGTTGTGGGGAATATTAGTTTGGTGGTGGAATATTAAATCTTTGTCGGGGAATATTAAATGCAATGACCAGTAGCGACCGTATATTGTGGGCCCATGCTTGAAGCGATTGGATGAAGAAAGCGACAAATATAAGTTGTTTAAAAATAATGGCGTAGTTATTCAGATTATCTTGTTAAAATACTCGATGTGGTTTAAAACACATGCTTTGCGGTATTGCACAATTATTGATTCTTACGTGAAAGCACTTTACTCGATAATGGTTACTGATAATTCTTATTCGGTATTTTATTGATTTAATAATTCTTTGCGTTGATATTTTATATTCTTTGTTGTTTGATAATTGTCATTTACGGTATTTTTCATTATCGAAGCAATAATTCATATTATCTGAATAATATTATTAGATAACATTATTGGCAATGTCTAGAAAGTTACATACAGAGAGGTTTGGTCACCTAATTGCTGGCGCGATGAGGAGAAATTCTTATTGGAAAGCCCCTCTTTCTTGAGGAGCGCACGGTTGTCGATATTGTGATTACGTAATATTATTTGTGAATAATTAATTATTGATTCATATGATGAGAAAAATATTGATTTTATGTGGATATAGATGGAGAAAATTTTAATGTGACAATTGTTGAAAATTGAAAATTTTTTATCTTTTACGATAAAATAATTCATTTAAATATATTATTATATTTTAATAATATAATAATGGTGATATTTTACAACGAATGTGGGATATATGAGTATCTGAGGAGGAAGAGTATTTTTGTTGCAATAAATGTTTAAAACATATTAAACATGTCGGTGGACCCCATTTATTGGTTGAAATTTGATTATAGCACGTAAAATCTTGGTTTGTGGATTTGGTCAATTTTTGTTTGGAATTTGGAAAAACTTTCTTTACATGAAGTTGTAGAGAATTGAATTTCCTATAAAAATTCATGAGATTTGAATTTTTACGATAAAAGGGCTATTTATTATGAATTATTGAAGTTAAAGCTCAAAATAATTGATTTTTGGAAGTTTTAAATTATTTTTTTAAAAAACGTTTTTTTTGCATTTAAGTGGGCTAACATGTGATATTAATTCTTTGAAATCAGATCTTCAAAAGATGGGCTAAGGAAATTTATAATATATATTAATATTTTATTAAATTTTACGCTTTGGTATTCTAAGCATTTTCTATAAATAGGGTCTTAGGTTAGAATTGAAAATCACACGAAGCTGAAGTTTTCTCTCTATATTATCGGCGTATTCTTGTGAGTATTTTGAGTATACTTTGAGTATTGTTAGGCGGTCTGAAGTTCCTTGACCTTTATATCCGGTATTCATTTACTAAAGTCTTAATCTTTCGAGGTAAAGGATGTTATTTTTTTTCGTAATGATATTATTTCTTGATATCATTATCTTGAAAAATATTGGTTGAAACTTTTTATCAAATTTGGAACTTTTGAGTTCTATTATTGAGGATTCTTATTCACGATTACTATTCAGCGATTCTTATTCACGATATTATTACGTGAAGCGTGAAGATGTTTTTGGAAAATTTCTATCTTTTGGTTAGATTCTTATTCACGTATACGGCCTTATTCACGTATCTGACAAAAATGAAAATTTTTCTTTTTGTCCAAAATATCTATTACGGATACTAGCTTTGATTGTATCCATGTTTTGATCATTCTTGAATTTTACACCACTTATGATTATTTTTGAGGTATTTTTGAACATGGATAAAACAAAATCTGAATCCTTAATCCTTAATCCTTGTCATTTTGTTTCTTTGGATTCGTTTCTTTAAAAATATTTTTCATCATCCTCGGTCTTAAATGATGATATTATTGAATATCTTTGGCTGTATGCAAAGATGAATGATTTCTGAAGAATATCTTTGGCGTAGTGCAAAGATGAGCAGTGTTTAGATGAACATGACCGGTGATGAATATCTTTGGCTGTAGTGCAAAGATGAATATTTGATTCGGATATATATTGATTGATGTTACGGGGATAAAAGATGAGGCGATGAACTTTTAAATTCATACATAGAAGATAGTAGTTTGCATTCTCTACTTAACTCTTCTAATGAATTATTATTTCATTGCGAATATTGATTTAAAATTTGTTGTCTATTGTATTCTATTAGATTTTTCCTGTTGAAGACTAACGATAATTTGTTGTATATTATCTTAGTCATAATATTCTTTCTTGGGCTAGTTGAGCTCACCCTTTTCCTTTTTGTTCCATTTTTCTTCTCGGGAGGCGAGAATATAGCGAGTGCAAGTGGGGTATGGAATGAAGGTTTTAGAGAGAGTTGTTTAGTAGTCCTCACCATTTTTGTAAAATAATGTCGATAAATGTGATGAGGATTTATTTGAGTATAGATATTATCAGAAGATAATATTTGTATTCAAACTCACAGTTTCTTGTTGTAATAATAAAGTTGTAGTTGTTTTTATGTACCGTGTATTGACAACTTCGAATGGGTGATGTATACTATTTTTGGGGCGTCGCGGTTGGTATCGAGCTTAGGGATATGATCTCTGGCGGAGATCGGGGAATAGAACTAGGAGGGGAGGCGAGTAAATCCTTATTTAGTGTGTCTACTAAGCTTATTTGTTTAGTTAGTCGGTATATAGGGATATTATGTGATATATTGATTTCCTTAATTAACCCTTGTTTTATGGCGGTATTTGAGAATGTCATTGAGAATATTAACAATGGAAATGAGGTAGTGGAGGCCTTTGTACTCACCAGCGAGGAGAGCGTGCTGCAGTGGCAATGTTCCTCTGTGAACAACACTGCTGAGCGAGATGATGAGCGAGGGGATGTTTAGAAGCTTTTTGCGATTCATGCAAAATCAGACGAGGAGACTTCGTGTTCAAAATCTGAGGGAGAAATGATAGCAATTCACGGGTTGTCACGATGAAGCGATTCAAAAGTTGGGACCACGAATTTAAGGAAAGCGAGATCCGATCATGGCGGAAACATGGGTCAAACAAATTACCAAGATATTCGATGTCTTGGGATGCGCGGAGAACGAAGGTTCCATTCGCCACCTTTATGTTTAGTGGTGGCGGGACTCTTGGTGGGATGCGTAAGCGTACCCATCGGCCGCTTTTCGGCATGTCTTGGGAGAGCGTTTGAAACTATTTAATGACAAATACTTTCACGAAAGTGTTCGTCGTATGAAGGAAGTGGAGTTTATTAGATTAGAAGCGAAAACAACATGGCGGTGTCTCGATGCGAGGCAAAGTTTTTGCGAGTTATCGAGTTTGCACCTCATTTGGTGGAGAATGAGAGCGTATGGCGCGGATGTTTCTTAGAGGTTTGAAACCGGCGTCGACAATATCTCATTTCTCATAAATTTTTTCTCTCTATTCGGATGATGTTTATGAGGGCTCGATTGTTAGGCGAGATACTTGAGTATGTTCATTGAGGACCATAAACGAGGATCGTACCGGAGATAGCGATCAGCGAATAATGATAACCGGCGGGAGAAAAGCAGAGGAAAAAAATGGTAACCACTACGGTGGTAATCATAGCCGTGAAAATAGAAGAAGCGAGTCGGGAGGAGATTTTAAAAAGGAGATTTAACAACGACCGTGTGAAGGCAGCGGTCTTGTGCGTGACAAGCTGGTTCTAAGGGAGGAGAAACGACCACCGGTCGTATCTGCTATAAATCACGGGAAAGAGGACATATCGGTCAAGCTGCCTATGAGTTCAAGGTATGCTATAATTGTGGAAAGGAAGGACATATCGCTCGAGATTATGCGGTAGCGAAACCTAGTTCGTGAGGGACGGTGACTCAAAAAAACATCCCGAGAAAAGTCAAAGTCAGCGATTAGGGAGGCGTTTGTTGTATTTGGTCAAAATCGAGGAACCAAGCGAGGTGATCACGGGTAAGCTATTTATAAATTCTTGCGAAGTTTATACCTTACTTGATCTGGTGCTACCCATTCATTTATCTCTCTGCTTGTGCTCAGCGTTTAAACTTGACTCAGGAGAAATTAGACTTTGACCTATCTGTGGAAACTCGTTAGGAGAAACTTTCATCATCATCCTTTGTTTATAAATCTTGTTTGATTCAAGTTGGCACCATCACTTTACATTGACCTTATCTCTTTAAAGATACTTGCTTTTGATGTGATTTTAGGGATTGATTGGTTAACTACTCATCGTACCAAAATTGATTGTTTTTCGTAAGGTTGTTAGTTTTCATATTCTAACTTGACTTTGTTTATGCAATTCAAACAACTAAACCATTAAAATCAATCATTTGTCATATCTAATCATAAAAGCTATTCGTTTATTGAAAAAGCGGATGTCAAGCTTTCTTAGCCCATGTTATGGATTTGAAATAAAGACACGTCAAATTTGAATAATATTCTGTTGTTATTGACTTTCGGCGTATTTCTGAAGAACTTCCGGTCTACCCAGAGCGTGAAGTTGAATTCTTTATTGATCTTGAACTGGTACAAGCCCATTTCTAAACCCCATATCGAATGGCTCTATTGAAACTTGGGAGTTAAAGGTCAACTTCTGAGGAATTGTTGGACATCGGTTTCATTAAATCTAGTACATCTCCTTGGGGGGTGCTCTGTTTTTTATTAAGTAAAGAAAGAAAAGCGGGAGTATGCGACTTTGTATTGACTATCGAGAATTGAACCATGTCACCATCGAGAATAGGTATCCTCTACCTCGTATTGATGACTTGTTTGACCCGATTCTGAGGGCACAATTCTTTTCAAAAATCGATCTTAGATTACGGATATCATCGGTGAAGATTAGGCGAGGATATTCAAAGGCGCCTTGAGAACTCGGTATGGGCATTATGAATTCTTAGTCATGTCTTTCGGACTAACTAATGCTCTATGACTTTCATGGATATGATGAGCCAGAGTATTCAAGGAATATTTGGATCGGTTTGTTGTTGTCTTTATTGATGACATCCTTATATATTTCAAAAGTCGTGAAGATCATGAGCACCATTTTGAAATTTGGTACTCAAAGGCCGTGAAAACAAACTATATGCCAAATTGAAGAAATCGAGTTACGGCGAGGAAGTAGCATTTCTTGGGCGCGTGGTGTCGAAACATGGAGTGTATCTGTTGATCGTGAAGATTGAAGCAATCAAAGTTAGGAACAGCAAAAGTCGGTGGGTGAAGTCACGTAGCTTTTGGGCTTATTTGGTTATTATCGGAGATTCGTGGAAGGGTTTTCTCGAATCGCTACTCCATTAACTTCATTAACTTCGGAAGGATACAAAATTCGTTTGGGGCGAAGAATCGAGAAGAGTTTCAAGAGCTTAAGAGGAGACTTATTTATTTTGTGTTACAATATCATCTGGTTCGGATGGATTTGTTATCTCTGATGATGCTTGAGCAAAGGTTAGGATGTGTTCTCATGCAGCGTGGGAAAGTCATAGCCTATGCCTCATGACAACTTAAAAGTATGAGAGGAATTATCCTACTCGTGATCTAGAGTTAGCGGTGATCGTTTTCATGCTTAAAGATATGGGAGCACTATCTATATGGGGAGAAAGTGGAGATATATTAGGACCATAAAAGCCTTAAATATTTCTTCACTCAAAAAGAACTCGACATCTTGGCGTGACGTTGGCTCGAGCTATTGAAGACTACGACCACACTATTTGATACCATCTGGAAAAGCGAGCGTGGTGGTGCGCGCGTTGAGTAGAAGATCATATCACGGGGAATGAGTGCGATGATGTCAAGTATCGCGTAGAGCCGACTTTAATAGAAAAAGTTAAGGTTGCTCGAAGCCCGCAGGCCGGGGTGATGCGTATGAAGAAGAAAGTACAAGAAGGAGCTATTAGGGCGAGAATTGATGAAGAAGGAATACTTGAGTCCACTCTAGACTTTGTGTCCTAACGACTCGATTTGAAGTACAAGATTATGATGGAGGCACCTGATACACCATTTGCAATCCATCTGGAAGTCTTAAAATGTATCGTGATCTTGACATACATTTTGGTGGAACAATATGAAGAAGAGAGATTGCAAAGTTTATCTCGATGTGTTTAACTTGTCAGCGTGTAAAAGCGGAGCATCTAGTACCTAAGTCCGTTCGTTGCAACCACTTGAGATTCGAAATGGAAGTGGGAACACATTACCATGGATTTCGTTACGGGTCTTCCTACGGTTTCTCAAGGCATCAATCTTATTTGGGTTATTGTTGATAGATTAACCAAGTCTGCTCATTTCTTGCCGATCGGAGACTTATTCCCTTGAGCGTCTTGCTAGTATATGCGTGAATGAGATTGTGAGGTTGCATGGCATGCTGTATCCATAGTTTTGGATCGTGACCCAAGATTCACTTCAAGATTTTGGGTTAGCTTGCAAAAAGCTATGGAGCGCAGTTTGCGATTTATTTGGCGCATACCATCCCCAAGCGGACGGACAATCGAGAGGACTATTCAAACTCTTGAAGATCTATTAAGACTACGTGTCCTAGACTTCAAAGGCGGTTGGGATAAGTATTTACCATTGGTGGAATTCTCCTACTGACAGCAGTTATCGAGGCAAGTATAGGTGTGGCTCCATTTGAAGCATTATATGGGCCGAAAATGTCGCTCTCTCGATATGTTGGGATGAGGTGGGTGAAGCAACATTGTTGGGACTAGAGTTAATACGTATGACTCTAGAAAAGATCCAAATGATTCGACAGCGTATACAAAGCGGCACAAGATCGACAAAAGAGTTATGCGGATCTTCATCGAAAGGGCGTGGAATTTAGTATAGGGGATCATGTATTGTTGCGAGTTGCTCTCATGGAAGGGAGTTACAAGATTTGGGAAGAGGAAAGCTCGATCCACGATTTATTGGTCCATTTCAAATTCTTGGCCGAGTAGGAAATGTAGCTTTATAGACTCGCGTTACCTCAAAAGTATGTCTCGTGTTCATAATGTGTTTCACATATATCGTACTGCCGTAAATATGTGAAAGACCGAACCACGTTATAGAGTTAGAAGCAGGACGAGATAATAGAAGACTTAGCGTATGAGGAGGTACTGTCAAGATCTTGGATAGGAAGGAGCATGTCCCTACTGCATGAAAGGTCATACCACAAGTTAAAGTTTTGTGGAGGAATCATCTTTATAGAGAAATGACTTTGGGAATTGGAAGCGGAAATGAAAGCGAGGTATCCTCACCTTTTGAAACACACAGTCGTCGTCGATTTCGAGGGCGAAATTTCATAAGGAGGGAGGTTGTAAGACCCCAACTTATTATTAATGAAATTTAATTTTCTCTATTTATTATTTTGAAATAGTAAGGGTTGATTTGATTAATGTGGATAGTTATGGGTAAAATCATAAATATTTCAAAATAAGCAAGTGGTTATAAAATATTCATTGTTGTCGGGGAATATTCGTTTGGTCGTGGAATATTAAATCTTTGTCGGGGAATATTAAATGCTGACGGTAGCGATCTTTTATGTGGCCCCATGTGAAAGCGATTGGATGAAGAAAGCACAAATATAAGTTGTTTAAAAATAACAGCGTAGTTATTCACAGATTATCTTGTTAAAATACTCGGTGGTTAAAAACACGGTGCTTTGGTATTGCACCAATTATTGATTCTTACGTGAAAGCCTTTACTCGATAATGGTTACGATAATTCTTATTCGATATTTTATTGATTTAATAATTCTTTGCGTTGATATTTTATATTCTTTGTTGTTTGATAATTGTCATTTTACGGTATTTTTCATTATCGAAGCAATAATTCATATTATCTGAATAATATTATTAGATAACATTATTGGCGATGTCTAGAAAGTTACATCTAAGGAGAGGTTTGGTCACACTAATTTGCGCGCGATGAGGAGAAATTCTTATTGGAAAGCCCTCTTTCAGGAGGCGCACTGGTTGTCGATATTGTGATTACGTAATATTATTTGTGAATAATTAATTATTGATTCATATGATGAGAAAATATTGATTTTATGTGGATATAGATGGAGAAAATTTTAATGTGACAATTGTTGAAAATTGAAATTTTATCTTTTACGATAAAATAATTCATTTAAATATATTATTATATTTTAATAATATAATAATGGTGATATTTTTACAACGAATGTGGGATATATGAGTATCTGAGGAGGAAGAGTATTTTTTGTTGCAATAAATGTTTAAAACATATTAAACATGTCGGTGGACCCCATTTATTGGTGAAATTTGATTATAGCTTTGTAAAATCTCTTGGTTTGTGGATTTGGTCAATTTACATTTGGAATTTGGAAAAACTTTCTTACGCAAAGTTGTAGAGAATTGAATTTCCTATAAAAACTCGTGAGATTGAATTTTCTGATAAAAGGGCTATTTATTATGAATTATTGAAGTTCGAAGCTCAAAATAATTGATTTTGGAAGTTTTAAATTATTTTTAAAAAAAGAAAAACGTTTTTTTGCATTTAAGTGGGCTAACATGTGATATTAATTGCTGAAATCAGATCTTCAAAAGATGGGCTAAGGAAATTTATAATATATATTAATATTTTATTAAATTTTACGCTTTGGTGTTCTAAGCATTTTCTATAAATAGGGTCTTGGGTTAGAATTGAAAATCACACGAAGCTGAAGTTTTTCTCTCTATATTATCGGCGTATTCTTGTGAGTATTTTGAGTATACTTTGAGTATTGTTAGGCGGTGCTGAGTTCCTTGACCTTATACGGTGTTTTTTAGAAATCTTAATCTTTCGAGAGGTAAGGGATATTATTTTTTTTCGTAATGATATTATTTCTTGATATCATTATCTTTGAAATATTGATGAAGTTTTTATCAAATTTGGAACTTTTGGGATTCTTATTCACGAGTTCTTATTATTATTGAGTTCTTATTACGATTCTTATTCACGAGTCTATTATGAAAGCGTGAAGATGTTTTTTGGAAAATTTTCACGTTCTATTCACGTACTATTATTCGATCACTATTTATTCATGAAAAATGAAAAATTTTTCTTTTTGTCCAAAATATCTATTACGGATACTAGCTTTGATTGTATCCATGTTTTGATCATTCTTGAATTTTACACCACTATGATTATTTTTGAGGTATTTTTGAACATGGATAAAACAAAATCTGAATCCTTAATCCTTAATCCTTGTCATTTTTGTTTCCTTTGGATTCGTTTCTTTTAAAATATTTTCATCATCCTCGGTCTTAAATGATGATATTATTGAATATCTTTGGCTGTAGTGCAAAGATGAATGATTTCTGAAGAATATCTTTGGTAGTAGTGCAAAGATGAGCAGTGTTTAGATGAACATGACCCGGTGATGAATATCTTTGGCTGTAGTGCAAAGATGAATATTTGATTCGGATATATATTGATTGATGTTACTGGGGATAAAAGATGAGCGATGAACTTTTAAATTCATACATAGAAGATAGTAGTTTGCATTCTCTACTTAACTCTTCTAATGAATTATTATTTCATTGCGAATATTGATTTAAAATTTGTTGTCTATTGTATTCTATTAGATTTTTTCCTGTTGAAGACTAACGATAATTTGTTGTATATTATCTTAGTCATAATATTCTTTCTTGGGCTAGTTGAGCTCACCCTTTTCCTTTTGTTCCATTTTTTTCTTCTTAGGAGGCGAGAATATAGCGAGTCTGAGTGGGGGTATGGAATGAAGGTTTTAGAAAGAGTTGTTTAGTAGTCCTCACCATTTTTGTAAAATAATGTATCAATAAATGTGATGAGGATTTATTTGAGTATAGATATTATCAGAAGATAATATTTGTATTCAAACTCACGATTTCTTGTTGTAATAATAAAGTTGTAGTTGTTTACGTACCATGTATTGACAACTTTCGGAATGGGTGATGTATACCTATTTTGGGGGCGTCACTCGGCGTGTAAAAGGCGGACATCTAGTACCTAAAGGTCCGTTGCAACCACTTGAGATTAGAAATGGAAGTGGGAACACATTACCATGGATTTCGTTACGGGTCTTCCTATGGTTTCTCAAGGCATTAATGTTATTTGGGTTATTGTTGATAGATTAACCAAAGTCGCTCATTTTCTTGCCGTCTGGAGACTTATTCCTTGAGCGTCTTGCTTCAGTATATCGTGAATGAGATTTTGAGGTTGCATGGCATGCATACTGTATCCATAGTTTGGATCGTGACCCAAGATTCACTTCAAGATTTTGGGTTAGCTTGCAAAATGCTATGAGCGCGGATTTGCGATTTAGTTTGGCATACCATCCTCAAAGCAGACGGACAATCGAGAGAGGACTATTCAAACTCTTGAAGATCTATTAAGACTACGTGTCCTAGACTTCAAGAGGCGGTTAGGATAAGTATTTACCATTGGTGGAATTCTCTACAACAACAGTTATCGAGGCAAGTATAGGTGTGGCTCCATTTGAAGCATTATATGGGCCGAAAGTGTAAGCTCTCGATATGTTGGGATGAGGTGGGTGAAAGCAACATTATTTGGGACAGGAGTTAAAATGCGATATGACTACCGAAAAGATCCAAATGATTAAAAAGCGTATACAAAACCGCACAAGATCGACAAAAGAGTTATGCGGATCTTCGTGAAAGGGCGTGGAATTTAGTATAGGGGATCGTGTATTGTTGCGAGTTGCTCCGTGGAAGGGAGTTACAAGATTTGGGAAGAGAGGAAAGCTCAATCCATGATTTATTGGTCCATTTCAAATTCTTGACCGAGTAGGAAATGTAGCCTATAGACTCGCGTTACCTCGAGTATGTCTCGTGTTCATAATAATGTGTTTCACATATCTCGTACTTCGTAAATATGTGAAAGACCAGAACCATGTTATAGAGTTAGAAGCCGGACGAAATAGTAGAAGACTTAACGTATGAGGAGGTACTGTCAAGATCTTGGATAGGAAGGAGCATGTCCTACGCATGAAAGGTTATACCACAAGTTAAAGTTTTGTGGAGGAATCACGCTATAAAGAAAATGACACAGGAATTGGAAAGCGGAAATGAAAGCGAGGTATCCTCACCTTTTTGAAACACAGTCGTCACGTCAATTTCGAGGGGCGAAATTTCATAAGGAGGGAGGTTGTAAGACCCCAACTTATTATTATTAATATTTAATTTTTCTATTTATTATTTTGAAATAGTAAGGGTTGATTTGATTAATGTGGATAGTTAGGGGTAAAATCATGCAAATATTTTAAAATAAGCAAGTGGTTATAAAATATTCATTCTTTGTCGGGGAATATTCGTTTGGTCGTGGAATATTCTTCTTTGTCGGGGAATATTAAATGCGAATGTCTGCGATCTTTTGTGGGCCCCATGTGAGCGATTGGATGAAGAAAGCGATAAATATAAGTTGTTTAAAAATAACTTGGCGTAGTTATTACAGATTATCTTGTTAAAATACTAAAATTGGTTAAAACACAAGTAGCTTTTACGATATTGCACCAATTATTGATTCTTACGTGAAGGCCTTTACTCGATAATGGTTACGATAATTCTTATTGATTATTTTATTTTATTGATTTAATAATTCTTTGCGTTGATATTTTATATTCTTTGGTTTTTGATAATTGTCATTCTACGATATTTTTCATTATCGAAGCAATAATTCATATTATCTGAATAATATTATTAGATAACATTATTGGCAATGTCAAGAAAGTTACATCAAGGAGAGGTTTGGTCACCTAATTTACTTGCCAGGTAAGGAGAAATTCTTATTGAAAGCCCCTAACTTTCAGGAGGCGCACTTGGTTGTCAATATTGTGATTACGTAATATTATTTGTGAATAATTAATTATTGATTCATATGATGAGGAAAATATTGATTTTATGTTGATATAGATGGAGAAAATTTTTAATGTGACAATTGTTGAAAATTGAAATTTTATCTTTTACGATAAAATAATTCATTTAAATATATTATTATATTTTAATAATATAATAATGGTGATATTTTACAACGAATGTGGGATATATGAGTATCTGAGGAGGAAGAGTATTTTTGTTGCAATAAATGTTTAAAACATGTTAAACATGTCGGTGGACCCCATTTATTGTTGAAATTTGATTATAACTTGTAAAATCGCCCGTTTGTGGATTTCTGTCCAATTTCTGTTTTGGAATTTGGAAAAACTTTCTTCTGCAAAGTTGTAGAGAATTGAATTTCCTATAAAAACTCATGAGATTCGAATTTTCTGACAAAGGGCTATTTATTATGAATTATTAAAGTTCGAAGCTCTCAAATAATTAATTTTTGGAAGTTTAAAATATTTTAAATATGAAAAACGTTTTTTGTCATTATTGTGGGTCTTGCATGTGTTGGAATTTGCTGAATTCAGATCCTAAAAGTGGGCGTAGAAATTATAATATATATATATATATTAATATTTTATTAAATTTTTACGCTTTGGTGTTGTTAAGTATTTTCCTATAAATAGGGTGCTTAGGTTAGAATTGAAAATCACACGAACTGAAGTTTTCTCTCTCTATATTATCGGCGTATTCTTGTGAGTATTTTGAGTATCTTTATACTATTGCAAGTTCAAGTCATAGCTTATATCCAAATTGTTTCAATTAGAAATCTTGATCTTTCGAGGAAAGGATATTTTTTTCGTAATGATATTATTTCTTCAATATCATTATCTTTGAAATATTGATCTGAAGTTTTTATCAAATTTGGAACTTTTGGTGTCGAGATTCTTATTCACGTATCTGATTCATATTCTTATTCTCTGATTTATTCACGAATCTGGCATTATTCATCGAAAAATGAAAATTTTTCCTTTTCGTCAAAATATCTATTGTGGATACTAGCTTTGATTGTATCCATGTTTTGATCATTCTTGAATTTTACACCACTATGATTATTTTGAGGTATTTTTGGATATGGATAAAACAAAGTACGAATCCTTAATCCTTAATTCTTGTCATTTTGTTTCTTTGGATTCGTTTCTTTAAAAATATTTTCATCATCCTCAGTCTTAAATGATGATATTATTGAATATCTTTGGCCTGTAGTGCAAAGATGAATGATTTCTGATGAATATCTTTGGCCCGTAGTGCAAAGATGAGAAGGTGTTTAGATGAACATGACCGGTGATGAATATCTTTGGCTGTAGTGCAAAAATGAATATTTGATTCGGATATATATTGATTGATGTTCTGAGGATAAAAGATAGGCGATGAACTTTTAAATTCATACATAGAAGATAGTAGTTTGCATTCTCTACTTAACTCTTCTAATGTATTATTATTTCATTGCGAATATTGATTTAAAACTTATTGTCTATTGTATTCTATTAGATTTTTCCTGTTGAAGACTAACGATAATTTGTTGTATATTATCTTAGTCATAATATTCTTTTGGGCTAGTTGAGCTCACCCTTTTCCTTTTTGTTCCATTTTTCTTCTCGGGGAGGCGAGAATGTAGCGAGATGCAGTCGGGTATGGAATGAAGGTTCAGAGAGAGTTGTTTAGTAGTCCTCATCATTTTTGTAAAATAATGTATCAATAAATGTGATGAGGATTTATTTGAGTATAGATATTGTCTAGAAGATAATATTTGTATTCAAACTCATAATTTTACTGTTGTAATAATAAAGTTGTAGTTGTTTCTGTACCATGTATTGACAACTCAGAATGGGTGATGTATACCTATTTTGGGGGCATCACATTAGGACAAGAATTGTTGATTAATGTTACAGGGATAAAATATTGTTGATAGTCTTTTAACATGGAGAAGATAATAGATTTTATGGTCTATTTAACTCTTCTAATGGATTGCTCATTCTGCTGCAACTATGGTTAAAAAGTTTTATCATCTACCATATGTTCTAAATCTCTGATTTATTACTGATGAAGACTATTGATAATTTATTTATCTTTAGTCATAATATTCTTTATTGAGCTAGTTGTGCTCACTCTTCTGTTTCACAATTCCTTTAAGGTAATAAGAGTGTAACTGGGTCGAGCGAGGGTAACAGGAGAATAGAAGGGTTGTGACGACCCCAAAATAGGTCCATTCCATCCAACCCATTCTGAAGCGCCAAATACATGTTACAGAAAATAACTACAACTTTATTACAACAATTGTCGTACAAAATACAACAACACATATGCTGTGAGTTTGGATACAAATATATACCAACTGTGACTCATGTCCCAATCGTGGATAACACGTCACAATGACACCTTACATAAAGGTATAGTCAAAAACTATTTTAGAAATTAGAATTTTTGGGAAGTGCTCAAAGAAACCTTCGTACATGGGAGGTCATGCTTCTAGGTTATGATAGATATCATATGGCCACAGAATTATCCTTGGTTGACCCAATAGACCCCAAAGAAAAATGAGAAGATTACTATCATATTCTTCCCAATGGTGAGTCTTCTCTTGACTCATCATTATCTCTACTGTCTCAAATTGAGAATTATACTTCAAACAAACACCAAGATTATATAGGTAGTGCTCGTAAATATATACTCAAAGTGGATGAGCACAACCACATCTTTATAATGACACGAGGTTGTATGTCATTAGACATCTTGTATGATAGTGGCAAAACACCTTCCAACGTTGGGTTCGCCTTTCTCCTATATGATTCACCAAATATAACTACTAAAAGATGTATACAACACACTTGTCTATCTTGTTTTGGGAGAACTCCACAACTAGAGACCACCTTTTCTATTCCTTGTTACCCCGCTTCAACCCAAATTTACACTTTTATTACGAAAAGAATTGTGAAGCAAAAGGGTGAGCACAACTAGCTCAGTAAAGAATATCATGACTAAATATAATTAAATTATTAATAGCCTTCATCAATAATAAATTAGATATTTAGAACATATGGTAGATGATAAAAATTTCAACCATAGTTGCGGTGAACGAAAGCAATCCATTGGAAGAGTCAAATAGGCGATGATGATCTATTATCTTCTCCATGTTAAAAGTCCATCAACAATGTTTTATCCCTGTAACATCAATCAACAGTTCCTTTCTACAATTATATGAATATCTTATGATCATAATTGTGATTCTAAATTCCTCTTCGTACCCAGGATGAATATAATTTTCATCACATGTCTTTACTCGAAACATCAAAGATCATGGTTATACCAAATCACGTTCCATTTATAATCATACTAATAAATTCATCTTTGCACCACGGGCCAAAGATATGCATCCTGATTCATCTTCGCACTAATTTCGCCAAAGATATTCAACAACAAAAGTCATCTTTGCACTACTGCTAAAGATATTCATTAATGATTCATCTTTGCACTTATTGCCAAAGATATTCATTAACATTCATCTTTGCACCATCTGGCAAAGATATTCATCAACAATTCATCTTTGCACTCTGGGCCAAAGATATTAATATCTCAAAGAAATATATAATCATTTCGAATTTATATAAACAATAATTATAACCATGTTGATCAATTCACCTTTGCACTTAAGCTAAAGATATTCAATTATAAATTCAATGGTCATGATCATACCAGTCACAATTCAACTTTTCACTACTGGCCAAAGAGAACCCTAGTCATGATCATACCAATAATCTACTCATCTTTACACTCCAATGAAAGAAAATTTCAACATCAAGGTTATAAAAATATTATGTATGATAATAAAATCAATATATAGTTTTAATCTCCAGAGTAATATTCATAAATCAACTATAATTTAGTTAGAAAAAGAAACCAATTTTATAGTGAATAGTACCCGTGAATAGTAACTCGTGAATAGTAACTCGTGAATAGTAACTCATGAATAGTAACCCTGACACAAAAAGGTAGAAATTCTACAATAAAATCTATACCAATATTTCGGTATAATGATATTGAAAGAATAACATTTCTTAAACTTATAAACAATTTATTTTAACTGTTTACACTTTACTAAATAATACATTTAATCATCATAAAATGCCAAACTTATAAGGTTTCATCACCAATAACCAAAACCCTCATCAAAAATTTGCATATACCACATATATGATTCTCAAGCCATAAAATCATATTTTCCAATTTTCTTCCTTCACATAACATATTTAACTCATTTATTCATAACTAGTCCATTTTCATGAAAAATACCAAATCAGTTCCAAAAATATTTCTTTTTTGAGATTTAGCAGAATATAGTCCCATATTGAACATAAATTTTTCTTAGAATTTTTAAAATTCATTTACTATTTTTCATATGGCTAAAACCGCCGAATATTTAGACATTTTTCATAAATTGTACTTTTATCCAAAAATTCCGAAATTCACAAATTACACTGATATTATATAGATGTACTCCCAATAAAAATTTCATCAATTTTGGAGTTAACCATAAGGAGTTATAAGGCGTTACTTTTAAAATAGTCTTTTCTCATAAAATTCATAACTCTTAATCTATACATCCAAAAAAATCACCATTTTTGGACACAATCAATAAAACTCATCAACATATCATTTCAAATTTTTCCAGAAGTTTTTGAAGGTCGGAAGAAATACTGAATTGAAAAACATAATAACCCTTAAAATCCCTTACTATCCTTACCTCAAAAAAAAAGACTTACATTTGGATATCGATATGATTGAAGGAAACTTGCACTGTTGAATATCAACTCACCAAGTATCTAAACACTCACAAAATACACTCAATAATCTAGAGAGAGAAAGAGAGAAAGCTTATATTTCTGGTGTGATTTTCAATTCTAATTTAGCCCTCTATTTATAGGAAAATTTTAGCAGACTTGACCTGCAACCTGATGACTTTACCTGCTACTATTCCCACCCATCATATTTAAAAAAAAATTCAGCACATTTCTTCACCAACCACAAGTGGGGCCCACCAATTCTAGAATTTTCCACCAAAATAATTTATAACCTAATTTCTGAATCAGTCACCTTTTAAAATTCATAACAAATTATCATTTCGGTTTTAACGAGTTCAAAATTTGTGGACATATACTCAACTTATATATGTATAACATATCCAAAAATTACAACGATCCAACGGTCGGATTAAATATTATAACTCACACAATAAAGTCAGAAGAACAATTCGATTTGATCTTTTAATACTTCCAATCCGGCAAAATACTAATAAAATACCTCAACATTAATTCCTTCATTTATAACCACATAAATAAATCCATCATTTATATCCACATCAAATAAATATTTCCTTATCATATAAATCAATAATTAATTATTCATAAATAATATTACAGAATCACAATTATGACAACCAGTAGTTCCTCAGTGAAAGAGGGCTTTCCGATAAGGATTTTTCCTTTCTGGCGCACAATTAGGTGACCAAACCTCTCATTGACAGAACTTTCTAGACATTACCAATAATGTTATCTAATAATATTATTCCAAATAATATGAATTATTGATCTGATAATGGAAAATACTGTGCAGTGACAATTATTGAAACAACAATAATATAAAATATCAACGCAGCAATTATTGAATCAATAAAATAAAATATTGAGCAGTAATTATTGTGGCGCCCCAAAATAGGTATACATCACCTATTACGAGTTGTCGATACATAGATGCGAAACAACTACAACTTTATTATTACAATAGTAAAGCGTGAGTTTGAATACAAATATTATCTTACAGACAATATCTATACTCAAATAAATCCTCATCACATTTATTGATACATTATTTTACAAAATGGTGAGGACTACTAAACAATCCTTTCTAAAACCTTCATTCCATACCCCAGGCTTCGTCTTGTATTTATATTCTCGCCTCACGAGAAGAAAAATGGAACAAAAAGGAAAAGAGTGAGCTCAACTAGCCCGATAAAGAATATTATGACTAAGATAATATACAACAAATTACCATTAGTCTTCACGAGGAAAAGTCTAATAGAATACAATAGACAACAAATTTTAAATCAATATTCGCAATGAAATAATAATTCATTAGAAGAGTTAAGTAGAGAATGCAAACTACTATCTTTATATATGAATTTAAAAGTTCATCGTCTATCTTTTATCCTGTAACATCAATCGATATACATACGGAATCAAATATTCATCTTTGCACTCTGGGCGAAGATATTCATCGATTAGTCGTGTTCATCTAAACACTGTTCATCTTTGCACTTTCTGACCCAAAGATATTCTTGAAATCATTCATCTTTGCACTCTGAGGCCAAAGATATTCAATAATATCATCATTTTAAGACCGAGGATGATGAAAATATTTTTTAAAAAAGCGAATCCGGTGAAACAAAATAACAAGGATTAAGGATTAAGGATTAGATACTTTGTTTTATCCATGTTCAAAATACCTCAAAAATAATCATAGTGGTGTAAAATTCAAGAATGATCAAAACATGGATACAATCAAAGCTAGTATCGAGAATAGATATTTTGGACAAAAGAAGAAATTTTATTTTTCGATTGAATAGTCAGAGTATCGTGAATAGTGTCAAGTATCGTGAATAGTAACTCAGACACCAAAGATGAAATTCACAAAAAAACATCTTCACGCATGAATAGTACTTGAATAGTACTCGTGAATAGTAACTCATGAATAGTAACTCGTGAATAGTAACTCATGAATAGTAACCAAGAACATGAAAAAGTTCCAAATTTGATAAAAGTTTCAACCGATATTTGACATAATGATATTGAAGAAATAATATCATTTGAGAAGAAAATAACATCCACTACCTCGAAAGATTAGTACTTCTAATTTGGAATCTAGGGTATAGTCTTTGAAGGGGAACTTGCAAATCTAACAATACTCAAAGTATACTCAAAATACTCACAAGAATCGCTCGATAATATAGAGAGAAAACTTGATTTCGGTGTGATTTTCAATTCTAACCTAAGCACCTATTTATAGGAAAATGCTTAGAACACCAAAAAGAAAATTTAATAAAATATTAATATATATTATAAATTTCCTTAGCCCATCTTTGAAGATCGATTTTAATTAATATCATATAAAGCCCAAAAATCAATTATTTTGAACTTGAACTTGATAATTCACAATAAATAGCCCTTTTATCGGAAAATTCAAATCTAAGCGTATTTTTATAACAAATTCAATTCTCTACAACTTTGCGGAAGAAGTTTTTCAAATTCAAACAAAATTGAAGAAATCCATAAGCAGGCAATTTTACAAAATTTATAATCAAATTTCGATCGATAAATGGGGTCCCGCTGAGCATGTTTTACATGTTTTAAACATTTATTGCAACAAAAATACTCTTCTCCTCGTATACTCATATATCCCACATTCGTTGTAAAAATATCATCATTATTATATTATTAAAATATAATAATATATTTAAATGAATTATTTTATCAAAAAAAGATAAAATTTCAATTTTCAACAATTGTTACATTAAAATTTTCTCCATCTATATCCAAATAAAATTAATAATTTCCTCATCATATGAATCAATAATTAATTATTCACAAATAATATTCTGAGAATCCTGATATTGTGACTGAGGCGGTTCAGGAAAGAGGGCTTTCGATAAAAATTTCTCTTCTTGGTGGCATGATTAGGTGACCAAACCTCTCCTTAGAGCAGAACTTTCTAGACATTGCCAATAATGTTATCTAATAATATTATTGAGATAATATGAATTATAGCTTCGATAATGAAAAATATTGTGTAATGACAATTATTGAAACAACAATGAATATAAAATATCAGCCTATGACAATTATTAACTCAATAAAATCTTTGAGCGATAATTCACGTAACCATTATTGAGTAGTGCCTTCTTACGTAAGAATCAATAATTGGTGCAATCTGGTAATATCTTCTTGTATTTTAACCACAGAGTATTTTAACATTATTAAGCTATAGCGCCATTATTTTTTAACTTATATTTTTCGTTTTCTTCATCCAATCGCTTTTTAGTTATGGGGCCCACACATGGGTGCTTGCAAATAAATACGAATATTCACGACAATACAAATATTCCACGACCAAACGAATATTCCCAAACAACAATGAATATTTTATAACCACTTGCTTATTTTGAAATATTTACGTATTTTACCCTAACTATCCACATTAATCACATCAACCCTTACTATTTCAAAATAATAAATAGAAAATTAAATTTCATTAATAATAAGTTGGGGTCTTTGACCTCCCTCCTTATGAAATTTCGTCCTCGAAATTGGCGTCACGTGCACAGTGTTTGAAAAGGTGAGGATACCTCGCTTTCATTTCCGTTTCAATTCCGGGTCATTTCCTCTATAGCATGATTCTTCCACAAAACTTTAACTTGTGGTATGACCTTTCTTGGCGTGGGACATGCTCCTTCCTATCAAGATCTTGGTGGTACCTCTCTCATACGTTAAGTCTTGGCTATTTCGTCAGGTTCTAATTCTATAGCGTGGTTCGGGTCTTTCACATATTCTGAAATACAGATATGTGAAACACATTATGAACACGAGACATACTTGGAGGTACTTGCAAGTCTATATAGGCTACATTTCCTACTCGGTCAAGAATTTGAAATGGACCGATAAATCGTGGATTGAGCTTTCTCTCTTCCCAAATCTTGTAACTCCCTTCCATGGAGCAACTCATAACAATACATGATCCCCTACACTAAATTCCACGTCCTTTCGATGAAGATCCGCATAACTCTTTTATCGATCTTGTGCTTGGTTTTATATCGTTGTCGAATCATTTGAATCTTTTAGGTGATCATACGTCTTAACTTCGGGTCCCAACAATGTTGCTTCACCCACCTCATCCCAACATATTGGAAGCGACATTTTCGTCCATATAATGCTTTGAATGGAGCCACACCTATACTTGCTTGATAAGCTTTGTTGTTGTAGGAGAATTCCACCAATGGTAAATACTTATCCCAAGCGCCCTTGAAGTCAGGACACGAGTCTTAATAGATCTTGAGAGTTTGAATAGTCTCTCTCGATTGTCCGTCAGGTTTGGGGATGGTATCTTGAACTAAATCGCAAATCCGTGCCCATAGCTTTTTGCAAGCTAACCCAAAATCTTGAAGTGAATCTTGGGTCACGATCCGAAACTATGGATCTTGGCATGCCATACTGACCTCACAATCTCATTCAACGTACATACTAGCAAGGCGTTCGAGGAATAAGTCTCCGTATCGGCAAGAAATGAAAGCGAGACTTGGTTAATCTATCAACAATAACCCAAATAACATTGATGCCTTGAGAAACCGTAGGAAGACCGTGAAATCCATGGTGATGTGTTCCACTTCCATTTCGGAATCTCAAGTGGTTCTGCACGGACCCTTAGGTACCCTAGATGCTCGCCTTTTACGTTGACAAGTTAAACACATTGAGATAAACTTTGCAATCTCTCTCTTCATATTGTTCCACCAAAATGTATGTCGAAGATCACGATACATTTTAGTACTTCGAGGATGGATTGCAAATGGTGTATTGTGTGCCTCCATCATAATCTTGTACTTCAAATCAGTCGTTAGGAACCTGAAAGTGCAGAGTGGACTCGAAGTATTCCTTCTTCATCGATTCTCGCTTGAGAATAGCTCCTTCTTACTTTCTTTCTTCTTCATACGCATCGATTTCTCAAGGGTCGGTGGCTTGAAGCAACCTTAACTTTTCTATTAAAGTTGGCTCTGTCGTATACTTGACATCATCACACTCGTTCTTGCATATGATCTTTTACTCAGCGCGTCACCACTACCGTGTTCGCCTTTCCGGGATGGTATTGAATAGTGTGGTCGTAGTCTTTCAATAGCTCGAGCCAACAGCGTCATTGCTAGCGTGTTGAGTTCTTTTGAGTGAAGAAATATTTAAGGCTTTTATGGTGCGAATATATCTCCACTTTCTCCCCATATAGATAGTGCCTCCATATTTTTAAGCAGCGGCATTGCCGCTGACTCTAGATCATGAGTAGGATAATTCCTCTCATACTCTTTAAGTTATCGCGAGGCATAGGCTATGACTTTCCCACGTTGTATGAGAACACATCTAACCCTTTGCTGAAGCATCCTTCAGATAACAAATCCATCAAGAACCGGATGGTATTGTTAGAACAGTCTTGAAATAAGTCTCCTCTTAAGCTCTTGGAAACTCTTCTCGCATTCTTCACTCCAAGCGAATTTTGTATTTTTCGAGTTAAATTTGAGTTAATGGAGTAGCGATTCGAGAAAACCCTTCCACGAATCTCAGATAATAATAACGGTAAGCCCAAAAGCTACGTACTTGATCCATGAGCCGGTTGCTCCCAACTTTGTATTGCTTGATCTTTCTTGCGGATCAACGGATACTCCATGTTTCGACACCCGTGCCCAAGGAATGCTACTTCTCGAGCGAACTCGCATTTCTTTAATTTGGCATATAGTTTGTTTTCACGAAGCCTTTGGAGTACCGACTTCAAATGGTGCTCATGATCTTCACGACTTTTGAAATATATAAGGATGTCATCAATAAAGACAACAACAAAATGATCCAAATATTCCTTGAATACTCGGTTCATCATATCCATGAAAGCGCGAGGAGCATTAGTTAGTCGAAAGACATGACTAAGAATTCATAATGCCCATACTGGAGTTACGAAGGCGGTCTTTGGAATATCCTCGATTCTAATCTTGGTGATGATATCCGAGCGAAGATCGATTTTGAAAGAATTTTGCCCTTGCAATTTGGTCGAACAAGTCATCAATACGAGGTGAGGATACCTATTCTTGATGGTGACATGGTTCAATTCCGATAGTCAATACAAAGTCGCATACTCCGTCTTTCTTCTTTCTGAATAAAGCAGGAGCACCCGAGGAGATGTCTTAGGGCGAATGAAACCAGATGTCCAACAATTCACGTAGTTGGACCTTTAACTCTGAAGTTAAATAGGAGCCATTCGATATGGGGTTTTAGAAATGGGCTTTGTGCGGGTTCAAGATCAATAAAAATTCAACTTCACGTTACGGGGTAGGCAAGGGAAGTTCTTGAAATCGCCGGAAAGTCGATAACAACGGGAATATTATTCAAATTTGGCGTGTCTTTATTCAAATCCATAACATGGGCTAAGAAAGCTTGACATCGTTTTTCAATAAGCGAATAGCTTTATGATTAGATATGGCGATGATTGATTTTAATGGTTTAATTGCTTGAATTGCATACTGACGGGTTGGTTAGGAATATGAAAACTAACAACCTTACGAAAACAATCAATTTTGGCATGATGAGTAGTTAACCAATCAATCCCTAAAATCACATCAAAAGCAAGTATCTTTAAAGAGATAAGGTCAACGGGTAAGGTAATGGTGCCAACTTGAATCAAACAAGATTTATAAGCAGTGGATGTGATGAAAGTTTCTCTAAAGGAGTTTCCACGAGATAGGTCAAAGAATAATTTCTCGAGTCAAGTTTAAGCGTTGAGCACAAGCGGAGAGATAAATGAATGGGTAGCACCGGTATTAAGTAAGGTATAAACTTTAAGAATTTATAAATAGCTTACCGTGATCACCTCGTTTGGGTTCCTCGCATTTTGACCCGATCACAACAAACGCTCTTCCGGAATCGTTGACTTTGACTTTTACGGGGACGATCTTTTGAGTCACCGAATCCCCATTGAACTAGGTTTTCGCTACCATACAATCTCGGCGATATGTTTTTCCTTTCCACAATTATAGCATACCTTGAATTGTTGTGGGCGGTTTAGGTGATATGTCCCTCTTTTCCGCATTTATAGCATATAATGGGGTGGTCGTTCTCCTCCCTTAGAACCGATTCTCACTGCCGGTCTTGTCGTCTTCATATGCTCGTTGTTAAATCTCCTCTTTTAAAATCTCCTCTGACTCGCTTTTTATTTTTCATGGCCATGATTACCACAGAGTGGTTACCATTTTTGTCCGTCTGTTTCTTTTCTCCATTTGGTTATCATTATTACATTGATTACTATCTACGAATACGATCTGGTTGTGGTCCTCAGTTGACCGTACTCGTTATCTCGCTCTAATAATTGAGCCCATTTACAACATCCGAATAGAGAGAAAGTTTATGAGAAATGAGATCTTGGCGTATCTGGGGTTTCAAACCTCTAAGAAACATCCGCGTCATCGTTCCTCATTCTCCACCAAATGAGGTGTAAACACTGGATAACTCTGCAAACTTTGCCTCGTCTTTGAGACACCGTCGTGTTGTTTTGCTCTAATCGATGAACTCCATTTCCTTCGTATAGCGAACACTTTTTCGGAAAGTATTTGTCATTAAATAGTTCTGAAATGTTTCCCAAAGACATCTTGAGTCTTGAATTTGGATGGGTACGCTTCACTGAGACTCCCACCGTAGTCTACCCGCCATGGAACATAAAGGTGGCGAATGGAAACCTACTGTTCTCCGTGCATCCCAAGACATCGAATATCTTGGTAATTTGTTTGACCCGTGTTTTACGCCGTGATCGGATCGGGCTTTCCCTTAAATTCGGTGGTCCCTGACTCTTTGAAGCGCTTGGTTGTGACAACCCGTGAATTGCTATCATTTCCTCTCTGTATTTTGAACACGAGTCTCCTCGTCGATTTTGCATGAACTACAAAAAGCTTCTAAACATCCCTCGTTCATCATCTCGCTTTCGGTGGTGTTGTTCACGGGAGGAACATTGCCGACACTGTTGCACGTTCTCCTCGTTGGTGAGTCTGAGCGTCTCCACGGTCTCATTTCCATTGTTAATATTCTCGATCGACATTCTCAAATCTTGTCATAAAACAAGGGTTAATTAAGGAAATCAATATATCACATAATATCCTATATCTTGACCAACTAAAAAAAAATAAGCTTAGGTAGGACACCTAGCGAAGGATTTACTCGTCTCTCTCCCTCTTAGTTTATTCCCGATCTCGCATGGAGATCATATCCCTAAGCTCGATACCAACTGTGGCGCCCCCAAAATAGGTATACATCACCTATTCTAAGTTGTCGATCATACGTGCATGAAACAACTACAACTTTATTATTACAATAGTAAAGCTGTGAGTTTGAATACAAATATTATCTTACAGAGCGATATCTATACTCAAATAAATCCTCATCACATTTATTGATACATTATTTTACAAAAATGATGAGGACTACTAAACAATCCTTTCTAAAACCTTCATTCCATACCCCAGGCTAGTACCATTATATTCTCGCCTCACGAGAAGAAAAATGGAACAAAAAGGAAAAGGGTGAGCTCAAACTCTTGATAAAGAATATTATGACTAAGATAATATACAACAAATTACCATTAGTCTTCAACGAGGAAAAATCTAATAGAATACAATAGACAACAAATTTTAAATCAATATTACAGCAATGAAATAATAATTCATTAGAAGATTTAAGTAGAGAATGCAAACTACTATCTTACATATATGAATTTAAAAGTTCATCGTCTATCTTTTATCCTGTAACATCAATCGATATACATCGGAATCAAATATTCATCTTTGCACTACTGTGCCAAAAGATATTCATCGATTAGTCGTGTTCATCTAAACACTGTTCATCTTTGCACTTCTGACCAAAGATATTCTTGAAATCATTCATCTTTGCACTACGGCCAAAGATATTCAATAATATCATCATTTAAGGCGAGGATGATGAAAATATTTTTAAAAAAGCGAATCCGGTGAAACAAAATAACAAGGATTAAGGATTAAGGATTAGTACTTTGTTTTATCCATGTTCAAAAATACCTCAAAAATAATCATAGTGGTGTAAAATTCAAGAATGATCAAAACATGGATACAATCAAAGCTAGTATCCGAATAGATATTTTGGACAAAAGAAGAAATTTTATTTTTAAATTGAATAGTCTCAGTATATCGTGAATAGTGCCATAGCGTGAATAGTAACTCAGACACCAAAAGATAGAAATTTTCAAAAAAACATCTTCACGCTTCATGAATAGTACTCGTGAATAGTAACTTCGTGAATAAGTAAACTCATGAATAGTAACCAGAGACATGAAAAAGTTCCAAATTTGATAAAAAGTTTCAACCAATATTTCAAAGATAATGATATTGAAGAAATAATATCATTTGAAGAAAAAATAACATCCCTTACCTCGAAAGATTAATCTTACAAATTTGGAATCTAGGGTATAGTCTTTGAAGGAACTTGCACCATCTAACAATACTCAAAGTATACTCAAAATACTCACAAGAATACGCTCGATAATATAGAGAGAAAACTTGATTTACGGTGTGATTTTCAATTCTAACCTAAGCACCTATTTATAGGAAAATGATTAGAAACACAAAGCGAGAAAATTTAATAAAATATTAATATATATTATAAATTTCCTTAGCCCATCTTTGAAGATCTGATTTCAAGCAATTAATATCACATGTTAGCCCACTTAAATGCAAAAAATGTTTTCTTTAAAATAATAATTAAAACTTTCAAAAATCAATTATTTCGGAGTTTTGGAACTTCAATAATTCACAATAAATAGCCCTTTTATAAGAAAATTCAAATCTCGCGTGTTTTTATAGGAAATTCAATTCTCTACAACTTTGCGAGAAAAGTTTTTTCCCAATTCCAAATAGAAATTGGTAGAAATCCATAAGCGGGCAATTTTACGGTATTATAATCAAATTTCGATTCAATAAATGGGGTCCAATTGAGCATGTTTAACATGTTTTAAACATTTATTGCAACAAAATACTCTTCCTCCTCGTATACTCATATATCCCACATTCGTTGTAAAAATATCATCATTATTATATTATTAAAATATAATAATATATTTAAATAAATTATTTTATCGAGAAAAGATAAAATTTCAATTTTCAACAATTGTTACATTAAAAATTTTCTCCATCTATATCCACATAAAATTAATATTTTCCTCATCATATGAATTAATAATTAATTATTCACAAATAATATTCTGAGAATCTGATATTGACAATGAGGGCGGTTCAGGAGAGAGGGGCTTTTCGATAAGAATTTCTCCTTCTGGTGGCGCAATTAGGTGACCAAATCTCTCCTTAGACAGAACTTTCTAGACATTGCCAATAATGTTATCTAATAATATTATTACGATAATATGAATTATTGCTTCGATAATGAAAAATACTGTGTAATGACAATTATTGAAACAACAAAGAATATAAAATATCAACGCAAACAATTATTAACTCGATAAAATCTTGAAGTAAGAATTACGTAACCATTATTGAGTAGTGCCTTCTTACGTAAGAATCAATAATTGGTGCAATACTGGTATGCTACTATGTTTTAACCAGAGTATTTTTAGCGATTAACTTGAATAACTACGCCTGAATTATTTTTAACAAACTTATATTTGTCGTTTTCTTCATCCAATCGCTTTCAGTTATGGGGCCCACACATGGTCGCTACGTGGTCGATACGAATATTCCCAGAGCATTACGAATATTCCACGACCAAACGAATATTCCCAAACAACAATGAATATTTTATAACCACTTGCTTATTTTGAAATATTTGCGTATTTTACCCCTAACTATCCACATTAATCACATCAACCCTTACTATTTCAAAATAATAAATAGAGAAAATTAAATTTCATTAATAATAAGTTGGGGTCTTACAATTACTATAACAATTATTGAGTAGTGCCTTCTTACGTAAGGATCAATAATTCAACAATATCATGTAATACCGTAATATGTCTTCTTGTGAACCACACGTATTCTTGTATTTTAACCAATAGGGTATTCCAACGATTGTTAGCAGTAGATACGATTACGTAGTTATTTATAAAAATTTAATTTTGTCATTTTCTTTCATCAAGCAGTTATTACATTATGGGGCCCCTAAATGGTTTGTGCTTGAGTAAATGCGAATATTCCCAACGAAAGAATATTCCACGACCAAACGAATATTCCCCGATAATAATGAATATTTTATAACCACTTGTGTATTTTGAAAAAATTTCATATATCACCCATAACTTTAACTTTTATCAATTTAACCATTCTTGAATAGTAATTATAAGAAAAATTGAATACTTTTATTTCATAAAATTCGAGGTCTTACAATCTCCCTCCTTATGAAATTTCGTCCCGAAATTTACGTAATACAGTATTTCAAAGAGTTGAGAATACCTTGCTTTCATTTCAGATTCCATCTTCCCTGTCATCATGATTTTTCCATTTCTCATCTCCTGTATTTCAAATATCATTCTAGAATACAGCTTCAAAACAAAGGTTAATTGAACAAATTAACATATCACATAATATCCCGATATTATGATTGACCAATAAATAAGCTTAGGTAGGACACACTAGCGAATGATTTACTCATCTCTCCCCTCCTAGTTCTATTCCCCGATCTTCGCCAGAGACCATATCCCTAAGCTCTGATACCAAGTATGACAAATGTCCCATCAATGGACAGCACCTCACATTGGTACCTATCAGTTTGCCAATGCAGAACAACGCCCCCGGAGAGTCGACTTGATTGCATCCCCATCAATGAGGAAGTCACCGGTGAGAGGCTCGGGGCTCTTTACTTATAGCTCACGATACCATGTGTGGCGACCCCAAAATAGGTCCATTCCATCCAACCCATTCTCGAGTCGCCAAATATATGGTACAAAAATAACTACAACTTTATTACAACAATTGTCGTACAAAATACAACAACACATATCTTTGTGAGTTTGGATACAAATATATACCAATTTGTGACTCATGTCCCAATCGTGGATAAGACGTCACAATGACACCTTACATAAAGGTATAGTCAAAAGCTGTTTTAGAAATTAGAATTTTTGGGAAGTGCTCAAGGAAACCTTCGATACATGGGAGGCTATGCTTCTAGTTTATGATAGATATCATATGGCCCACGAATTATCCTTGGTTGACCCAATAGACCCCAAAGAAAAATGAGAAGATTACTATCACATTCTTCCCGATGGTGAGTCTTTCTTGACTTATCATTATCTCATTTGTCTCAAATTGAGAATTATACTTCAAACAAACACCAAGATTATATAGGTAGTGCTTTCAGTAAATATACTCATCAAGTGGATGAGCACAACCACATCTTATGATGACACGAGGTTGTATGTCATTAAACATCTTGTATGATAGTGGCAAAACACCCTTCCAACGTTGGGTTCTTTCTCCTATATGATTCACCAAATATAACTACTAAAAGATATATACAACACACTTGTCTATCTTTGTTTAGGAGAACTCCACGACTAGAGACCATAGATTCTATTCCTTGTTACCCCGGCTCAAACCTAGCTACACTTTTATTACACGAAAGGAATTGTGAAGCAAAGGGTGAGCACAACTAACTTCGATAAAGAATATTATGACTAAAGATAATTAAATTATCAATAGCCTTCATCAATAACAAATCGAGAGATTTAGAACATATGGTAGATGATAAAAATTTTAACCATAGTTGCGGTGAGCGAAGCAATCCATTAGAAGAGTCGAATAGGCGATGCGATCTATAATCTTCTCCATGTTAAAAGTCCACCAACAATGTTTTATCCTGTAACATCAATCAAGCAGTTCCTTTCCACAATTATATGAATATCTCATGATCATAATTACGATTCTAAATTCCTCTTACGTACCGGGGCGAATATAATTTTCATCACATGTCTTTACGAAACATCAAAGATCATGGTTATACCAAATCACAGTTCACATTCATAATCATACTAATAAATTCATCTTTTGCACTACGGGCCAAAGACATTCATCCACAGATTCATCTTCGCACCATCGCCAAAGATATTCAACAATTAGTCATCTTTGCACTCTGGGCCAAAGATATTCATTAATGATTCATCTTTACCATCTTGGCCAAAGATATTCATTAATGATTCATCTTTGCCACTCTTTGGCCAAAGATATTCATTAACAATTCATCTTTGCCTTCTGGGCCAAAGATATTAATATCTCAAAGAAATATATAATCATTTCGTAATTTATATAAACAATAATTATAACCATGTTGATCAATTCACCTTTGCACTTAAAGCTAAAGATATTCAATTATAAATTCAATGGTCATGATCATACCAGTCACAATTCAACTTTTCACTACTGGCCAAAGAGAACCCTAGTCATGATCATACCAATAATCTACTCATCTTTACACTCCAGTGAAAGAATTTCAACATCAAGGTTATAAAAATATTATGTATGATAATAAAATCAATATAATCAATATATAATTTTAATCTCCAGAGTAATATTCATAAATCAACTATAATTTGGTTAGAAAAAGAAATCAATTTTGTAGTGAATAGTACCCGTGAATAGTAACTCGTGAATAGTAACTCATGAATAGTAACCCTGTCACAAAAAAGTAAAAATTCCACAATAAAATCCATACCAATATTTTGGTATAATGATATTGAAAGAATAACATTTCTTAAACTTATAAAGCAGTTTATTTTAAGCATTTACACTTTACTAAATAATGCATTTAATCATCATAAAATGCCAAACTTATAAGGTTTCATCACCAATAACCAAAACCCTCATCAAAAATCTGCGATATACCACATATATGATTCTCAAGCCATAAAATCATATTTTCTAATTTTCTTCCTTCACATAACATATTTAACTAATTTATTCATAACTAGTCCATTTTCATGAAAAATACCAAATCGGTTCCAAAAATATTTCTTTTTACGGGATTTAGCGTAATATAGTCCCATATTGAACATATATTTTTCTTAGAATTTTAAAATTCATTTACTATTTTTCATATGGCTAAAATCGTAGAATATTTAGACATTTATCATAAATTGTACTTTTATCCAAAATTCCGAAATTTCTGAGTACATCGATATTATATAGATGTACTCCCAATAAAAATTTCATCAATTTTAGAGTTAACCATAAGGAGTTATAAGGCGTTACTTTTAAAATAGTCTTTTCTCATAAAATTCATAACTCTTAATCTATACATCCAAAAAATCACCATTTTTGACACAATCAATAAAACTCATCAACATATCATTTCAAATTTTTCCGAAGTTTACGAAGGTCGGAAGAAGTACGAATTGAAAAACATAATAACCCCTTAAAAATCCTTTACTATCCCTTACCTCAAAAAAGCTGAGACTTCGACCGGATATCGGATATATTATTTGAAGGAAACTTGCACTGATGAATATCAACTCACCAAGTATCTAAATACTCACAAAATACACTCAATAATCTAGAGAGAGAAAGAGAGAAAACTTATGTTTCTGGTGTGATTTTCAATTCCAACTTAGCCCTCTATTTATAGGAAACTTTTAGCAGACTTGACCTGCAACCTGATGGCTTTACCTGCTACTATTCCCACCCACCACATTTGAAATAAAATTCAGCACATTTCTTCACCAACCACAAGTGAGGCCCACCAATTCTAGAATTTTCCACCAAAATCATTTATAACCTAATTTCCGAATCAGTCACCTCTTAAAATTCATAACAAATTATACGCACATTTTTAATGGTTCAAAATTTGTGGACATATACTCAACTTATATATGTATAACATATCCAAAAATTACAATGATCCAACGGTCGGATTAAATATTATAACTCACACAATAAAGCTGTAAGAACACCGATTTTATCTTTTAATACCTCCAATCCGACAAAATACTGATAAAATACCTCAACATTAATTCCTTCATTTATAACCACATAAATAAATCCATCATTTATATCCACATCAAATAAATATTTCCTTATCATATAAATCAATAATTAATTATTCGTAAATAATATTACTGAGAATCCATGATTATGACAACCGGTAGTTCTGAGGAAGAGGGGCTTTCCGATAAGGATTTTTCCTTCATCAGTGCGCAATTAGGTGACCAAACCTCTCTCGATGAACTTTCTAGACATTGCCAATAATGCTATCTAATAATATTATTCCAAATAATATGAATTATTGATCCGATAATGGAAAATACTATCGCGATGACAATTATTGAAACAACAATAATATAAAATATCAACGCAAGCAATTATTGAATCAATAAAATAAAATATTGAGCGGTAATTCATTGTAACAATTATTGAGTAAAGTGCCTTTTACGTAAGGATCAATAATTCAACAATCTGCTGTAATAATCTGGTATAATCTCCTGCAACCACGCGTACATTGTATTTTAACCACGGGTATTACAACGATTGTTAGCAGTATCGATTACATAGATTATTTATAAAAACTTAATTTTGTTGTTTTCTTCATCCAAGCAGTTATTACGTTATGGGGCCCACAAATGGTCATGCTGCATTGGTAAATACGAATATTCCTCGATGTAAAGAATATTCCACGACCAAACGAATATTCCAACAACAATGAATATTTTATAACCACTTGTGTATTTTGAAAAAATTTTATATATCACCCTTAACTTTAACTTTTATCAATTTAACCATTTCTTGAATAGTAATTATAAGAAAAATTGAATACTTTTATTTCATAAAATTTGGGATCTTACAACGGTGGTCTCTAGCTGTGGAGGTTCTCCCTAAACAGTTATTGACTTTACCTTTATGTAAGGTGCCATTGTGACGTGCTATCCAAGTTGGTGTTCAGAGTCACAGTTGGTATATATTTGCATCAAAACTCACAACATATGTGTTGTTGTGTTTTGCACGACAATTGTAGTAATAAAGTTGTAGTTGTTTTCTGTACCATGTATTTGGCGACTCAGAATGGGTTGGATGGAATGGACCTATTTTGGGGTCGTCACAATACCGTAAGTCATATATTGGAGACCTTCATAGAATGATTCTTCGTCATATATTGGAGACCTTCATAGTATGATTCTGTTAGCCACGTTAGTAATAATCTTTTTGCAGAATAAAATTCGGAAAAGAATTCTATATTGATATTAAAGTAAAACCCAAAATAAAATAAAACAAATTTAACCTTAATACAATGGACGTTGAACAGACTAGAAAATTGTAGCTTTGAGGACTGTAAGAACAGTTTCCTTAAGACAATATTTGGCCGTGACAGGACAAATTGTCTCCCAGGATACAACAATGCTCTGAAGCAAACTCTACCGTGTGTAGAAAAATTATCACCCAGCAGGAAGGAAGAACAAAGAAGAAGGCATAAACTATTTTTTCCCCACTATTTTTTTTCCTACTATTTTCCCCAAAAATCCACCCTTTTTACATCCTGGGAGAATAATCTTATAACAAGAGTTGAGTTCGTAACTGCCAAATATCCAATTAATTCCATCATTGATGTCCATTAAGCCTTCATAAAGTAGGCCATCAATTTCTCATTCATACCATCCGTTTCTCAACAATCCCCCACATGAATGAAAATTGAAAACAAAGGAATTCGATGTGGTGATAACTCTCTACAGTTGATATTAGCATAGGATAGGTAGGCATCAACCCTTGAACCTTCCCTTGTGAAGTGTATTTACCTTCTTGGTGACTAGTAGGCGTGATGTCCTTGAACTATTTCTCGCGTTTGTGTAAACGATGATATACCTCACACAAATACCAACATAACACGATTTTGGTTCTCATGGTTATGTTCATTATGGTCGTGAACATCTCCCGGGTTACGCAAGAATTTAAGAGAACTAAACTCATTAGTTTTCCTTGAAGCGACCCCACTTCATTCTCACATAGGTGATTTTATCTTTTTGTTCAGATTACTGACACACAAGAATCATTAAAAGCATAGCTTAAACTTATCCGATTTTATATCATTGTTTACAGATAAGGGTTAGACCCCTACAATGATAATACATTGTCTATGAAATTGGGTTGTCCCATTGAACCTAGATTCTGCGATCTCTAGTCAACAAGGTTGGATTTTCCTTCACATAGAACCTTTAAATATTTATGGCCATCAATCCCATTCTTCTTGATGTCGTTTCAACTTGATCTCGGTTTAAACCTTTGGTTAGCGGATCCGCAATGTTATCCTTTGATTTTACATAATCAACAGAAACAGAGATAACCCCCGTTGTGATCAATTGCCTAACGGTATTGTGACGACGACGCATGTGTCTCGACTTACCGTTATACATCACGTTCTGTGCTCTTTTAATCGATGCTTGATTATCACAATATAAACAAATTGTGTGCACAGGCTTAGGCCATTCAGGAATATCCTCCAAGAAGTTTCGTAACCATTCGGCTTCTTCTCCGGTTTTATCCAGAGCTAAAAACTCAGACTCCATCGTGGATCTGGTTGTGATCGTTTGCCTTGAGAATTTCCAAGACACTGCTCCTCCTCCCAGAGTGAACACGTATCTACTTGTACCTTTGGAGTTCTTTATATTAGAAATCCAACTAGCATCAGAGAATCCTTCTAATACTGCAGGTTCTCTCGTATAGTGCAGTCCATAATTACAAGTGTATCTTAGATACCGAAGTATCCTAACGATAGCTTTCCAGTGGTTATCCCCTGGATTACTCGTGTATTTGCTTAAACTGTTTACAGTGAAAGCAATATCGGTCTTGTCAAGTCGTGAGATACATCGATCGCCTATAACCCTTGCGTATTCTACTTGGTCAATGCTTTCACCTTTGTTTTTACAGAGATGTTGGCTGATGTCTAGAAGAGTTCTAGCTTCACTAGAATCATCCTTGCTGAACTTCCCAAGTATCTTGTCCACGTAATGTGACTGGGTTAAAATGAAACCATTAGGTGAATGCTTGATTTGGATTCCCAAAATCACATCAGCCAGTCCCATATCTTTCATATCAAACTTAGAGTTTAACATATCCTTAGTATTCTTCACCATATTTTCATTACTACCCACAATCAGTATGTCGTCAACATACAAACACAGAATAACATATCCTTTGTTTGTGATTTTGACATAAATACATTTGTCACATTCGTTTATATTATAGCCATTAGCCATCATGACATCATCAAATTTCTTATGTCATTGTTTTGGTGCTTGCTTTAGTCCATATAAGGACTTCACCAATTTATAAACTTTTCTTTCCTGGCCTGGAACTACACAACCTTCAGGTTGTTCCATGTAGAACTCTTCATCAAGATTTTCATTCAGAAAGGCTGTCTTAACATCCATTTGATGTACGTCGAGATTCCGTAAAGCGGCAATAGCAAGTATCATCCTAATAGAGGTTATTCTCGACACTGGAGAATATGTATCAAAGTAATCAAGGCCTTCTTTTTGTCTATATCCTTTTATAACCAATCTGGCCTTGTACTTATCAATTGTTCCATCTGCTTTCATTTTCCGTGTGAAAATCCATTTAGAACTTAGTGGTTTCGTTCCCAGAGGAAGGTCCACTAATTCCCAGGTATGATTTTGCATAATGGATTCAATTTCACTTCTTATAGCCTTTTTCCATAAAGGACTATCTGTTGAATTTACAGCCTGAATGTAATTCTGAGGTTCAACCTCTAGCATATAGGTTAGAAAGTCTGGTCCAAAAGATTTTTCAACCCTTGCCCTTTTAATTCTTCTAGGCTCTACCTCTTCATTTTCTTCTACTTCTACTTCAGCTTCATGTTGAATGTCTTGACTGTCTTCATTAACAGTCTCAAGAGATCGTTTAGAACCCGATTCAATCTCTTCACGTTTACATGGAAAAATGTGTTCAAAGAATGAAGCATTCTTTGATTCCATGAATGTGTTCTTGTGTATATCAGGATTCTTAGAATCGTGAACAAGAAACCGATATGCGTTATTGTGAAGCGCATAACCAATGAAAATACAATCCACCGTCTTTGGACCTATTTTCATTTTCTTTGGCAACGGAGCCAAAACTTTTGCAAGACACCCCCACACTTTTAAGTAGTTATAGGAAGGTTTCCTTCCTTTCCATAACTCATGTGGTGTCTTGTCTAATATCTTACAAGGAACCTTATTTAAAAGGTAATTAGCTGATAACACAGCTTCCCCCCACATGTTCTGTGGCAACCCAGAACTATTTAGCATTGCATTCATCATCTCTTTTAGAGTACGATTCTTGCGTTCCGCTACCCCATTAGATTGAGGGGAGTAAAGTGGTGTAACCTCATGAATAATACCATGTTGGGAGCAGAACTTACCAAATGGTTCAACGTATTCACCAACACGATCACTCCTTACCACCTTAATTTTCTTATTAAGTTGGTTTTCAACTTCCTACTTATAAAGAACAAATTTCTCTAAAGCTTCATCTTTGCTTTTAAGCAAATATACATAACAATATTTTGTACTATCATCAATGAAAGTGATAAAGAATTTATTACCCCCCCTTGTTTGGATAAATTTTAAATCACATACATCACTATGTATCAGATCAAGTGGTTCTGTATTTCTTTCAACTGTATGAAATGAAGATCTTGTTAATTTTGATTCAACACAAATTTCACATTTATGTTTATGATCAATTTGGAATGTTGGAATATGTTGTAAATTAATTAACCTACGTAGGGTATTATAATTTACATGTCCAAGTCTACCATGCCATAAATTAAGTGACTCAATGATATAAGCAGAAGAAGTATTATTCTTATTATTAATCATTGCATTGGACTTACTAGAGATGGCATTAATTTTCTACATGCCATTACAAACATACCCCTTTCCCACATACATTCCCCCTTTTGACAAAACAAACTTGTCTGATTCAAATACCATCCTAAAGCCATGAGTGCTTAGGAGGCTACCAGATACAAGATTCTTCCTAATTTCAGGAACATACAGAACATTCTTTAAAGTCACTTCTTTTCCCGAAGTCATCGTCAGAATTATAGTACCACTTCCCTTGATCTTGGAAGTTGTAGCATTGCCCATGTAGAGCTTCTCCCCATTTTTGCTGGGAACCAGTTCAGCAAAAGAATATTTGTCACAGCAGACATGACGTGTGGCATCGGTATCCAGCCACCATTCCCTTGGATTTGAGTCAACGAGGTTGACTTCAGAAATCACAGCACATAAGTTGATGTCAGACACATCTCTAGCAATTTCTTCCACAACATGTGTTTCATTAGGCTTCAACTTTCTAGGCAGCCTACATTCAGAGGACTTGTGCCCCTCCTTGTTGCAGTTGTAGCATTTTCCATTGAATTTTGGTTTCTTCGAAATGCCACCCTTAGGACCCAGTTTGAACCCAGATTGAGGTTTTTTTCCTTTCTTGGAGTCTTTATTGACCTCCACCACATTCACCCTAGCCTCAGACTGGCGGGCAACATTGGAGAATTTTCTTCTCTGAGCCTTTGTTATCTTACCTCAATACGAAGTTTAACAATTAGCTCTTCAACTGTCATCTCCTTTCGCTTATGCTTAAGGTAATTTTTGAAGTCTTTCCAACCAGGTGGTAACTTTTCAATAATACAAGACAGTTGGAAAGATTCACTAATTACCATACGTTCAGCATGAATCCCATGGATAATCAACTGGAGTTCTTGAACTTGATTCACAACAGTTTTGGAATCAACCATTTGAAAATTCAGGAATTGGCTCACTAAAAATTTCTTAGCGCCAACATCCTCTGATCTGTATTTCCGGTCCAAGGATTCCCAAAGTTCCTTTGCCGTTTTCTTAATACTGTATACACTATAAAGTGCATCAGTTAAACCGTTCAAAATGTAATTACGGCAAAGGAAATCAGATTGTTTCCATGCCTCAATTGCATTGTAGGCGGTGACATTATCCACCTCATCATCTCTACGATAATAGGAGGAAATTTATATAGTAAGGTAAAACAACATCTTCGTTGCCAAGTCTTTAAAATTCACACCGGTGAATTTTTCCGTTTTCATTTGTGATCGACAGGTATGGTTTGGCGGGAGTCGCTAACCGAAAACCGCACCAGTATATAGACTGTATAACCAATGTTCATGAATCGAGACGATATCGCTCGTGGACGCCCCAAAATTAGGTATACATCACCAGTCTTGAGTCGCCACTTATATGGTAATATAATTTAAATACAACTTATTAACATAAGCTGCCGTATCAATCGACATAAACTGTGAGTTTAAATACAAATAGTACTAGATATTATACAAACTCAAACAAAAAGTCCTCATCACAGTTATTATCACACTATTTTGAGAATAGTGAGGACTACTAATGCTATCTTCAGGACCATCACTCGTTTCCAGGCTCGTCCCGGCTATATTATCATTTCACGAAGAGAAACGGTGAAAGAAAGGGTGAGCTCAACTAGCCCAAGAAGAAATATTATGACTAAGATAATGCAGAATAAATTATCAATAGTCTTGATAATGTTAAAGCGATAAAATACAATAGACAACCGGTTTAGCTGCGGTGAATATCAATCCATTAAAAAGTCAAGTAGAAAATAAAGTCTACTATCTTTTAGGTTTTAAAAGGTTTTTCATCTTTGTTATATTTGAGACTCGACTTTAATAAATATTCCACATCATCGAATCACCTTACACTTTTCTGACGAGGATATTCTTTAAGTATCACGACCACAATTATTCATGCACTACGGGCCGATAATATTTGTGTATTCATTAATGGTCATGATCATGCCAACAAAGCGTCCATCAATGCACTACTACTGACCCGCGAGGATTTTTTTATCACATCATTTGTAACATTACGGTCATGATTACAAGAATAGTCTATGGTCATAATCATACCAAGTCCATCTATGCACTACTGAGCCCACAGATGACTTTCAAAAAAATATAAACATGAGGATGATGACAATGATATAAGAATTCAATAAAACAAGTTCAAGAATTATTTTATCCGAGAATTATTAACGTCCAAATTGTCAACATGATCTTTGTTTTGTAGAGTAAAATTCAAGAATGATCGGGAAGAATATTTCCATGAAAGATATTTGGATGAAACTTGAAATATCGAGGATATTCTACTAATTTCATGGAGTATAGAAGTCAAAGTTTTAACTTAACTGGGTATAATAAAGAATGGAATAACAAAAGAAATCACCATGCATGCGATAGACTAGCGTACGACGAGTTATTCAGCAATGAATAATAAATAACGGGAACGAAGTCGGTGAAATTCACTGCAAGCGGGATGTTCCAACGAGAATAATAAAGATGGAACCGGATCCGGTGTAAAACACGAGATAGGATATTCAGCGTAATATAAAAAGCGGAACCAGTCGGTGTAAAACACATGCAGATGAGGATGTTCCAATGAGAATAATAAAAAGCGGAACCGGTCCGTGTAAAAAACACTGAGCGAGGATGTTCCAACAGAATGATAAAAAGCGGAACCGGTCGGTGTAAAACACACAGACGAGGATGTTCAGCGAGAATAATAGAAGAATGTCACCAAGTATAGGGTAAACCACTTATACAAGAGTTATTCCAGCAGAATAATAAGCGATGGAATAACAGCAGTTCTCTTCATGAATAAGAAAGAATAACACCCCTTACATTTGGTAGGAGATTGAATCTTCGCAGTTGACGTGTAGTAACAAAATACTCTTCTTCTTTCTCTCTTATTCTCTCTATACTTTCTCTCTCTATAGCTTGAATGAATTAAGTGAAAAATAATGAAGCCCTAGGCCTCTATTTATAGAAGATTTCTAGCTGAAGCACTTACTTAGTGTGAAAAATGAGTGCAAGTGGCTTGTGATTGGTTTGGCCTTTGTAATGTGAAGCGACAAGTGGTTCGGCGCTTTTGTAATGTGAAACGACAAGTGGTTCGACGTCTGGTAAAGGTAATTACTATTAACGAAGGTAAATACTATTGATTTAGGTAAATACTATTCACTGAGGGTAATTACTTATTGACGAAGGTAAATACTATTCACAAGGATAATTACTATTGATGAAGGTAAATACTATTCACAAGGGTAATTACTATTGACGAAGGTAAATACTATTCACAAGGGTAATTACTATTGCGAAGGTAAATACTATTCATGAGGGTAATTACTATCGACGAAGGTAAATACTTATTGATGAAGAGACTCTTAGATGATGACATATGAGCCCCCCATAAAATAATCAAACTTACCACAAATCATAACACATATTTAATCTTTCAATAATTATTAATCATTTATAACTTGTCGTCTCAATTATTGATTTAATACTATAACATATTATATGAGATGATCTTTGTGACAATAATTGAATCAATAATATAAGAGATATGATCAAAGAATTATTGTAGTAATAATTGAGCATAGGTGAGTGACTTCTCACGTAAGCATCAATAATCAATCTGGTAGGTGCTTCTATGCAACCACGCCAGCATCGTATTTTGTACTTTACCACCGGGTAGTTCAACAGTTTTTAACGGTAACACCTCCGCCGTTATTTTTATAAAAATATTTTTGTCGTTTTTCTCAATCAAGGCAATAATGTTGTAGGTCCACCAATGATTGAGCCATTGTGCGAATATTCCCTAACAAAAGAATATTCCCCGACCAAACGAATATTTTATAACAACTTGCATACTTTGCAAAATTTATAAATATTACCCACAACTATAACATTATATCAAATTTATTCCATAATATTCAAAAATAATATTTATAGAAAATTCATCTTTATTTATAAAAAGTGAGGGTCTTACAACCTCCCCTTCTTATGAAATTTAAGCCCTCGAAATTAGAGTGCGATACTGGTATGTCGAAGAGGTAAGGATACCTTGATTTCATTTTGATTCTAACTCCAAGTCATTTCCTCAACATCGTGGTTCCTCCATAAAACTTTGACTTGAGGTATAACCTTGGAGGCGTAGAATATGTTCTTTCTTATCAAAATTTGAGCAGGAACCTCTTCATCGTCAAATCTTCCGCTATTTCGTCGGTTCTAACTTCAATAATATGGTTGGTCTTTCACATATTTACGTAACATAGATATGTGAAAAGCGTTATGAACACGAGACATATTGGCGGTGAAAGCGAGTCTATAGGCCACGATTCCTACTCGATCGAGGATTAAAATGGGCCAGATGAATCGAGGATTAAGTTTTCCTCTCCTTCCAAATCTTGTAACTCCTTTCCATGGAGCGACTCTTAACAACACATGATCTCTATATCGAATTCCCGTCCTTTCGATGAAGATCAAGATAACTCTTTTGTCGATTTTGTGAGGTTTTTATCGTTGTCGGATCATTTGAATCTTTTAAAGTAGTCGTATGTACCAACTCAGGTCCCAACAACGTTGCTTCACCCACCTCATCCCAAAGATCTTTGGAGAGCGACACTTTCTTCCATACAATGCTTGAATGGAGCCATGCCGATACTTGCTTGATAAGCTGTTGTTGTAGGAAAACTCCACCAATGGTAAGAACTTGTCCCAACTCCCTTGAAATCAAGGACACGAGTCTTAATAGATCTTGAGAGTTTGAATAGTCCTCTCCGATTGTCCGTCCAAATGCGAGGATGATATCTTAGAAGCTAAATCGTGAAATGTGTGCCCATAGCTTTTTTGCAAACTAACCCAAAATCGTGAAGTGAATCTTGGGTCTCGATCGGAAACTATGGATCTTAGGCATACCATACGATCTTACAATCTCGTTTATGTACATCTGAGCAAGGCGTTCAAGTGTATAAGTTTCTCGTATCGGTAAGAAATGAAGCGGACTTGGTCAATCTATCAACAATGACCCAAATCGCATCAATGCCTTGAGAAACCTTAGGAAACCTAAGTAACGAAATCCATGGTAATGTGCTCCCACTTCCATTACGGAATTTCAAGTGGTTGCAATGGACCTTTTGGTACTTGATGCTCCGCTTTAACTTCGTTGACAAGTTAGACACCTTGAGATAAGCAGTATATCTCTCTCTTCATATTGCTCCACCAAAATGTATAGCGAATATCATGATACATTTTGGTACTCCCGAGATGGATTGCAAATGGTGTGTTGTGCGCCTCCATCATGATATTATACTTTAAATCGTGGTCGTTAGGAACACAAAGTCTGGAGTTGACTCAAGTATTCCTTCTTCATCGATTCTTGCTTTGGATAGCACCTTCTTGCACTTTCTTCCTCATACGCATCGGCTCCAGTGCAGTAGCTTGAAAGCGACTTTAACTTTATCAATTAAAGTCGGTTCTACTTCGTATACTCATTTGTCATCACATGCGTCCACAGAGTCTTTAATTCTATCTCCATCCTTTGCAAGTCACACAAAATGGGCCTGCGTTGACAATATCGCACTTGTACTTGCATATGATTTCCTACTCAATCGTCACTACTACGTTACTTTTCGAGGATGGTATTGGATGGTATGATCATAATCTTTCAGCGATTCAAGCCCAGCGTCGTTGTCGCATGTTGAGTTCTTTTGAGTGAAGAAATATTTGAGGCTTTTTATGATCCGTAAAGATCTCCACTTTCTCCCCATACAAGTAATGCCTCCACATTTTAAGTGCAAAGACAACAACGGTACTTAACTCTAGATCATGAGTAGGATAATTCCTCTCATATTCTTTGAGTTATCATGAGGCATAGGCTATAACTTTTCCATGTTGCATAAGAACACATCAACCCTTTGCGAAGCATCTTGTAGATGACAAATCCCTCCGAGGCGGATGGTATTGTCGAGAGCAGTCTTTGAAATAAGTCTCCTCTTGAGTTCTTGAAAACTCTTCTCACATTCTTCGCTCCAATAGAACTTTGTATCTTTCCGAGTCGGTGAGTCGATGGAATAGCGATTCGAGAAAATCCTTCCACGAATCTCCGATAATAACCAATTTAAACCAAGAAAGCTACGTACTTGATCATCGATTTAGGTTGTTCCCGACTTTGAATAGCTTCAATCTTTCTTTGGGTCAGCAGATATTCCATGACTTGATACCACGTGCCCAAGGAATGCTACTACTTCTTGACGAACTCGCATTTCTTCAACTTGGCATAAAGCTTATATTCACGAAGCTTTTGGAGTGTCGACCTCAAGTGTTGCTCATGATCTTCACGGCTTTTGGAATAAATAAGGATGTCATCAATAAAGGCGACCACAAAGTGATCTAAATATTCCTTGAATACTCGGTTCATTATATCCATGAAGGCGGCGGGAGCATTAGTCGATCCAAAGGACATGACTAGGAATTCATAATGCCGTCAGGAGTTACGAAAGCCGTCTTTGGAATGTCGGTGGTTCTAATCTTCAATTGGTGATATCCGGAACGAAGATCAATCTTTGAAAAGAATTTGGCTCCTTCTTGTTGGTCAAACAGGTCATCAATACGTGGCGATGGATACCTATTTTTGATGGTGGCGTGATTCAACTCCAGATAATCAATACAAAGTCGCATACTCCCATCTTTCTTCTTCACGAATAGAGCAGGAGCACCTTGAGGAGAAGTACTAGGGACGAATAAAGCCGATGTCTAACAATTCCTGCGGTTGGGTCTTTAACTCACGAAGTTCAATAGAGCCATTCGATATGGGGCTTTGGAAATAGGTTTTGTCTGGGGTTCAAGGTCGATACAAAATTCAATTTCACGCGCTCTGAGGGGTAGGCGGGAAGTTCTTGAGAATACATCGGAAATTTATTAACAATAGGAATATCGTTTAAAAAGCGGCGTATTTTTATTTAAATCGTGACATGAGCTAAGAAAGCTTGACATCCAGTTTTCAATAAGCGAATAGCTTTATGGCTTGAGATGGCCAAGTGATTGATTTTAATGGTTTGGTTATTTGAATTAGCATAATAGGTTGATTAGGAATATGAAAGCTAACAACCTTACGAAAACAATCAATTTTTGCATGATAAGTAGTTAACCAATCAATCCCTAGAATCACGTCAAATGCAAGTATTTTAATGAAATAAGATCGACGAGGTAATGTGAGGGTACCGATTTGAACCAAACAAGACTTATAAGCGGTGGATGTAATGAAGGTTTCTCCCAAGCGGAGTTTCCACGAGATAAGTCAAAGTCTAATTTCTCAGTCAAATTTAATCGATGGCGCAAGTAGGAGAAATAAAGAATGGGTAGAAACCGGTATCAAATAAAGTATAGACTTCATTAGAGTTTATGATAAGCTTACCCGTGATGACCTCATTGGATTCCTTGCTCTTTGGGAGGTCACAACAAATGCTCTCCCTTTCACTTCTAGGTTTTGAATTTTACGGGATGGCCTTTGGTGCCTCCATCCTATTGAATTTGTCTTGATGGCAACAAAATCGAGCTAAGTGACCTTCTCTTCCACAATTATAACATGCTTTGACTGGCATGATGCGATTTGGATGATGTGTCCCTCTCCTCGCATTTGAAGCATATGATAGGTGGTCTTTCTCCTTCTTAACAATGGGTCTTTAGTCTTTGACGTCTTTCCATCATTGTTGAATCTCCTTTTCTTGAAATGTCCATTCTTATTGTTTTGGCCGATTACCACCGAAGTGGTTACCATATATCGGCACTGTTGATTCCCTCACGCTTGTTGTCACCGCCTCGATGACTATTCTCATTTGGTATTATAATTTTCTTAAATTGCTCTCTTTTAGTTCGTTGACTCATTATCGCGCTCCACTAATGAGCCCTATTTACAACATCCGAATACAAACACGGTTTATGAGAAATAAGATGTTGGCGTATCTCGACTTCAAACCTCTTAAAAACATTCGCGCCATTCTCTCTTCATTATCCACCGAGTGGGGAATTGAACCGTGATAACTCCGCAAATTTTGCCTCGTATTGCGACACGGTCATATTGTTTTGTTCGACTTGATAAACTCCACCTCCTTCATGTGGCGAATACTTTCGGGAAAGTATTTGTCGTTGAAACGACTCTGGAACTTCTCCCAAGATATCTTGAAGACATTTGGTTGAGTACGTTTACCGATTCCCACCCGATAATCCGCCTCTCTCGCGCAACATAAAAGGCGAAAGGAACCTTTTGCTCCTCGGAGCATCCAAGACATCAAATATCTTGGTAATCTGCTTTATCCATGCTTAGCGAAGTGGTTTTGGCTCTCCCTTAAACTCCGGTGGTCCCGGCTCCTTAAATTGTTTAGCGGTGTGCCGCAGAGAGTTTTCCGTGTTTCCACCTACGTTTTGGGCGAGAGTCGCTCTCGCTTTCTTTGTTGCATAAATTGCATAAAGCCTCACGAACATTTGATCATTTGTCATTTGGTCGGTGTTGTTGTTTGCATGAGGATTATCGCCTTCACGATGCACATTATCTTGATTATTGATATGTGGTGAATCAACGATCGCTGCGCTCCATTGCTATTCTCAACATTCTCGGATGTCATTTTGAGATCATCGCCACAAAACAAAAGGTTAATTGACGTGTAACAAATTATCCTTATCTTCGACCAACCAATAAAATAGCACATAAACTTAGGTAGGTCATACTAGCGAAGGTATTCCCGTCTCTCCCTCCTAGTACTATTCTCACATCTTAGCCGAGGATCACATCCTAAGCTCGATACCAAGTTGTGGCGCCCCCAAAATTAGGTATACATCACCCATCTTGAGTCGCCACTTACATGGTGCGTAATTTAAATACAACTTATTAACATAAGCGTAGGTATACAATCGACATAAGCGTGAGTTTAAATACAAATATAAATCTACTAGATATTATACAAACTCGAACAAAAAGTCCTCATTCTGATTATTATCACACTATTTTACAGAATAGTGAGGACTACTAATCTTATCTTGGGACCATCACTCGTTTCCCAGACTCGTCCCGGCTATATTATCATTTCACAGAAGAAACGGTGAAAGAAAGGGTGAGCTCAACTAGCCCAAGAAGAAATATTATGACTAAGATAATGCGAGAATAAATTATCAATAGTCTTGATAATGTTAAAGCGATAAAATACAATAGACAACCGGTTTAAGCTGCGGTGGAATATCTGATCCATTAAAAGAGTCAAGTAGAAAATAAAGTCTACTATCTTTTAGGTTTTAAAAGTTTTTCATCTTTGTTATAATTTGAGACTCGGCTTTAATAAATATTCCACATCATCGAATCACCCCGCTTTACTGACGAGGATATTCTTTAGTATCACGACCACAATTATTCATGCACTACGGGCCGATAATATTTGTGTATTCATTAATGGTCATGATCATGCCAACAAGCGTCCATCAATGCACTACTACCAATCGAGGATTTTTTATCACATCATTTGTAACATTACGGTCGTGATTACACCGAATAGTCTCTGGTCATAATCATACCAAGTCCATCTATGCACTTCTACAGGCCTGAGATGACTTTCAAAAAATATAAACATGAGGATGATGACAATGATATAAGAATTCAATAAAACAAGTTCAAGAATTATTTTATCCGGGAATTATTAACGTCAAATTATCAACATGATCTTTGTTTTGTAGAGTAAAATTCAAGAATGATCGGAAGAATATTTCCATGAAAAGAATCTTTGGATGAAACGCAAATATCAAGGATATTCTACTAATTTCATGGAGTATAGAAATCAAAGTTTTAACCCATTTGGGTATAATAAAGAATGGAATAACAAAAGAAATCACCGTGCATGCGATATACCCTTGCAGACGGAGTTATTCCAGCGGAATAATAAATAACGGAAACGGTCGGTGAAATTCACACCGCAAGCGAGGATGTTCCAACAGAATAATAAAGATGGAACCGGATCCGGTGTAAAACACATGAGATAGGATATTCCAGCGAGAATAATAAAAAGCGGAACCGGTCCGGTGTAAAAACACATGTATGAGGATGTTCAGCGAGAATAATAAAAAAGCGGAACCGGTCCGTGTAAAAAACACTGTGACGGATGTTCAATGAGAATGATAAAAAGCGGAACCCGGTCCGGTGTAAACACACATGACAGGATGTTCCAGCGAGAATAATAGAAGAATGTCACCAAGTATAGGGTAAACCACTTATACTGAGTTATTCCAGCGAATAATAAGCGATGGAATAACAATGATTCTCTTCATGAATAAGAAAGAATAACACCCCTTACATTTGGTAGGAGATTGAATATTGTAGCGGTGTAGTAACAAAATACTCTTCTTCTTTCTCTCTTATTCTCTATACTTTCTCTCTATAGCTTGAATGAATTCGTGAAAATAATGAAGCCCTAGGCCTCTATTTATAGAAGATTTCTAGCTTAGCACCTTAGATGTGAAAAGCAAGTGGCTCGACGATTGGTTTGACTTTTGTAATGTGAAAACGACAAGTGGTTGGACGGCCTTTGTAATGTGAAAGCGACAAGTGGTTCGACGTCTGGTAAAGGTAATTACTATTATTAACGAAGGTAAATACTATTGATTGAAGGTAAATACTATTCACAAGGGTAATTACTATTGACGAAGGTAAATACTTATTCACAAGGATAATTACTATTGATTTAAGGTAAATACTATTCACAAGGGTAATTACTATTGACGAAGGTAAATACTATTCACAAGGGTAATTACTATTGTGAAGGTAAATATTATTGATGAAGAGACTCTTAGATGATGACATATAGAGCCCCCATAAAATAATCAAACTTACCACAAATCATAACACATATTTAATCTTTGATAATTATTAATCATTTATAACTTGTCGTCTCAATTATTGATTTAATACTATAACATATTATCTGAGGATGATCTTTGTGACAATAATTGAATCAATAATATAAGAGATATGATGCGTGCAATTATTGTAGTAATAATTGAGCATAGGTGAGTGACTTCTCACGTAAGCATCGATAATCAATCTTAGTGTCTTCTTATCAACCACGCAGCGTATTCATTGTACTTTTACCACCGGGTAGTTCAGCAGTTTTAACAGTAACACCTCCGTAGTTATTTTTATAAAAATATTTTTGTCGTTTTCTCAATCCGATAATAATGTTGTGGGGTCCACCAATGATTGAGCCATTATCACGAATATTCCTAACAAAAAGAATATTCCCAAACCAAACGAATATTTTATAACAACTTGCATACTTTGCAAAATTTATAAATATTACCACAACTATAACATTATATCAAATTTATTCCATAATATTCAAAAATAATATTTATAGAAAAATTCATCTTTATTTATAAAAAATTTGGGGTCTTACACGTTACGTCATCTATTTGCCATTACGTGAACCAGTTGGAACAATTTCATTCTCAAGAATAATATTCATTCTGAAAATACAAACAGATTAAGTTAGTCTAAAAAAAACAAACAACAACTGTTTTGAATAGGAAACATATTATTATCTAATTATTCCAAAACGATCCAAGTGAGTATTAACCAAGAACAGTCCAAGAAGAAAACCAAGTCAATGTATTCCAAAGCAAAGGTATAATCTGCAACTTAATAAAAGATTAACCAAAACAAGAATATTGTCTTAAGATTGTTAGCCACGTTAGTTATAATCTTTTTGCAGAAGCAGAAATACAATAAAATTCGGAAAAGAATTCTATATTGATATTAAAGTAAAACCCAAAATAAAATAAAACAAATTTAACCTTAATACAATGGACGTTGAACATACTAGAAAATTGTAGCTTTGAGGACTGTAAGAACAGTTTCCTTAAGACAATATTTGGCCGTGGCAGGACAAATTGTCTCCCAGGATACAACAATGTTCTGAAGAAAACTTTACCGTGTGTAGAAAAATTATCACCCAGCAGGAAGGAAGAACAAAGAAGAATGCCTAAACTATTTTTTCCCCACTATTTTTTTTTCCCACTATTTTCCCCAAAAATCCACCCTTTCTACATCCTGGGAGAATAATCTTATAACAAGAGTTAAGTTCGTAATTACCAAATATCCAATTAATTCCATCATTGATGTCCATTAAGCCTTCATAAAGTAGGCCATCAATTTCTCATTCATACCATCCGTTTCTCAACAGATTCTTCACAATTATTCACCCAACTAGCAGCTTCCACAACTTCAAAAAAGATGGGAAATAAGAGTGTGAGAGGCTTAAGATCCTTGTCATCCTCTTCCTTTTCTGAGTTTTGATTCCAAGATCTTGACTGCTCAACATGACTGTGTGCAGGGCTAATAGTGCAAATTATGGCAGTTCTTGCATTATCTCCTATAGAGTTTTGTAGTATGCGTGTCAGCTTGGAATTTCTGTAAGGTACATGTCCACTTTCCCCTTTGCTGCTCCCAGACATAGCAATATATTGTTCATATCTCAATTTCAGGATATACAATAAAATTACAAAATTATCAAGTGATTATCTGACCTTCAGTAATTGCTTATCTATTCTACAGCGAAGTCCGAGATATTTTGATCTCCCGACAAGAAGTTGGCAAATGTGCTACAATTGTGGTAAAAATGATCACAGTGCAGTAGAATGTACCATGGAGAGAAAGAAGAAACCTTGTTATATTTGTGGAGGTTTAATTAGAACACAGTGCAAAGCGCTGCAAGCAGGTATATTAAATTTTAAGTTCTATTTACCTTGATCCCAAGATTTTCGGTGTTCCTAGGACCCAATTTATTTTTGAAGTCCTGTCTGCATAGCTTTTTAAGTCATGTCTGCAATTCCTTTATCAATGGCTAACATGACCAAACTTACATTTTTGTAAGTCTTTGTTGACTTTTATGAATGCTACAGTTTCTCATCAAAGATCTACATCTTATAATGGTTTTGTTTTTGTGTGGATTTATTTTTCAGCGTATGTGAGCAGCTACATGTAGAGCCTCGAGTTAACGGTGGATATGTACAGGTTTAGATGAATGTACATATTTTGGGAGAACCTAGGCTTTTTTGCACATGCTTAGGTAGTAGCTTAATTTTATGGATAGTTTGGTTTATTTTATGAATGTAATCAAATTCGCAATTCAATATAGTAGTAATTTATATTGAAAAGTGAATTTGAGATGTATATATGAATAGTTTGGTATATATTTTGTGGATGTAGTAATTTGAAACTGTAAACTAATGATATTATTGGGATGTATTTTGAATGGTTGATACATTTTGGTTTTAAATTTAAATGAAAATTTAGACCTTTTAGCTATATATCATAGCATTAGCAGATTGCAGGTGCATTGGTAATATAGGTGAATCACAACCTTTTTTTTTTCTTTTTCTTTTTTATCTACAACATTTTAAAAATGTTGTATATTGTATAAACTACAACATTTTTATCCAGAAAGCGTTGTGGTTTCATACTTTCTACAACGTTTTCAAACATCTGCTAATTTATGGAAACCAAATCTACAACGTTTTTTTTAAAAAACGTTGTCTAATGTGCTTAACTACAACGTTTTAAAAACAATGTGTAAGGATGTCAAATAGATGACACCCTTAACCACGACGTTTTGCTGAATGAAACCACAACGTTTTTTCAACGTTGTCTATTTACTGTTTTGTAGTAGCGCTTGGATTCATAATTATATTTGATTTCCATTTATAAAATTATTAGGAGATCTTATACAATCCCATTACCTAATGAGGAATTCTAATCCAATACGGAGAAGGACTTTATAGAGGTGGTGAGATCACTAGCTATAAATATGATAGGCCACGACGATCCGAGAGAGGCCTTAAACCAAATCCCAAATATTTGGGATAGACTGAGTCGTTGCATATTGTTGGAATGGACTGGGTCATGGCATGTCAACGTGCAGAAGAAGTGGTCATCAGTAGATGCAAGTTTTACGTCATTCTGTTTTGTGCTTTGTTACGTGTGTTGAGTTTCATTTGTTAAGTGGTTATTTCCCTTTTATTTCGGTTGGAGGCTTTGCTTATTTAAGCAGCCCATGCTTTTATAATAAATCAAGTATATTTTGGCATTTAGAGTGTGGTCAGTTCTCACCCTGAGAGAATACAAATTATCTTTGCAGTTTATCATTCAAAGCTTTGTTTGGGACCTATCATTGGTATCAAAGCCTAGTTATGATGGCAACCAATAAGGAACGTATCGAGCATTTGGAGTCTGGACTCGATGTAGTTCAAGAGGGACTATTACAAATGGAAGAAACTCTCAACCGACTCTCAAATCTGATGATCGCAAATCAGGAGCATCCCAACCACAACAACCACCACCACCGAGAAGGCAACGAAGGAGGTCGGCAAATCGTCTCCGCTAAAACGGCGAAGTTGGAATTCCCACGCTTCTTGGGGGATGACCCAACCGAATGGTTCAACCGAGTGCACCAGTTCTTCGAGTACCAAGGCACGACGGAAGCCCAGAAGGTTTCTATGGCAGCATACCATTTGGAAGGAGAGGCTAACCAATGGTGGCAGTGGATTCGCAGGACAATTCAGGACGAAGGACAAGTACTTTCATGGGAAAAATTCGAGGAAGAACTCTGGGCTCGCTTCGGACCATCGGAATGTGAAGACTTCGACGAAGCTCTGTCCCGTGTCAAACAGCTAGAGACCTTGAGGGACTACCAACGTGAGTTTGAAAAGCTCGGCAACAGAGTCCAGGGGTGGACTCAGAAGGCGTTGGTAGGGACATTCATGGGCGGCTTGAAGGCAGAAATAGCGGATGGGATTCGGATGTTTAAGCCCCAGTCACTCAAAGAGGCCAGCAACTTAGCACGAATGAGGGACGATCAACTCGCACGACAAAGGAGGTTCCTGCGGTTACCGACCACAAGGGCTCCGTTGGCTCTTCCACAAGCTACTCATGTAGCTCCTGCTGCACCGGTGGGAACCATTAAGCGTTTGTCTTGGGAGGAAATGCAGAGAAAGAGGGCACAAGGACTCTGCTTCAACTGCAATGAACGCTTTACAGCAGGCCATAAATGTCAACAAACTCAGTTGTTGCTCTTGGAGGGGCATACAGGTAATATGATCTGTGAAGACATTATGGGTCAAACACTTACTGGAAAATGACCACGGGGGAGATGCCGCTGAGGTGCACGAGCCTGAACCCGAACCAGAAATCACACTACACGCCTTGACGGGATGGACAGCACCAAAAACCATGCGAGTAACAGCAAAATTGGGTCCCTACGAAGTGATGGTTTTAATTGACAGCGGATCAACACACAACTTCATTAGCAACTGCTTAGCAAGCATGCTCAGGTTACCAGTCGTACCTACGGAGACCTTCCCTGTCCGGGTGGCCAACGGAGAAAAATTAACGTGTCAGGGACGTTACGACAAGGTACGGGTTGACTTACAAGGCACCGAATTTTACCTTACATTTTTCTCTCTGTCATTGTCCGGTCTTGATCTTGTCCTCGGTGTCCAATGGCTCGAAATGTTGGGATCCGTGGTTTGTAACTGGAAACGGTTGACCATGGATTTTATTTGGGAAAATCAAGACCGAAGGCTGCAAGGAGTGGACGTACCAACCATTCAAGCAACTTCACCAGAAGAAATAACAAAGGAGTTCCGTCAAGGGCATGCACTATTTGCTGTGTTTTTTCAATCAACCATGGAGCCTACACCAACAACTACATCAACTGAAAACAACAAACAGAGTGTGCAGGAGCTGTTGAAAGAATATGAGGATGTGTTCCAGGAGCCCTCAAGTTTACCACCTGCACGGGAAGTGGACCATGGTATTACGTTAAGAGAGGGGACCGAGCCAATTAACGTACGGCCCTACAGGTATGCCCACTTCCAGAAGGCTGAAATCGAGAAGCAAGTCCAGGAAATGTTGGATATCGGACTCATTCGTCCTAGCACCAGTCCCTTCTCGTCGCCGGTACTACAAGTGAAGAAAAAAGATGGTAGTTGGCGATTTTGTACTGATTACCGTGCACTTAACGTCGCCACCATCAAGGATCGTTTTCCCATCCCAACCGTGGACGATATGCTGGAAGAATTATATGGCGCCACTTCACCAAATTTGATCTGCGAGCCGGCTATCATGAAGTAAGAATGAATCCTTCCGATGTTATTAAAACTGCTTTCCACACTCATAATGGTCATTACGAATATCTCGTAATGCCTTTTGGATTGTGTAACGCACCCTCGACATTTCAGGCCATTATGAACTCAATATTCCGCCCCTTCCTTCGAAAGTTCATCTTTGTTTTTTTTGATGATATTCTGGTATATAGTCCCACCTGGGACGAACATATGGTGCATGTTCGACAAACATTGGAAATCTTGCGACAACATCGATTTTTTGCCAAAGCAAGCAAATGCGTGTTTGGCCAACAGGAACTGGAATACTTGGGGCACATTGTCACACACCAAGGCGTGAAAGTTGACAACAATAAAATTATAGCCATGGTCGCATGGCCACCCCCCACTAATATTTCGGAGTTACATGGTTTTTTAGGCTTGACGGTATTATCGGAAGTTTGTTCAAAACTACGGCATCATAGCATGGCCCCTGACCAACTTGCTCAAGAAGGGAAAATTTGGCTGGAATGATGACGCCGACGCAGCCTTTCTGGCTCTTAAACATGCTATGACAAACACTCCGACGTTAGCCATGCCTAATGTCAATGACTCCTTCACCATTGAATCTGATGCATCTGGAGAGGGAATTGGCGCCGTATTATCCCAGCACGGCAGGCCGATAGCGTTTATGAGTCGAGCATTGGGGGTTACAAAAAAATCATGGTCAACTTACGCCAAGGAAATGCTTGCAATTGTGGAGGCCATACGCTTATGGCGTCCTTATTTACTGGGGAAAAAATTCTTCATTCTCACCTACCAACGTAGCTTGAAATATTTCTTGGAGCAGCGTGTGGCTACGCCAGAACAGCAGAAATGGGTAATAAAGCTAATGGGCTACGACTACGCGATTGTTTATCGCCCCGGCCGAGAAAATTCAGCAGCGGACGCCCTCTCACGCAAGTCTGGTAGCCCAGTTCTCCACCATCTCCATGTGCCAACGGTGACCGTATGGGATGAGATTAAACAAGCTTATGCAGACGACTCTTACGTCCAAACTTTAAATCATTTGGCTAAGGACCGACTGGCCGGACCGTATGCATGGCGTAACGGATTGCTCTTCTTTAAAGGGCGAGTTGTCATTCTTGCTCATACCGCATTACGGACAAGATTGCTCCATGAAGTGCATGATACAAAAATAGGGGGCCATTCTGGGGTCTTACGGACATTCAAGAAATTAGCCCAACAGTTCTATTGGCCAAAAATGTACCACACAGTGCAGGAATACATCAAAAAATGTGTCACTTGCCAGAAGGTTAAGTCTGAAACAATGTCTCCAGCTGGGCTCCTACAGCCATTACCCATTCCATGTCAGGTGTGGGACGACATCACCTTAGACTTCATTGAAGGACTTCCGACATCCCACGGCAAGGATACGATCTTAGTAGTTGTTGATCGTTTGAGTAAGTCGGCACATTTCCTCTCATTAACTCATCCTTTTACTGCTAAAATCGTGGCTGAAAGGTTCGTCGAAGGAGTTATTAAATTGCATGGCCTACCCAAATCCATCATCAGCGATCGGGACCCCATTTTTATCAGTAAATTATGGCAGGAATTCTTTCACATGTCAGGAACCAAGCTACATCTCAGTACCGCCTACCACCCACAAATGGACGGACAAACCGAAGTTGTCAATCACTGTGTTGAACAATATCTTCGGAGTGTGGTTCATCAGTGACCGCGCAAATGGAGCAACTACCTTCCATGGGCAGAACTTTGGTACAATACAACATATCATGCGTCCACCGGAATGACCCCTTTTCAGGCCCTATTTGGACGTTTACCTCCTACCATACCCACTTACCAGAATGGGTTTTCTTTGGTGCATGAAGTAGACCAAAGTTTAGAGGCTCGCGACGAACTGCTACGTCAACTCAAAAGCAATCTGGTGGTTTCCATTAATCGCATGAAGCAACTGGCGGATCAAAAACGTCGGGACGTTTCTTTCGAAGTTGGAGATCTGGTATTTCTCAAGTTACACCCTTACCGACAACAGACCGCCTTCAAACGTGCTCATCAGAAGCTTGCCAGTCGCTTCTACGGACCATATCCTGTAATACAAAAAATTGGGGCCGTAGCATACAAACTTCAGTTGCCAGAAGGATCCCGCATTCATCCTGTTTTCCATGTCTCGCTATTAAAAAATTTCGTTGGTGAGCTTGTTACACCTTCCACGGAGCTACCGCCAATAAATGATGAAGGAGCTGTTATACTCGAACCTACAAAAATCCTGGATACTCGTTGGGTCAAACGGGGTAATAAGTTTGACGAAGAAAATCTGGTTCAGTGGAAGCATCTACCCGTCGAGGACGCCACGTGGGAGACCAATCAGTCTTTGCTGGAACGATTTCCCTCTATGGACTTTGGGGACAAGCGTCCACTTCATGGGGAGGGTATTGATAGGCCACGACGATCCGAGAGAGGCCTTAAACCAAATCCCAAATATTTGGGATAGACTGAGTCGTTGCATGTTGTTGGAATGGACTGGGTCATGGCATGTCAACGTGCAGAAGAAGTGGTCATCAGTAGTTGCAAGTTTTACGTCATTCTGTTTTGTGCTTTGTTACGTGTGTTGAGTTTCATTTGTTAAGTGGTTATTTCCCTTTTATTTCGGTTGGAGGCTTTGCTTATTTAAGCAGCCCATGCTTTTATAATAAATCAAGTATATTTTGGCATTTAGAGTGTGGTCAGTTCTCACCCAAAGAGAATACAAATTATCTTAGCAGTTTATCATTCAAAGCTTTGTTTGGGACCAATCATACAAATCTTTACCTTGATTCTAAGGTATACACAATTATTATTTTTCAAAGACTAGAAAGATTAAGCCTAAGTTTATAACCTTATTCAACTTCATCTTATTATTATCACCGGGCCTATCCTCGGTGATTCAATCGTCGCTGCCTTTTCGGTATTTACTCGTTTTTGTAAATGATTGGACACACTTTGATGATTGAAGCGCGTGGACGGATGTATAACGTTAACAATAACATTGAATTGATGACGGTCTTGGTTGTCGCCTGAACAACCATAGAATTGTTGAGGACATCATTGTCTCATACATTTGAAGACATCTCGAGTGTTCTAATTACTTGTATTATTTAAAATAATAACTTATATCACGTTTTGACATTCCTAAACACTAATGTTATTAAAATAACTCTATATTTGCTAAAGTCATTTATTAAATAAATTAAAGACATTGGAGATGGGTCAATTTTATATAAGTTTCATTGTCCATCTAGTTTGGGATAAAATGTTGAGTTGTATTGAATATAAAAAGTAAATATATTAAGTTACTACTACGTTTAATATCCACATATTCAATTAATGGTTGTTTAATTTTTCTCCGTTTAATTTTATTTATTTCAATTGACTTTTTATGATTAAATTGACCATATTTAGAATCAAAATTTATTCTTTAGTTTATTATATATATGTACAATATATTATTATCATAAGAAAGTATATCGAATATATTATTAAAATCAACTTATTTGATTTCAAAAGTTTTAATATGTACATTTGTTTAATTATCCATCTTAAAATTGGTCATAAAAAATTAATATAGAAAAGTAAAATCTGAATGTGCGTGTATATATTGCTAGTGAAATTAAGTAGCAAATGATTTAAAGTCGCCAACATGCTCAGAGTTTAAGGCAGGGAATTTGCTTTACCCAACTCCTTTCTTTGATAGAACAACAAAAAATGATGTGTGTGTGTATATATGTATATATGTAAAATGTAGGCCTCATTTGCTTTGTTAGTCTGAAAGGGCTTCTTGCTCATGACATCCAATAAATTGGCATTGGACTATTAATTGCTTGATATTCCTGAGCAAATTTTGATGGTTTTAATTACATTTTAAATGCTTGGTAGAGAGTATTTCTTCTTGTCGTCTTAATACTTTATCAAGGGTCACATGCACAACCCATTTCTTTTTTTTATTGCTAAATCATGCACAGCCCATTTCTATACTACTGAATAAATCTGTTCTGGCATTGTAGCCAAATATTCATGTATTCTTTCTCTATATTTGTCATTGATTGTGTTTCACCAATCCTCAATATTTTTGGTAGTATTAGAAATTTTTTCGATAGTACTTATGAAGGCATTGTCTATAGTGGCTTGAAGATATTTAAAACAGTAGGATGACCATTTGATAGGAAGAAGTAAATAGTCGATTTAAAAACTAAAGAAAGTTGCTCTATTTTCCTTTTGAGAGCAGCAAGACAGATTAGTACTAATACTACTTAACACACTGCCCAAAGTAGTTTCACATTCATTAATTTACCTTTTAAATAGAAGAATTAAAAGCTCGTGCTCTATGAAAACAACTAGCATATGGCATATTAGAGAGCATATACGTGTATGTGTGTGTGTATATATATATACATGTATGTATGTATACATATTATTTATTTTTATTTGAAGTCCTTGCCTACACATATAATGAATGAAAGAAAAATTTATGTGTACCACCCGGAAGATGACAGGGACAAGTACTTCACATGAAGTCAACCAAATTTATGTGCCTTAAACTAAACTATGAAGTCTCTCTTTGTATACTTGGACAATTCATTTTAAAATTTTCATTTTGCTTAATGCTTATGTTTGCTAGAAAGAATAGTCTTGTTATATCTGTTTTGGAATTTGTATTGTATTTTGCATTTTTCTCCACATGTATAATATTCACCATTACGCAAGTTATTGTGGAATATTTAGCTAGCTCTTTAAGTGCATATTAGGTTTTAAGTCAAAATATTTCATTTTCAGGAAGACTATGCTTAGCCATGAGTTGCATATTGATTTTGACTTCTGTTAATTAATTAATCAGTCGGCTCATTAGAACTTGGAAAGTTGTGTGAAAAGCGATTGTGGTGTGAAGAAGGGAAAGTTGCTTAGATATGTACGTCTTGAAGAGAATTAAGTGATTGGCTGAGTGGTGTTTCTTGCGTATACACAATTTATAGAGGAAGTCTTCAAGAGACTTGATCACACGAACCATGCAGGTGTTACTAATGATTTGGCATGATTTCTACAGCTCCTATTAAGAGCCAGTTGCTCGCTTTGGCGCTTCAAGTTAGCTCTAGCGCCTAATGCATCAACACCATATATATTGGACTAGTAGTTCAGAGTATGCAAATTTCGAGTTGCTTAATCGGGAAGAGTTTAACCATTATTTATATGCTACTCATGTACTAGAATAAATGTACTGTTTTCGTTTTATTCACTTATATTATGTGCAATTATTGTGTTTTAGCAATTTTGTACATGTTTTATAATTAAATAAGCTTTAATTAAAAATAATGGGAGAGCAAATATATATAAATCTATTGCGACAGTTGTTATTGTACGTCCCATATCTCTTGTTCGAACAAGCTAATTGATATGGCTATTGTTTATAGCTAGGTTGAGTGACGGCATTAGTTGTTATCATTGGGCCTATATCATGATATGTGACGGCTATTATCGTCAAGTTAACATTTAAGATGTCGTGACGGTATTGTCGTCCCCTTTGTTTTGTATGATTGTATTTGTCACGAAGAGGCTTTATGTGATGGACATGTTGACGACATTTGTCGTCACCTAAATCAAAGGTGACGTCTTTCACACGTAAGGAGACGGTATTGAATCGTCACAAAAAATATTTTTTTTTAAAAAAATTATTATGTTCTCCTTTTATTAATAGGGTTTTAGAAATAACATGTTTTAACTTGTCATTAGTGAGTTATTTTTACCCAAATCAATGCATCATATATACTCCTTTAAGAAAAATAAAGTAGTAGATAAATAACAACAATGATTTATGTAAGACCCCAGCTTTTATAAATAAAGATGAATTTTTTTCTATAAATATTATTTTTGAATATTATGGAATAAATTTGATATAATGTTATAGTTGTGGGTAATATTTATAAATTTTTTGCAAAAGATGCAAGTTGTTATAAAATATTCGTTTAATTAGGGAATATTCTTTTTGTTAGGGAATATTTCAGATAACGACTCAATCGTTTAAGTGGACCACAACATGAATTATTATCGGATTGATCGGAAAACGACAAAAACATTTTATAAAATAACGGCGGAGGTGTTTAAGTTAAAATTGTTGAACTACCCGGTGGTAAAAGAAAAAGAATGTCTGGCGTACAGACAAGAAGACACTAAGATATTGATTATTGATGCCACGTGAGAAGTCACTTAGCTATGCTTCAATTATTCTTCTGAGAATTCTTTGCATCATATCTCTTATATTATTGATTCAATTATTGTCACAAAGATCATCATCAGATAATATGTTATAGTATTAAATCAATAATTAAGGCGACAGAGTTATAAATGATTAATAATTGTTGAAAGATTAAATATGTGTTGATGAAAAAATGATTTGTGGTAAGTTTGATTATTTTGGGGGCGTCATGGTTGGTATCGGAGCTTAGGGATATGATCCTTGCTAAGATGTGAGAATAAGATTAGGAGGAGGAGAGGCAGGGGAATACCATACAGTAAGACCCCAACTTTTATAAATAAAGATGAATTTTTCTATAAATATTATTTTTGAATATTATGGAATAAATTTGATATAATGTTATAGTTGTGGGTAATATTTATAAATTTTGCAAAGTATGCAAGTTGTTATAAAATATTCGTTTGGTTTGGGAATATTCTTTTGTTAGGGAATATAAATATAATGGCTCAATCATTGGTGGACTACAACATTATTGTCGGATTGAGAAAACGACAAAAATATTTTTATAAAAATAACTACGGAGGTGTTCTGAATTAAAAGCCGTTGAACTACCCGGTGATAAAAGTAAAGAATACGCATGGTAGTTGCATAAGAAGACACACTCAGATTGATTATTGATGCTTACGTGAGAAGTCACTCATTTATACGCTCAATTATTGCTACGAGAATTCACGATCATATCTCTTATATTATTGATTCAATTATTGTCACAAAGATCATCGTATAATATGTTATAGTATTAAATCAATAATTGAGACGACATGAGTTATAAATGATTAATAATTATTGAAAGATTAAATATGTGTTATGATTTGTGGTAAGTTTGATTATTTTATGGGGGCCTATATGTCATCATCTAAGAGTCTCTTCATCAATAGTATTTACCTTCGGCCAATAGTAATTACCCTTGTGAATAGTATTTACCTTCGTCGATAGTAATTACCCTTGTGAATAGTATTTACCTTCGTCAATAGTAATTATCCTTGTGAATAGATTTACCTTCGTCGATAGTAATTACCCTGTGAATAGTATTTACCTTCGTCGATAGTATTTACCTTCGTTAATAGTAATTACCTTTACCAGACGTCGAACCACTTGTCGCTTCACACATACTGAGCGCCGAACCACTTGTCGTTTCACATTACAAAGCGCCAAACCAGGTCAAGCTGCTTACTTCGCTTTTCACACGCTGCGGTGCTAAGCTAGAAATCTTCTATAAATAGAGGCCTAGGGCTTCATTATTTTTTCATTTAATTCATTCAAGCTATAGAGAGAGAGAAAGTATAGAGAATAAGAGAGAGAAAGAAGAAGAGTATTTTGTTACTACATCGTCTGCAGATTCAATCTCCTACCAAATGTAAGGGTGTTATTCTTTCTTATTCGAAGAAGAATCTGTTGTTATTCCATTGCTTATTATTTCATTGGAATAACTTTTGTATAAGTGGTTTACCCTATACTTGGTGACATTCTTCTATTATTCTCGGTTGGAACATCCACGTCTCGTGTGTTTTACACCCGGACTGGTTCCGTCTTTATCATTCTCATTGGAACATCCTGCATGCATGTTTTTACCGGACTGGTTAAAATCTTTATTATTCTCATTGGAACATCCATGCATGTGTTTTTACAGGACTGGTTAAAATCTTTATTATTACATTGGAATATCCTATCTCGTGTGTTTTACACCGGATCCGGTTCCATCTTTATTATTACATTGGAACATCCCGCTTGATTGTGAATTTCACCGACCGGTTCCGTTATTTATTATTCTCGTTGGAATAACTCGTCTGCGTAAGGCCTATCGCATCGTACATGGTGATTTCTTTTGTTATTCCATTCTTTATTATACCCGGTTGGTTAAAACTTTGACTTCTATACTCCATGAAATTAGTAGAATATCCTCGATATTTGCGTTTCATCCAAAGATATCTTTTCATGGAAATATTCTTCCGATCATTCTTGAATTTTACTCTCACAAAACAAAGATCATGTTGACAATTTGGACGTTAATAATTCCCGGATAAAATAATTCTTGAACTTGTTTTATTGAATTCTTATATCATTGTCATCATCCTCATGTTTATATTTTTTGAAAGTCATCATGTGGACAGTAGTGCATAGATGGACTTGGTATGATTATGACGAGAGACTATTCGGTGTAATCTTAACCGTAATGTTACAAATGATGTGATAAAAATCCTCGATTGGCAGTAGTGCATTGATGGACAGATTGTTGGCATGATCATGACCATTAATGAATACACAAATATTCTTCGCCCGTAGTGCATGAATAATTGTGGTCGTGATACTAAAGAATATCCTGGCCAGTAGTGCGAGGGGTGATTCGATGATGTGGAATATTTATTAAAGTGAGTCTCAAACTATATAATGATGATGAAAACCTTTTAAAACCTAAAAGATAGTAGACTTTATTTTCTACTTGACTCTTTTAATGGATCAGATATTCGCCGCAGATTAAACCGGTTGTCTATTGTATTTTATCGGTTTAACATTATTCAAGACTATTGATAATTTATTTCGCATTATCTTAGTCATAATATTTTTCTTGGGCTAGTTGAACTCACCCTTTCTTTCACTTTTTTCTTCTGTGAAATGATAATATATTTGGGACGAGCCTGGGAAACGAGTGATGGTCCTCAAGATAGCATTAGTAGTCCTCACTATTCGTAAAATAGTGTGATAATAAATAATGAGGACTTTTTGTTTGAGTTTGTATAATATCTAGTAAGCGATATTTGTATTTAAACTTCATGTTTATGTCGTATTGCATACTGCACGCTTATGTTAATAAGTTGTATTTAAATTACGCACCATGTAAGTGGCGACTCAAGATGGGTGATGTATACCTAATTTTGGGGCGTCACGGTTGGTATCGAGCTTAGGATGTGATCCCGGCTAAGATGTGAGAATAGTACTAGAGGGGAGAGACGGGGAATACCTTTCGCTAGTATGACCTACCTAAGTTTATGTCTTTATTTTATTGGTTGGTCGGAAGATAAGGATAATTTGTTACATGTCAATTAACCTTTTGTTTTGTGGCAAAGATCTGAAAATGACATCCGAGAATGTTGAGAATAAGAATGGAGCGCAGCGATCGTTGATTCACCACATATCAATAATCAAGATAATGTGCATCGTGAAGGCGATAATCCTCATGCAAACAACAACACCGACCAAATGACAAATGATCAAATGTTAGAGGCTTTATGCAATTTATGCAACAAAGAAAGTAGAGCGACTCGCATCCAAAACGTGGGGTGAAAACACGGAAAACTCTCGGGCGGTCACCGCTAAACAATTTAAGGAGCTGGGACCACCGAGTTTAAGGAGAGCCAAAACCACTTCGGCGGAAGCATGGATAAAGCAGATTACCAAGATATTTGATGTCTTGGGATGCTCCGAGGAGCAAAAGGTTCCCTCACGCGCCTTTTATGTTGCGGGAGGCGGATTCTTGGTGGGAATTCCAGAAACGACTCAACCAAATTGTGCATCAAGATATCTTGGGAGAAGTTCCAGAGTCGTTTCAACGACAAATACTTTCCCGAAAGTATTCGCCATACATGAAGGAGGTGGAGTTTATCAAGTTGGAACAAAACAATATGACCGTGTCGTAATACGAGGCAAAATTTGCGGAGTTATCACGGTTTGCGTCCCACTTGGTGGATAATGAAGAGAGAATGGCGCGAATGTTTTTAAGAGGTTTGAAGTCGGAGATACGTCAACATCTTATTTCTCATAAACCTGTGTTTGTATTCAGATGTTGTAAATAGGGCTCGATTAGTGGAGCGCGATAATGAGTCAACGTAACTAAAAGAGAAGCGGTAAGCAAAATTATAATACCGGCGAGAATAGTCATCGAAAGGTGACAACAAGCGTGGAGGGAATCAATGGGCGGATATGGTAACCACTTCTTGGTAATCGGGGCAAAACAATAAGAATGGACATTTCAAGAAAAGGAGATTCAACAATGATGGAAAGACGTCAAAGACTAGCACCCATTGTTAAGGAAGGAGAAAGACCACCTATCATATGCTTCAAATGCGAGGAGAGGGACACATCGATCAAAGCTGCGGCCATGTCAGTCAAAGCATGTTATAATTGTGGAAGAGAAGGTCACTTAGCTCGATTTTGTCGTTCATCAAGACAATTCAGCTAGGATGGAGGCACCAAAGGCCATCCCGTAAAATTCAAAACCGGTAGTGAAAGGGAGAGCATTTGTTGTGACCTCCCAAAGAGCAAGGAACCGAATGAGGTCATCACGGGTAAGCTTATCATAAACTCTAATGAAGTCTATACTTTATTTGATACCTGGTTCTACCCATTCTTTTATTTCTCCTACTTGCGCTTCATCGATTAAATTTGACTGGAGAAATTAGACTTTGACTTATCTGTGGAAACTCCGTTGGGAGAAACCTTCATTACATCCAATCATTTATAAGTCTTGTTTGGTTCAAATCGGTACCTCACATTACCGTCGATCTTATTTCATTAAAATACTTGCATTTGACGTGATTCTAGGATTGATTGGTTAACTACTTATCATGCAAAAATTGATTGTTTTCGTAAGGTTGTTAGCTTTCATATTACTAATCAACCTATTATGCTAATTCAAATGACCAAACCATTAAAATCAATCACGGTCATCTCAAGCCATAAAGCTATTCGTTTATTGAAAAAACGGATGTCAAGCTTTCTTAGCTCATGTCACGATTTAAATAAAAATACGCCGGTTTTAAACGATATTCCTATTGTTAATAAATTTCCGATGTATTCCCAGAAGAACTTCCGGCCTACCCCGAGAGCGTGAAATTGAATTTTGTATCGACCTTGAACCCCAGACAAAACCTATTTCCAAAGCCCCATATCGAATGGCTCCTATTGAACTTCGTGGAGTTAAAGACCCAACCGCAGGAATTGTTAGACATGGCTTTATTCGGCCCCAAGTATTTCTCCTTGGGGTGCTCCTGTTCTATTCGTGAAGAAGAAAGATGGGAGTATGCGACTTTGTATTGATTATCTGGAGTGAATCACGTCACCATCAAAATAGGTATCCATTGCCACGTATTGATGACTGTTTGACCCGGTTGCAAGGAGCCAAATTCTTTTCAAAGATTGATCTTCGTCTTAGGATATCACCAATTGAAGATTAGAATCACGACATTCCAAAGACTTCCGTAACTCCTCGAAGACGGGCATTATGAATTCCTAGTCATGTCCTTTGGATTGACTAATGCTCCCGCCGCCTTCATGGATATGATGAACCGAGTATTCAAGGAATATTTAGATCACTTTGTGGTCGCTTTTTTGATGACATCCTTATTTATTCCAAAAGCCGTGAAGATCATGAAAGCAACACTTGAGGTCGACACTCCAAAAGCTTCGTGAATATAAGCTTTATGCCAAGTTGAAGAAATGCGAGTTCGTCAAGAAGTAGCATTCCTTGGGCACGTGGTATCAAGTCATGGAATATCCGTTGACCCAAAGAAAGATTGAAGCTATTCAAAGTCGGGAACAACCTAAATCGATGACCAAGCACGTAGCTTTCTCGGTTTATTTGGTTATTATCGGAGATTCGTGGAAGGATTTTCTCGAATCGCTATTCCATCGACTCGGTGACTTGGAAGATACAAAGTTCGGTTGGAGCGAAGAATGTGAGAAGAGTTTTCAAGAACTCAAGAGAGACTTATTTCAAAGACTGCTCGACAATACCATCCGCCTCGGAGGGATTTGTCATCTACTGATGATGCTTCTGCAAAAGGGTGGGATGTGTTCTTATGCAACATGGAAAAAGTTATAGTTTATGCTCTCATGACAACTCAAAGAATATGAGAGGAATTATCCTACTCATGATCTAGAGTTAGCGTATTTGTTGTCTTTTGCACTTAAAATGTGGAGGCATTACTTGTATGGGAGAAAGTGGAGATCTTTACGGATCATAAAAGCCTCAAATATTTCTTCACTCAAAAAGAACTCAACACGCGACAACGACGTTGGTTTGAATCATTGAAAGATTATGATCATACCATCCAATACCATCCTAGAAAAGCAAACGTGGTAGCCGACGCGATTGAGTAGAAAATCATATGCAAGTACAAGTGCGATATTGTCAACGCAAAGGCCCATTTTGTGTGACTTGCAAAGGATGGAGATAGAATTAAAGACTCTGTGGACGCATGTGATGACAAATGAGTATACGAGTAGAACCGACTTTAATTGATAAAGTTAAAGTCGCTCAAGCTACGGACACAGAGTGATGCGTATGATGAGGAAGAAAGTGCAAGAAGGTGCTATAGGAAGCAAGAATCGATGAAGAAGGAATACTTCGAAAGTCAACTCCGGACTTTGTGTTCTAACGATTCTCGATTTAAAGTATAATATCATGATGGAGGCGCACAACACACCATTTGCAATCCATCTCAGGAGTACCAAAATGTATCATGATATTCGTCATACATTTTGGTGGAGCAATATGAAGAGAGAGATAAATACTGTTTATCTCAAGGTGTCTAACTTGTCAACGAGTTAAAAGCGGAGCATCAAGTACCAAAAGGTCCATTGCAACCACTTGAAATTCCAGAATGGAAGGGAGCACATTACCATGGATTTCAAGCACGGTCTTCCTAAGGTTTCTCAAGGCATTGATGCGATTTGGGTCATTGTTGATAGATTGACCAAGTCTCGCTCATTTCACCGAAACGAGAAACTTATACACTTGAACGTCTTGCTCAGATGTACATAAACTAGATTGTAAGATCGCATGGTATGCCGCAGTATCCATAGTTTCGATCGAGACCCAAGATTCACTTCACGATTTTGGGTTAGTTTGCAAAAAGCTATGGGCACAGACTTCACGATTTAGTTTCTAAGATATCATCCTCGGACGGACGGACAATGGAGAGGACTATTCAAACTCTTGAAGATCTATTAAGACTCGTGTCCTTGATTTCAAGGGAGTTGGGACAAGTTCTTACCATTGGTGGAGTTTTCCACAACAACAGCTTATCAAGCAAGTATTGGCATGGCTCCATTCAAGCATTGTATGGAAGAAAGTGTCGTTCTCCAAGATATCTTTGGGATGAGGTGGGTGAAGCAACGTTGTTGGGACCGGAGTTACGCGTATGACTACTGGAAAAGATTCAAATGATCCGACAACGTATAAAAACCTCACAAAATCGACAAAAGAGTTATCTGCCGATCTTCATCGAAAGGACGTGGAATTCGATATAGAGATCATGTGTTGTTAAGAGTTGCTTCCATGGAAAGGAGTTACAAGATTTGGAAGGAGAGGAAAACTTAATCCTCGATTCATCGGTCCATTTTAATCCTCGATCGAGTAGGAATCGTGGCCTATAGACTCGCTTTTACCGCCAAATATGTCTCGTGTTCATAACGTTTTTCACATATCTATGTTACGTAAATATGTGAAAGACCCGAACCATATTATTGAAGTTAGAACCGGACAAAATAGCGGAAGATTTGACGTATGTAAGAGGTTCTGCTCAAATTTTGGATAAGAAAGAACATATTCTACGCTCCAAGGTTATACCTCAAGTCAAAGTTTTATGGAGGAACCACGATGTTGAGGAAATGACTTGGGAGTTAGAATCAAATGAAATCAAGGTATCCTTACCTCTTCGACATACCAGTATCGCATTCTAATTTCGAGGGCTAAATTTCATAAGAAGGGAGGTTGTAAGACCTCAAACTTTTATAAATAAAGATGAATTTTCTATAAATATTATTTTGAATATTATGGAATAAATTTGATATAATGTTATAGTTGTCAGGTAATATTTATAAATTTTGCAAAGTATGCAAGTTGTTATAAAATATTCGTTTGGTCGGGGAATATTCTTTTGTTAGGAATATTCGCAGATAATGGCTCAATCATTGGTGGACCCCTACAACATTATCATTTGATCGAGAAAACGACAAAAATATTTTTATAAAAATAACGGCGGAGGTGTTACTGCTTAAAACCGTTGAACTACCCGGTGGTAAAGTACGATGAATACGCGTGGTTGCATAGTAGATTACTCAGATTGATTATTGATGCTTACGTGAGAAGTCACCACTATGCTCAATTATTGCTGAAGAATTCACGCATCATATCTCTTATATTATTGATTCAATTATTGTCACAAAGATCATCTCAGATAATATGTTATAGTATTAAATCAATAATTGAGACGACAAGTTATAAATGATTAATAATTATTGAAAGATTAAATATGTGTTATGATTTGTGGTAAGTTTGATTATTTTATGGGGGCCTATATGTCATCATCTAAGAGTCTCTTCATCATCGATAGTATTTACCTTCGTCAATAGTAATTACCCTTGTGAATAGTATTTACCTTCATCAATAGTAATTACCCTTGTGAATAGTATTTACCGCCAATCGATAGTAATTACCCTTGTGAATAGTATTTACCTTCGCCAATAGTAATTACCCTTGTGAATAGTATTTACCTTCGCCAATAAGTAATTATCCTTGTGAATAGATTTACCTTCGCCAATAGTAATTACCCTTGTGAATAGTATTTACCTTCACAATCGATAGTATTTACCTTCGTTAATAGTAATTACCTTTACCAGACGTCGAACCACTTGTCGTTTCACATTACAAAGCGCCGAACCACTTATCGTTTCACATTACAAAGGCCAAACCGATCGTCAAGCCACTCCGCTTGCGCTTTTCGCTAAGAAAAGTGCTTAAGCTAGAAATCTTCTATAAATAGAGGCCTAGGGCTTCATTATTTTCACTTAATTCATTCAAGCTTATGTAGAGAGAAAGTATATAGAGAATAAGAGAGAAAGAAGAAGAGTATTTTGTTACTATCGCCGCAGCAGATTCAATCTCCTACCAAATGTAAAGGGTGTTATTCTTTCTTATTCATGAAGAGAAACATTGTTATTCCATTGCTTATTATTCATTGGAATAACCTCGTATAAGTGGTTTACCCTATACTTGGTGACATTCTTCTATTATTACATTGGAACATCCTCGTCATGCGTGTGTTTTACACGGACTGGTTAAAATCTTTATTATTCTCGCATTGGATCATCTCATGTGTTTTTTACACCGGACTGGTTAAAATCTTTATTATTCTCGTTTGAATATCCTATCTCGTGTTTTACAACAGGATCTCGGGTTCCATCTTTATTATTCATTTGAACATCCCGCTTTGTAATTTCACCACGACTGGTTCCGTTATTTATTATTCATTGAATAACCCATGCATGCGGTATATCATCGCATGCATGGTGATTTCTTTTGTTATTCCATTCTTTATTATACCCGGTTGGTTAAAACTTTGACTTCTATACTCCATGAAATTAGTAGAATATCCTTGATATTTGCGTTTCATCCAAAGATCTTTTCATGGAAATATTCTTCCGATCATTCTTGAATTTTACTCTACAAAACAAAGATCACGTTGACAATTTGGACGTTAATAATTCTGGATAAAATAATTCTTGAACTTGTTTTATTGAATTCTTATATCATTGTCATCATCCTCATGTTTATATTTTTTGAAAGTCATCTGTGGCTGTGAAAGTGCATAGATGGACTTGGTATGATTATGATCGAGAGACTATTCGGTGTAATCACGACCGTAATGTTACAAATGATGTGATAAAAAATCCTCGAATGGTAGTAGTGCATTGATGGACGATTGTTGGCATGATCATGACTATTAATGAATACACAAATATTCTTGCCCGTAGTGCATGAATAATTGTGGTCGTGATACTAAAGAATATCCTGGCCGTAGTAATGCGGGGTGATTCGATGATGTGGAATATTTATTAAAGCCGAGTCTCAAATATATAACAGTTGATGAAAAACCTTTTAAAACCTAAAAGATAGTAGACTTTATTTTCTACTTGACTCTTTTAATGGATCAGATATTCACCGCAGATTAAACTGGTTGTCTATTGTATTTTATCGGTTTAACATTATTGAAGACTATTGATAATTTATTCTCGCATTATCTTAGTCATAATATTTCTTATTGGGCTAGTTGAACTCACCCTTTCTTTTTCACCGTTCTCTTCGTGAAATGATAATATAAATTTGGGACGAGTGGGAAACGAAAGTGATGGTCCCGAAGATAGCATTAGTAGTCCTCACTATTCAGTAAAATAGTGTGATAATAATGTAATGAGGACTTTTGTTTGAGTTTGTATAATATCTAGTAGAGCGATATTTGTATTTAAACTCACAGATTTTACGTCGTATTGCATACACAGCAGTTATGTTAATAAGTTGTATTTAAATTTACTCATGTAAGTGGCGACTCAAGATGGGTGATGTATACCTAATTTTGGGGGCGTCACACCTTCGCTAGTATGACCTACCTAAAGTTTATGTGCTATTTTATTGGTTGGTCGAAGTTAGGGATAATTTGTTACATGTCAATTAACCTTTTGTTTTGTGGCAAGATTCTGAAAATGACATCTCGAGAATGTTGAGAATAAGAATGGAGCAGAGCGATCGTTGATTCACCACATATCAATAATCGAGGATAATGTGCATCGTGAAGGCGCGATAATCCTCATACAAAACAACAACACCGACCAAATGATGAATGATCAAATGTTCGGAGGCTTTATGCAATTTATGCAACAAAGAAAGCAGAGAGCGACTCTCGCCCAAAACGTAGGTGGAAACACGAAAAACTCTCAAGGATCACCATTAAACAATTCAAGGATTTGGGACCACCGGAGTTTAAGGAGAGCCAAAACCACTTCTCGCGGAAGCATGGATAAAACAGTTACCAAGATATTTGATGTCTTGGGATGCTCCGAGGAGCAAAGGTTCCCTTGCCGCCTTTATATGTTGCGCGGAGAGGCGGACTTTGGTGGGAATCGGTAAAAACGACTCAACTGTTGTGATGAAGATATCTTGGGAGAAGTTCCAGAGTCATTCAACGACAAATACTTTCCTGAAAGTATTCGCCACATGAAGGAGGTGGAATTTATCAAGTTGGAACAAAACAATATGACCGTGTCGCAATACGAGGCAAAATTTGCGGAGTTATCACGGTTTACGTCCCACTTGGTGGATAATGAAAGAGAGAATGTCGCGAATGTTTTTAAGAGGTTTGAAGCCGGAGATACGTCAACATCTTATTTCTCATAAACTGTGTTTGTATTCAGATGTTGTAAATAGGGCTCAGTTAGTGGAACGCGATAATGAGTCAACACAACTAAAAGAGAGCGGTAAGCAAAATTATAATACCGGAGAGTAGTATCATGAGCGGTGACAACAAGCGTGGAGGGAATCAACGGGCGGATATGGTAACCACTTTTGGTGGTAATCGAGGCCAAAACAATAAGAATGGACATTTCAAGAAACGGAGATTCAACAATGGTGGAAAGACGTCAAGACCAAAGACCCATTGTTAAGGAAGGAGAAAGACCACCTATCATATGCTTCAAATGCGAGGAGAGGACACATCGACCAAATCGCGCCATGCCGTCAGTCAAAGCATGTTATAATTGTGGAAGAGAAGGTCACTTGGCTCGATTTTTGCCATCAAGACAAATTCAACTAGGATGGAGGCACCAAAGGTAGTCCCGAGAAAAGTCAAAATCAGAAGTGCAAGGGAGAAGCGTTTGTTGTGACCTCCCAGAGAGCAAGGAACCCGAATGAAGTCATCACGGGTAAGCTTATCATAAACTCTAATGAAGTCTATACTTTATTTGATAACAGGTTCTACCCATTCTTTTATTTCTCCTACTTGCGGCTCATCGATTAAATTTGACTCAGGAGAAATTAGACTTTGACTTATCTCGTGGAAACTCCGTTGGGAGAAACCTTCATTACATCCAATCGTTTATAAGTTTTGTTTGGTTCAAATCGGTACCCTCACATTACATTCGTCGATCTTATTTCATTAAAAATACTTGCATTTGACGTGATTCTAGGATTGATTGGTTAACTACTTATCATGCAAAAATTGATTATTTTCGTAAGGTTGTTAGCTTTCATATTACTAATCAACCTATTATGCGAATTCAAACGACCAAACCATTAAAATCAATCACGGTCATCTCAAGCCATAAAGCTATTCGTTTATTAAAAAACGGATGTCAAGCTTTCTTAGCTCATGTCATGATTTAAATAAAAATACGTCGCTTTTAAACGATATTCATATTGTTAATAAATTTCCGACGTATTCTCAAGAACTTCTGGCCTACCCCCCAGAGCGTGAAATTGAATTTTGTATCGACCTTGAACCCAGACAAAACCTATTTCCAAAGCCCCATATCGAACGGCTCTATTGAACTTCGTGGAGTTAAAGACCCAACCGCAGGAATTGTTAGACATTGGCTTTATTCGTCCTAGTACTTCTCCTTGGGGTGCTCCCATTCTATTCGTGAAGAAGAAAGATGGGAGTATGCGATTTTGTATTGATTATCTGGAGTTGAATCATGTCACCATCAAAAATAGGTATCCATTGCCACGTATTGATGACTGTTTGACCCGATGTAAGGAGCCAAATTCTTTTCAAAGATTGATCTTCGTTAGGATATCACCAATTGAAGATTAGAATCACGACATTCCAAAGACGGCTTTAACTTCGATGCGGGCATTATGAATTTCTAGTCATGTCCTTTGGATTGACTAATGCCCCGCCGCCTTCATGGATATGATAAACCGAGTATTCAAGGAATATTTAGATCACTTTGTGGTCGTCTTTATTGATGACATCCTTATTTATTCCAAAAGCCGTGAAGATCATGAACAACACTTGAGGTCGACACTCCAAAAGCTTCGTGAATATAAGCTTTATGTCAAGTTGAAGAAATGTGAGTTCGTGAAGAAGTAGCATTCCTTGGGCACGTGGTATCAAGTCATGGAATATCCGTTGACCCAAAGAAAGATTGAAGCTATTCAAAGTCGGGAACAACCTAAATCGATGATCAAGTACGTAGCTTTCTCGGTTTAAATTTGGTTATTATTGGAGATTCGTGGAAGGATTTTCTCGAATCGCTACTCCATCGACTCAATTTGACTGGAAAGATACAAAGTTTGGTTGGAGCGAAGAATGTGAGAAGAGTTTTCAAGAACTCAAGAGGAGACTTATTTCAAAGACTGCTCGACAATACCATCGGCTCGGAGGATTTGTCATCTCAAATGATGCTTGAGCAAAGGATTGGGATGTGTTCTTTATGCAACATGGATAAGTTATAGCCTATGCCTCGCGATAACTCAAAGAATATGAGAGGAATTATCCTACTCATGATCTAGAGTTGGCAGTTGTTGTCTTTGCACTTAAAATTTGGAGGCATTACTTGTATGGGGAGAAAGTGGAGATCTTTACGGATCATAAAAGCCTCAAATATTTCTTCACTCAAAAGGAACTCAACACGCGACAACGACGTTGGCTTGAATCTGTTGAAAGATTATGATCATACCATCCAATACTATCCTCGAAAAGCGAACGTGGTAGCCGACGCGATTGAGTAGAAAATCATATGCAAGACGAAGTCGCGATATTGTCAACGAAAGGCCCATTTTGTGTGACTTGCAAAGGATGGAGATAGAGTTAAAGACTCTGGGGACGCATGTGATGATAGCGAGTATCACTGAGTAGAACCGACTTTAATCGATAAAGTTAAAGTCGCCAAGCTACGCACACGGAGCCGATGCGTATGAGGAAGAAAGTGCAAGAAGGTCTGCGCTGTAAGCAAGAATCGATGAAGAAGGAATACTTGAGTCAACTCCGGACTTTGTGTTCCTAACGACCTCGATTTAAAGTATAATATCATGATGGAGGCGCACAACACACCATTTGCAATCCATCACGGGAGTACCAAAATGTATCATGATATTCGCCATACATTTTTGGGTGGAGCAATACGAAGAGAGAGATAGTATTGTTTATCTCAAGGTGTCTAACTTGTCAACGAGTTAAAGCGAGCATCAAGTACCAAAAGGTCCATTGCAGAACCACTTGAAATTCCAGAATGGAAGTGGGAGCACATTACCGTGGATTTCGTTACGGCCTTCCTAAGGTTTCTCAAGGCATTGATGCGATTTGGGTCATTGTTGATAGATTGACCAAGTTCCGCTCATTTCTTACCGATACGAGAAACTTATACACTTGAACGTCTTCGTCAGTATGTACATAAACGAGATTGTAAGGCTGCATGGTATCTTGCAGTATCCATAGTTTCGATCGAGACCCAAGATTCACTTCACGATTTTGGGTTAGTTTGCAAAAATCTATGGGCACAGACTTATGATTTAGCTCTCAAGATATCATCCTCGAGACGGACGGACAAATCGGAGAGGACTATTCAAACTCTTCAAGATCTATTAAGACTCTGTGTCCTTGATTTCAAGGGAGTTGGGACAAGTTCTCGCCATTGGTGGAGTTTTCCTACAACAATGCTTATCAAGCAAGTATTGGCATGGCTCCATTCAAGCGTTTGTATGGAAGAAAGTGTCGTTCTCCGATTATCTTTGGGATGAGGTGGGGGTGAAGCAACGTTGTTGGGACCGATAGGAGTTGGTACGTATGACTACTGGAAAAGATTCAAACGATCCGACAACGTATAAAAACCTCACAAAATCGATAAAAGAGTTATCTTGATCTTCATCGAAAGGACGTGGAATTCGATATAGGAGATCATGTGTTGTTAAGAGTCGCTTCCATGGAAAGGAGTTACAAGATTTGGAAAGAGAGGAAAACTTAACCCTCGATTCATCTGGTCCATTTTAATCCTCGATCGAGTAGGAAGCGTGGCCTATAGACCGCTTTTACCGCCAATATACGTCTCGTGTTCATAACGCTTTTCACATATCTATGTTGCGTAAATATGTGAAAGACCCGAACCATATTATTGAAGTTAGAACTGGACGAAATAGCGGAAGATTGGACGTATGAAGAGGTTCTGTTCAAATTTTGGATAAGAAGGAACATATTCTACGCTCCAAGGTTATACCTCAAGTCAAAGTTTTGTGGAGGAACCACGATGTTGAGAAAATGACTTGGGAGTTAGAATCAAATGAAATCAAGGTATCCTTACCTCTTGACATACCAGTGTCGTGCATTCTAATTTCGAGGGGCGAAATTTCATAAGAAGGGAGGTTGTAAGACCCTCAAACTTTTATAAATAAAGATGAATTTTTTTCTATAAATATTATTTTTGAATATTATGGAATAAATTTGATATAATGTTATAGTTGTGGGTAATATTTATAAATTTTGCAAAAGTATGCGAAGTTGTTATAAAATATTCGTTTTCATTAAGGGAATATTCTTTTTTGTTAGGGAATATTAAATAATGGCTCAATCATGGTGGACCCCACAATGTAATTATTGTCGGATTGAGAAAACGACAAAAACATTTTATAAAAATAATACTAGCGGAGGTGTTCTGAATTAAAAGCTGTTGAACTACCCTTGGTAAAAGACAACGAATATGTCAGCGTAGTTACGTAGTAAGACACGGTATTGATTATTGATGCTTACGTGAGAAGTCACTTAGCTACGCTCAATTATTCTTCATGATGAATTCACGATCATATCTCTTATATTATTGATTCAATTATTGTCACAAGATTATCATCGTAAAATATGTTATAGTATTAAATCAATAATTGAGACGACAAGTTATAAATGATTAATAATTGTTGAAAGATTAAATATGTGTTGATGAAAAAAATGATTTGTGGTAAGTTTGATTATTTTGGGGGTGTCACAATTTATTTATTTTTAGTATGCCCATGATGCTTTTATAGAATGACCATGACGTTAATTCTTGGCGCCCATGGCGCTAATGCTTGGCCTTCATGACCTTAATTCTGAGTCCCATGGCCTTAATTTTTGGTCTCAATTGCCCTAATTATGGGCTCTATTGCCTTAATTTTGGGTTAATTTCTAAGCTCCATGACCTTAATTGTTGGCCTTCATGGCCTTGATTCTGGGAGTACATGACCTTAATTATGGGTTTCATGCCCTTGATTCTGGCTTTCGTAGCCATAATTTCGGGCCTCCATAACCTTTATGGGTTAATGTTCTGCCCCCTTAATTAGTATTGACCACAAATACATTTATGTATCTCCCTAAGTGTGTAGTTGGCTTCTGTTCATGAGACACCTTAGGTATGGGAGTGTAAAAGATCTCTTGATCTTTTCCATTACCATATTTCCGAACTCACCATTCTTTCTTTTTCTATGATCGATTCTTGCACAACTTTTGGGTTGAAAAATATTCTCGACGACCATATATATTTTCTACTTTACTTTGAAGCACCACCATGATTTTCGAGGGATTCTTAGCTGAGGACACTTTTAGATGTTCATTTGTTGTTCCATTGGTAAAGCTCACCACTGCTACATTGATCCAATTTGGGAACTTTAAATGCCTCAGTCGTAAATCGATTTATATAGTCATTCGGGGATTCACCATTTCTTTGAATCATGACCATAAATGATGTCCAACTCTTAGCATGAGTCTTTCCTCTAATGAATTGATTTACAAACAATTCACTCAATTGATCGAACGAACTAAATGAGGCTAGAGAAAGTTGTGATCTATACCAAGTTTGGGTCAGACTCTTCAACTTATGTAACAAAACTACATCAAAAGTGAGTATATGATTTGTGGGATACCTTATTCCATCATATTTATTGATTTGGGCCATCTTGACGTATGTGGGGAAATGTTCATTCACAATATACTGAGTGAATGATGGAGGTGGATGATTGCGAATACGGAGGAGATATTTGAAATATTTATCCGTCTTATTGTTCTGAATGGATACGGATAGCATCCGTATTGTAATAAAATTATTCATTAAAAATAGATATCATGCAGTAGAATACATATACAAATATAGATATCAAATATAATACTCCATCTGTCCTCAAAAGAATTACTAAAAGTACAAAAAAATTATCCTCAAAAGGATAATGAGATAAAGTATATAAAATGAATGATAACTAAATTATTTAGTGGGTTTATTAATATATAAAAAAAATAAAATATTAATCACTTTATATAATTTTGTGAGATCATTAATGATAAAGTTAAAACTATTTTACTCTATCTTTTATTTCTATTTCTATTTTTCTTATTATATGTATAAATTGTAGGAGGAGTATACGGTTATAGATATACCGCTATTCGGATTCAAAAATACCTGTTACAAGCCCTAATTTCAAGGCTTGGCATTATATTAAGTGACCAACCCAGTGAAGAAAGGAAAGGAAAGAAAATGAAAGAAAGGTCTTAGATATAGAACATTTTGTTGAAATACATGAGACCATCAATCTTAGAAAATGAAATCAAAATTAAATGTCACTTTTTAACCATTTATTGCATTATATTTTAACATTGTCATTGATATTAAAAAAATTTAAGTATACATTAATATATTATCTTTATTTAAAAATATTTTTTACATTTATTTTCTTTTTTGCTTTTTACAAGTTCCAATGTAGTTAACTTTTGATATATCATCGTCATGTTACTTTTGGAATAAACTTTCAAAAATAAATGTATAATGATATTTCGTTTAGATTAAAGAAATAAAATTGGTGAAAGAGTAGAAATAGAGAAGAAAATAAAACGGATGATAGAATAATTCATTTAATTTCAATTAAAATGAGTCATTTCATTTCATACTTGAATAAAATTTACAAATTTAATAAGAATATGAATTATTCAAAAGGGAAAGCATGGGGACAATGAAAGATTGAAAGGCGACATAAAATTATTACAATAATTGATTCAGTGATCAGTGATTTTTGTTACGTAATCCCTCGTTCAATCCAACAAATTAATTGTGGATCAGAATATTTTAAACAAAATGATATATTCGATGATTTTAGTTTAAAGCCTCTTTATGTAAAGGCTCTTTGTTCAGTCGGTTAATTTAAAGTGAATATATTATGTTAAAGTGAAATGACAGTTCTACCAAATTGATTGGCTAACCCATATTTTTGAGTAGCTTCAAAGCTTTTTCATGCGTTTATATGAGAAAATACTATCATCAGATAGCTCATTCAATGAAAGAAGTAAACAGAAGAATAAGGAAAAGAAAAATAAAATGTTGAGATGGACTCATATTTTTGTGAGTCTAATCGATGACCACTACATATGATAGTTTGGGTGGTAGTCCGGTCTTAAGTTTGACTAATTAATATATTGGATTTTATGAGATTGAACTCATATTATAAGAGAAGGTTTTTATTTACTATGCAAGAATTGGTTGGTATGCTAATCATGTAGAGTATAGGAGGTTGCTAATGAATACATCAGACAAGTTGAATTAATCAAAATGGTAAACTTGTATAAATTTATGTGTTCTTTTATTTTTCGTTCTCTAATTTTTGTGTGATTGCTTGTAATAGCCGATTTTAAATCTAACATTAAAAGAAAAATGAGAATGATTCATAAATATATATCATGTATCAATTAATCAATACTAAAATATAACAAGGTTAATACCAACTCATTTTAGTTGGTTAAGAGTCAACTTGGCAATTCAAGTTTGGTGCATCGGTAGGCCAAATTTTTTATTTTTTATTTTTCTACCTTTCAGGTCATAAATTTTGGTATTTTCAAAAGGTTATCCATGACAATTCAAAAGTTATATTCTTCACAAATTTTACTTTATTAGTTCTAAATTAAAAATATAATTTAACTTTTGAGATCAAATAACAGTATATTAAATAACTAAATGATGACTTGTGCCACTTAATTTTGAGTGTGAAGGTTACCACCATTATAAAAAGGAGAATCCAATTCAAGAAATGCTCATTGAACACTATATATGACACTAATTCACTACACAAAAAAGTGACCTTTTGTGATGGGTCAAATTTATCATATAAATTTAAAAAATCATCACAAAAGGTTTTTGTGATGACTTTAGCCATCACGAAGGTCATTTTATACACATCCATCATGAAAGCCTTTTTGTGATGGTTTTGATCATAATTACGCAAACACTTAGCAAAAAAATACATAATTTTAGGGATTAAAGGTAAGAACGTGAATTTTTTTTACAGACAATTTATTGTATCAAATGAAACTTATAGGATTTGAACCCTCCACCATTTGCAAACTAAATAACAAGTATTACCTCTACACCAAAGCCCATATCATGATTATAATTTTAAAACAAAATATAAAATGAAACATATGTGAGTTAACTTACTAAACAAAATTAGTCCCACATAAGATTTGGTAATTGCAATGTCGGTCACAAATATACTTTATAATGATGATAAAATTAGTCATCAATGATAGCCATCATATATTTTATTATTTTGTGATGTATTGAAAATTCCATCGCAAAATACATTCTTTTTGTAATTGCAAATAAAAATTGTTACAAAAATCTATCTTTTTTAATTATTGTTATGACCATCACAAAATATTGTTTTGATTATTTTTTTCATTAAAATATTGGTTATAGTTTAAATGCAATCACGAAAAAAGGTATATTCATAAGTGATGACTTAATGCGTCACAAAAAGAAAAAAAGTTTGCGTGAAAAATTTGGTGATTGACATGGTCTTCACAATTATAATGCATTGATAGAAAATTTGGAAATCATGAGAGTCATCGTATATACTATTATTTTGTGATTGCTTAAAAAATTTCATCACAAATTATTATCTTTTATGATTGTTTTTAAAAACTGTCACAAATTTCCGAGTATTCTTATTTGTTTAGTAGTGATTGTGGTTTAGAATAGAAAGTAACCAAAGAACAAAATGATGAGTACTACCACGTGGAATGGATGGCGCCTCGCAGAATAATCTTGGGAGAGCAGGAGCAGGAGATTTATGCCACTATAGCAAGTTGATTTATGCCATGCATTTTATATTCGAGATTGTACTGTACTATGTTTATATACTATCCTCTGATATAGTGAAGATTGTATTATGTTGATTTATGCCATGCATTTTAAAGTTATCATTATAATTACATACTACTATATATCCTCTCATATAGTGGAGATTGTTCTTTGTTTATATAGCATCTTTGTTTGTTTCCTTACTTTTGAGAGTGCCAATTGTGTTCCATGTGAAAATGGCTGATCAACCCTAGTTGATTGGCAAACTCCTTAATTAATTTTTCCTTGCTTTCTTTGTTTTTTGGTTGCGAAAATGCTATATGATACATAATATAATGTTTTAAATTGTAGAGGCTCATATTTATTTCAAAATATTACTATTTGATCCCGAAACATGGGGATTGCTTTCTAAAGTTTCTACAGTATCAGACGGGGTCTACACTTTGTGGACTGACCCTTGATAGTGGAGAAAAAGCAAAAGGTTTCTTGGTTTGCCAATAAGCATAGAGGATTAAAGCAATAAGCTTAGAGGATACTTTAATTTCTTCTATAAATACCGTTCCTGCAGAACAATATTAATTTGAACATATATATTGTACAGATAAAACATACATGCCTTGCAATGGCAAGCCAATCCTCTCGTATTCTTTGCCTCTTCTTTTTCAGCCTCTCGTGTTTCTTGTTTCTAATCCAAATTGGAGCTTTGGACGCAAACCGAAAGGCATAAACTCTTCCTTTTTATTCCATAAAAAGAGTCACATTTTTTATGATTTATCATTATAATTATATTTTTATTATTAGGTCGCCACTCCTAAACTAATGACTTACTAATTCTAGGTGTAAAGATTTCAAATATTATAAAGGGATTTTTTATTATTATTATTTAGAATAGAGTATTTATTTGTGGTTAATGTTTACAGGCGTATATTGTATATATGGGCGACCAGCCAGAGAATGAAACCTCCGCAGCATCGCTTCACATGAGCATGCTGAATGAAGTGGTTGGCAGGTGACTGGTTCATTTCTTATTCATTATTTAGAATTATTGAAAACAATATATAATTATATGCAAATAAATAATGCACTCAGAAAATATATAATTAATTTAACAACAGTTTTGTAATTGTCCTAGCAATATGCCTTGGAACTAAATTCTATTGAAATGTTAAAACAGTGATCCATCACAGTATCTACTCCATAGTTACAAGAGAAGTTTCAATGGATTTGCTGCAAAGCTAACTGAAGATGAGATGCAAAAATTAACAGGTAACTAGTGAAGACAGTTATTTGAGATTGAAGAGGCATGCATTAAATTCTCATAAGTTTAATTTGTTAATGTTTTTTTAGTAATGGATGGGGTAGTCTCAGTATTTCCAAGTAAAAGGAGCCAGCTCCACACAACACGGTCTTGGGACTTTCTTGGCGTTCCCCTGCAAGCTAAACGATTAGGTATTATTGAAAGCGAGGTCATCGTTGGAGTAATTGATTCGGGTATCTGGCCAGAGTCGGAAAGCTTTAGTGACAAAGGATTTGGTCCGCCACCAAAAAAATGGAAGGGCATCTGCCAAGCCTCATCAAACTTCACTTGCAATAAGTAAAAATATTTCGTTATTATTTAAAGTTCAAATTGATCAGTGTCTCACTTTCGATCTCATTCCTGGCTCGGCTCACTCCATATATTGTTGGCACATGTTATTTATTCACTTATTTACAGTTACGTGACAAATAGCAGATAGTAATTTTTCAAGTCAACAAGTCTATATTTCCTACTTCTGATCTCTATCCCTGTTTATTATTGTAACGTAAATGAATGCAGTAAAATCATAGGAGCGCGATATTTCCACCTAGATGGAAAAATCGATGCACGAGATCTGCAATCTCCTAGAGATTCCGTGGGCCACGGAACACACACCGCATCCACAGCAGCTGGAAACATAGTAAACAAGGTGAGCCTAGGGGGTCTTGGGCTAGGAACAGCTCGAGGCGGAGTGCCATCAGCACGTATTGCAGCGTACAAAGTTTGTTGGTCAGATGACTGTGCAGACCACGACGTTCTGGCAGCATTTGATGCTGCCATTGCTGATGGTGTTGACGTAATATCCATATCAGTCGGGGTATCTTTTGCTCGAGATTATTTTTCTGATTCATATGCAATTGGAGCTTTTCATGCCATGAAGAAAGGAATTTTAACATCACATTCTGCTGGGAATGAAGGTCCAAAACCCCAAACGATATGTAGTGTTGCGCCGTGGTCTCTTTCGGTGGCTGCTAGCACCACAGACCGCAAATTTTTTACCAATGTTAAATTGGGGAATAACATGGTTTTTCCTGTGAGTATACACCAACTCTATTCAACACTTCTAAATTGAATTAAATTCATGTGCGTTAATACATATACAATTATACTAATAGAACTTATTTTGAAATTATTTATAGTTGTTGTTAATGACATGATAACAATATTTTTGCTGTCAAAACAAATATGCACATAATTTTACACTTACTTTAATGATATTTCGAACATTTAGCAATATTTATTATTTGTCAATATAACTATGGTTGAATGACACTTATGTCCCTCCAATTTTGTACCCACTTTTAAAGTTGTCCATAAATTTCATTTTTTGCCAATTAAGAGATTAAAATGACATTTTTTGGCGTTTTCGTTCCTTTTATCTGATTTGATCTCAACTCGACCCATTTTGAAATTTTTTTAACCTAACCTGGCCCAATTTTACTCAGCCTCAATTTCACGAATTAATTTTTTTTAAAAAAACTAAAAAGTTTTAAAATTATTTTAAAAAAAATTACTATTTTAAAATAATTATTATTTTTAATTTATTTTAAAAATTATTATTATTTTAAAATTACTTAAACAAAATATATTATTTTAAAATATGAAAATTATTATTATTTTAAATATTTTTAAAATAATAATTATTTTTTGGGAAAAAAATTAGAATTTTTTTTCTTCATAAAATGAGTAAAGTTTCATAAATTATAGATTCAACAAAATTAAATAAGAAAATAAAACTTTATTTTCAAAAAAATAGATTTTTTCACTTTTTATGTAAAAACTTATTTTCAAAAAAATTTATTATGTCTTTACCATTATTATATGTATTCTTAATATTAGAATTTTTAAAAATCAAAATTAAAATTAAAATACAAAAACAAAGTAAAAGATAAATAAAAAAATTGATTCAATTTTTTAAAAAAGGAAATTAGAAAGTTTTTAAAATATTTATTATTTTAAGGGAATAAAATTTAGAATTTTTTCATTTTTAAAAAAATGAGTTAAGTTTTATAAAATATAGATTAAAAAATAATAAATCTTTATTTTAAGAAAATAGAAGAAAAAATTTTAAATGATTAAAGTTTCATTAAATATAAATTCAAAGAAATTTTAAAAAAAAATTATTTTGATAAAACAAAAGATAATTTTTTAAAAGATGTGTAAATTTTTATAAAATAATTAAAAATTATAAATTTTAAACTTTCATTTTTTTCTAATCTATATTATATGAAACTTTACTTATTTTTGGAAAAAGTAAAAATTTCTAATATTTTTCTAAAATAATAATTATTTTTAAAACTTTTAAAAATAATATTTTATTTGAAAATATTTAAAATAATTATTATTTTAAAATATTAAAAATAAGGATTTTTAAAAATATTTTTAACTTTTTACTTTATTTTCTTAAAAAAATAATTGGTGAAATTTGGGTGCGGTCAAACTGGGTAGAGTTTGGTCAAAATCGGTCGGGTTGGAGTCCAATCGGGTAAAATGAACATAAACGCAAAAAAAAATGTCACTTTCAGGATATAATTGGTGAAAAATAAACTTTAAAGACGAGTTTAAAAGAAAAGGGAATAAATCACTTTTTGGTCATTGTATTAGGATCCGATTTTCATTGTGGTTACCGAAACTTTTTTTATTACAACCGAATAACTGTACTCTCAAATATTACAAAATGGTCATTAATTTTAATTTCCGTCCAAAAATCAGACGAAAATGCTTAGTATGTAAGACCCCGAATTTTATGAAATAAAGGTATTCAATTTTTCTTATAATTACTATTCAGTAAATGGTTAAATTGATAAAAGGTTAAAGTAAAGGGTGATATATGATTTTTTTTCAAAATACGCAAGTGGTTATAAAATATTAATTGTTGTCGGGGGAATATTCGCTAGTCGTGGAATATTCTTTTCGTCGGAGAATATTTAAATTTACGGTAAATGATCATTCATGGGCCCCATAATGAATAACTATCGGATGGAGAAAGCGATAAATTTGAGTTTTTATAAATAATTCACGTAATCGTTCAGATTAACATCATTGGAATACCCGGTTGGTAAAGTAAAGTAATACGGCGTTGTTGCATAAAGAAGACACCGGTATTGATAGTAGATTTTTTCAATTATTGATTCTTACGTGAGAAGGCACTACTCAATAATTATACAAGTAATTCTTCGCTCAATATTTTATTTTATTGATTCAATAATTACGTGTTGATATTTTATATTATTGTTGTTCAATAATTATCACCGCTGACAAAGATTTCCATTATCGGATCAATAATTCATATTATTTGAATAATATTATTAGATAGCATTATTGGCAATGTCTAGAAAGTTACATCAAGGAGAGGTTTGGTCACCTAATTGCCAAGAAGGAGAAATTCTTATTGAAAGCCCCTCTTTCACAGGAAAACTATTGGTCATTATAAATGTGATTCGTAATATTATTTGTGAATAATTAATTATTGATTCATATGATAAGAAAATATTTATTTGATGTGGATATAAATGATGGATTTATTTATGTGGTTATAAATGAAAGAATTAATGTTGAGGTATTTTATCGGTATTTTGTCGATTGGAGGTATTAAAAGATAAAATCAATTGTTCTTACAAACTTTATTGTGTGAGTTATAATATTTAATCCGACCGTTGGATCGTTGTAATTTTTGGATATGTTATACATATATCGAGTTGAATATATGTCCCAAAATAGGTATACATCACCCATTACGAGTTGTCGATACATGATGCGAAACAACTACAACTTTATTATTATTACAGGTAAAGCGTGAGTTTAAATACAAATATTATCTTCTAGACAATATCTATACTCAAATAAATCCTCATCACATTTATTGATACATTATTTTACAAAAATGGTGAGGACTACTAAACAATCCTTTCTAAAACCTTCATTTCCATACCCCAGGCTACGTACTACTCATTATATTCTAGCCTCACGAGAAGAATGGAACAAAAAGGAAAAGGGTGAGCTCAACTAGCTCGATAAAGAATATTATGACTAAGATAATATCTGACAAATTATCGTTAGTCTTGAGGGAAAAATTTAATAGAATCTGATAGACAACAAATTTTAAATCAATATTACATGTGAAATAATAATTCATTAGAAGAGTTAAGTAGAGAATGCAAACTACTATTACATGTATGAATTTAAAAGTTCATCGTCTATCTTTTATCCTGTAACATCAATCCATAAACATACGGAATCAAATATTCATCTTTGCACTCTGAGGCCGAAGATATTCATCGATTAGTCGTATTCATTTAAACACTGTTCATCTTGCACTACGGCCGAAGATATTAATCGATCAGTTATGTTCATTCAAACACTGTTCATCTTCATCTTCTGGGCCAAAGATACTTCTTGAAATCATTCATCTTTTACTCTGGCCAAAGATATTCTTGAGAAATCATTCATCTTTTACTACGGGCAAAGATATTCAATAATATCATCATTTAAGGCGAGGATGATGAAAAATATTTTTTAAAAAAGCGAATCGGTGAAACAAAATGACAAGGATTAAGGATTAAGGATTAGTACTTTGTTTTATCCATGTTCAAAAATACCTCAAAATAATCGTAGTGGTGTAAAATTGAGAATGATCAAAACATGGATCTGATCAAAGCTAGTATCCGAATAGATATTTTAGACGAAAAGAAGAAATTTTATTTTTTCGATGAATAGTCTTAAGTATCGTGAATAGTCTAGTATCGTGAATAGTCTTAGTATCGTGAATAGTAACTCAGACACCAAAAGATAGAAATTCCAAAAAAACATTTTCACGCGCATAATGAATAGTACTTTCGTGAATAGTACTTCGTGAATAGTAACTCGTGAATAGTAACTCATGAATAGTAACTTCGTGAATAGTAACTCATGAATAGTAACCCAAGCATGAAAAAGTTCCAAATTTGATAAAAAGTTCGACCGATATTTGACATAATGATATTGAAGAAATAATATCATTTGAGAAGAAAATAACATCCTTACCTCAAAGAATCGAGTGCCGGAAGGAAAGATCGGAAGTGATCTTTGAATGAAACTTATCTTGAGCAACAACTCTCAAAGTATCTAAATACTCACAAAAATCGCTCGATAATATAGAGAGAAGAGAAAACTTTGTTTACGGTGTGATTTTCAATTCTAACAGCCCTCTATTTATAGGAAAATGTTAGCCGTAAAAGCGGACTTGACTTGCTACACGATGGCTTTTTACTACGCTACTATTGCCACCCACCACATTTGAAATAAAATTCAGCACATTTTTTCACCAACCACAAGTGGGGCCCACTCAATTCTAAATTTTCCACCAAAATCAATTATAACCCTACTTTAGAATCAAACACCTCTTAAAATTTATAACAAATCATTCGTTCATTTTAACGGTTCAAAATTTGTAGACATATACTCAACTTATATATATATAACATATCCAAAAATACATAGCGATCAGCGGTCGGATTAAAAATTATAACTCACATGATATATCGTAAAAATCTTGATTTGATTTTTAATACCTCCATTCAAACAAAAATCTTGATAAAACACCTCAACATTAAATCCTTGATTATAACCACATATAATAAATAAATCCATCATTTATATCCATATCAAATAAATATTTTCTTATCATATAAATCAATAATTAATTATTCCCAAATAATATTACGAGAATCACAATTATAATGACGAGGCGGTTCGAGGAAAGGGGCTTTCGATAAGGATCTCTCTCTTTGGTGGCTTGATTAGGTGACCAAACCTCTCCTTAGAGCGAGAACTTTCTAGACATTGCCAATAATGTTATCTAATAATATTATTCAAATAATATGAATTATTGATCGATAATGGGAAATCATGCGTTGGTGACAATTATTGAAGCAATGATAATATAAAATACCAATAGCAATGACAATTATTGAATCGATAAAATAAAATCTTTGAGCGATAATTCTTGTAACAATTATTGAGTAGTGCCTTCTTACGTAAGGATCGATAATTGATGCAATCTGAGTGTCTTCTTGTTGACAGCAGCGTATTAGTGTTTTTAACCGGCGGGTATTCAACGATGATACTTGGTAACAATTCTGTGATTATTTTTAAACAACTTATATTTGTCGTTTTCCTCATCAATCGCTTTCAGTTATGGGGCCCACACATGGGCTTTTGCCGTAAATGCGAATATTTCTGAAGCGATCTGAATATTCCACGACCAAACGAATATTCAAACAAAAATGAATATTTTATAACCACTTGCTTATTTTGAAATATTTGCGTATTTTACCCTAACTATCCACATTAATCAAATCAACCCTTACTATTTCAAAATAATAAAAAGAAAATTCCTTTTTATTAAAAAAAATTTGGGGTCTTCTGACCTCCCTCTTATGAAATTTCGTCCTCGAAATTGGCGTACGTACACAGTGTTTGAAAAGGTGAGGATACCTCGCTTTCATTTCCGTTTCAATTCGAGGTCATTTCCTCTATAGCATGATTCCTCCACAAAACTTTAACTTGTGGTATGACCTTTCTTGGCGTAGGACATGCTCCTTCTATATCAAAATCTTGGCGGTACCTCCTCATACGTTAAGTCTTGACTATCTCGTGGGTTCTAACTTCTATAGCGTGGTTCGGGTCTTTTCACATATTCTGAAATCGGATATATGAAACACATTATATGAACACGAGACATACTACTGGAGAATGTATGAAGTACATAGGCTACATTTCCTACTCGGTCGAGAATTTGAAATGGACCCGATAAATCGTGGATTGAGCTTTCCTCTCTTCCCAAATTTGTAACTCCCTTCCATGGAAGCGACTTCATGATAATCATGATCCCCTACACTAAATTCCCGTCCTTTCGATGAAGATCGCATAACTCTTTTGTCGATCTTGTCTTGGTTTTGTATCGTTGTCGAATCATTTGGATCTTTTCGGTGAGTCATACGTACTAACTTCGGGTCCCAACAATGTTGCTTCACCCACCTCATCCCAACATATTGGAGAAGCGACATTTTCGTCCATATAATGCTTGAATGGAGCCACACTATACTTGCACGATAAGCTTTGTTGTTGTAGGAGAATTCCACCGATGGTAAATACTTATCCCAAGCGCCCTTGAAGTACAGGACCACGAGTCTTAATAAATCTTGAGAGTTTGAATAGTCCTCTACGATTGTCCGTCTGGTTTGGGGATGGTATGCGAACTAAATCGCAAATCCGTGCCCGTAGCTTTTTGCAAGCTAACCCAAAATCTTGAAGTGAATCTTGGGTCACGATCGAAACTATGGATCTGGCATGCCATACTGACCTCTGATCTCATTTACGTACATACTAGCAAGGCGTTCGAGGAATAAGTCTCCGTATCAAAGAAATGAAGCGAGATTTGGTTAATCTATCAACAATAACCCAAATAGCATTGATGCCTTGAGAAGCCGTAGGAAGACCCGTGCTTGAAATCCATGGTAATGTGTTCCCACTTCCATTAGGAATCTCAAGTGGTTGCAGCGGACCCTTAGGTACTAGATGCTCGCCTTTACCGTTGACAAGTTAAACACATTGAGATAAACTTTGCAATCTCTCTCTTCGTATTGTTCCACCAAAATGTATGTCGAAGATCACGATACATTTTAGTACTTCGAGGATGGATTGCAAATGGTGTATTGTGTGCCTCCATCGTAATCTTGTTCTTCAAATCGAGTCGTTAGGAACACTGAAGTCTAGAGTGGACTCGAAGTATTCCTTCTTCATCGATTCTCGCTTAGGAATAGCTCCTTCTTGTACTTTCTTCTTCATACGCGCATTTCTCAAGATTGGGTGGCTTGAGCGACCTTAACTTTTCTATTAAAGTTGGCTCTGTCGTATACTTGACATCATCGCTTTTCGTTCCGCATATGATCTTCTACTCTCGATGCGTCGGCTACCACGTTAAACTTTACCGGGATGGTATTGAATAGTGTGGTCGTAGTCTTTCAATAGTTCGAGCCAGCGTCATTTGCCGCGTGTTGAGTTCTTTTGAGTGAAGAAATATTTAAGGCTTTTATGGTGCGAATATATCTCCACTTTCTCCCCATATAGATAGTGCCTCCATATCTTTAAGCGAAAAGCATTTCTTTGCTTGACTCTAGATCATGAGTAGGATAATTCCTCTCATACTCTTTAAGTTGTCATGAGGCATAGGCTATGACTTTCCCCGTTGCATGAGAACACATCCTAACCCTTTGCACGAAGCATCATTTGTAGATAACAAATCCATCCAGAAACGGATGGTATTGTTAGAGCAGTCTTAGAAATAAGTCTCCTCTTAAGCTCTTGGAAACTCTTCTCGCATTCTTCACTCCAAGCGAATTTTGTATCCTTTAGGTTATTTGAGTTAATGGAGTAGCGATTAGAAAACCCTTCCACGAATCTCGATAATAACCGGCTAAGCCCAAAAAGCTACGTACTTGATCATGAGCTTTGGTTGCTCCCAACTTTGTATTGCTTGATCTTGGCGGATCAGCGGATACTCCATGTTTTGACACCACGTGCCCAAGGAATGCTACTTCCTCGAGCGAACTTCGCATTTCTTCAATTTGGCATATAGTTGGTTTTCACGAAGCCTTTGGAGTACCGACTTCAAATGGTGCTCATGATCTTCACGACTTTTGGAATATATAAGGATGTCATGATAAAACAACAACAAATGATCAAATATTCCTTGAATACTCGGTTCATCATATCCATGAAAAGCGCGGGAGCATTAGTTAGTCAGAAAGACATGACTAAGAATTCATAATGCCCATCCAGGAGTTACGAAAGGCGGTCTTTGGAATATCCTCGATTCTAATCTTGGTGATGATATCGAGCGAAGATCGATTTTTGAAAAGAATTGTGCCCTTACTATTTGGTCAAACAAGTCATCAATACGAGGTGAGGATACCTATTCTTGATGGTGACATGGTTCGATTCGATAGTCGATCAAATCGCATACTCCGTCTTTCTTCTTTTCTGAATAAAGCAGGAGCACCCCGAGGAGATGTACTGGGGCCGAATGAAGCCGATGTCCAACAATTCTGTAGTTGGACCTTTAACTCTGAAGTTGATAGGAGCCATTCGATATGGGGTTTTAGAAATGGGCTTTGTGCGGGTTCAAGATCGATAAAGAATTGACTTCACGTTACGGGGGTAGGCCAGGAAGTTCTTGAAATCGTCGGGAAAGTCGATAACAACAGGAATATTATTCAAATTTGGCGTGTCTTTATTCAAATCCATAACATGGGCTAAGAAAGCTTGACATCCGTTTTTGATAAGCGAATAGCTTTATGATTAGATATGATAGTGATTGATTTTAATGGTTTAGTTGCTTGAATTACGTACTGACGGGTTGGTTAGGAATATGAAAACTAATGACCTTACGAAAACAATCAATTTTGGCATGATGAGTAGTTAACGATCAATCCCTAAAATCACATCAAAAGCAAGTATCTTTAAAGAGATAAAGGTTGACGGGTAAGGTAATGGTGCCAACTTGAATCAAACAAGATTTATAAGCGGTGGATGTGATGAAAGTTTCTCTAGCGGAGTTTCCACGAGATAGGTCGAAGTCTAATTTCTCGGTCGAGTTTAAGCGTTGAGCACATGCGGAGAGATAAATGAATGGGTATACCGGTATCAAGTAAGGTATAAACTTATGAGAATTTATAAATAGCTTACCGTGATCACCTCGTTTGGGTTCTCGCATTATGACCGATCTGACAAAGCGCTCTTCCGGAATCGTTGACTTTGACTTTTACGGGACGATCTTTTGAGTCATAGTCCCCATTGAACTAGGTTTATTCTGCGTCTGATCTCGGCGATATGTCCTTCCTTTCACAACTATAGCATACCTTGAGCTGTTGTGGGCGGTTTGGGTGATATGTCCCTCTTTTCGCATTTGTAGCATATAATGGGTGGTCGTTCTCCTCCCTTAGAACCGATTCTTCTAAGGCTTTGTCGTCTTCACATAGTCGTTGTTAAATCTCCTCTTTTAAAATCTCCTCTGACTCGCTTCTTACATTTTCATGACCATGATTACCACGAGTGGTAACCATTTTTGTCCGTCTGTTTCTTTCTCATTTGGTTATCATTATTACATTATTTGCTTTATCTACAGTGCGATCTGGTTGTGGTCCCTCGGTTGGTAGTACTCGTTATCTCGCTCTAATAATTGAGCCACATTTACAACATCTGAATAAAGAAAGTTTATGAGAAATGAGATCTTGGCGTATCATGGGTTTCAAACCTCTAAGAAACATCGCGTCATCGTTCCTCATTCTCCACCAAATGAGGTCTGAGCACTGGATAACTCTGCAAACTTTGCCTCGTCTTTGAGACAACCGTCGTGTTGTTTTGCTCTGTCGATGAACTCCACTTCCTTCGTATAGCGAACACTTTCGGGAAAGTATTTGTCATTAAATAATCTCTGAAAGCGTCTCCCGAAGACATCTTTGAGTGCTTAATTTGGATGGAGTGCGCTTCTGAGACTCCCACCGATGTCTGCCTCGCCACGGAACATAAAGGTGGCGAATGGACCCTCTGTTCCTCCGTGCATCCCAGACATCGAATATCTTGGTAATTTGCTTGACCCGTGTTTCGCCGTGATCGGATCGGCTTTCCCTTAAATTACGGTGGTCCTGACTCTTTGTTGTTTGCATTTTGTGACAACCGTGAATTGCTATCATTTCCTCTGTATTTTGAACACGAGTCTCCTAAATGCGATTTTGCATGAGCGCAAAAAGCTTCTAAACATCCCTCGTTCATCATACGCTTTCGATGGTGTTGTTCGCGGGAGGAACATTGCCCGACTGTTGCACGTTCTCCTCGTTGGTGAGTCTGAGCGTCTCCACGGTCTCATTTCCATTGTTAATATTCTCGATCGACATTCTCAAATCTTTGTCGTAAAACAAGGGTTAATTAAGAAATCAATATATCACATAATATCCTATATCTTGACCAACTAACAAATAAGCTTAGGTAGGACACACTAGCGAAGGATTTACTCGTCTCTCCCCTCTAGTTTATTCCCGATCTCTTGGAGATCGTATCCTAGCTACGATACCAGTTGTGGCGCCCCCAAAATAGGTATACATCACCCATTACGAGTTGTCAATCGTAGTGCAGAAACAACTACAACTTTATTATTACAATGTAAAAGCGTGAGTTTAAATACAAATATTATCTTTAGACAATATCTATACTCAAATAAATCCTCATCACATTTATTGATACATTATTTTACAAAAATGGTGAGGACTACTAAACAATCCTTTCTAAAACCTTCATTCCATTACCCAGGCTTCGTACTATTTATATTCTAGCCTCTCACGAGAAGAATGGAACAAAAAGGAAAAGGGTGAGCTCACTAGCTCGATAAAGAATATTATGACTAAGATAATATCTGACAAATTATCGTTAGTCTTGACGAGGGAAAAATTTAATAGAATCTGATAGACAACAAATTTTAAATCGATATTAGCGTGAAATAATAATTCATTAGAAGAGTTAAGTAGAGAATGCAAACTACTATCTTACATGTATGAATTTAAAAGTTCATCGTCTATCTTTTATCCTGTAACAACAATCCATAAACATACGGAATCAAATATTCATCTTTTTTTCTCTGGGCCGAAGATATTCATCGATTAAGTCGTATTCATTTAAACACTGTTCATCTTTGCACTACGGGCAAAGATATTAATCGATCGGTTATGTTCATCTCAATTCATCTTTGCACTACGGGCCGAAGATATTCTTGAAATCATTCATCATTATCAAAGATATTCTTGAGAAATCATTCATCTTTGCACTACGGGCCGAAGATATTCAATAATATCATCATTTAAGGTGAGGATGATGAAAAATATTTTTAAAAAAGCGAATCGGTGAAACAAAATGATGAGGATTAAGGATTAAGGATTAGTACTTTGTTTTATCCATGTTCAAAAAATACCTCAAAATAATCGTAGTGGTGTAAAATTGAGAATGATCAAAACATGGATCTGATCAAAGCTAGTATCGAGAATAGATATTTTAGACGAAAAGAAGAAATTTATTTTTCGATGAATAGTCTTAGTATCGTGAATAGTCTTAGTATCGTGAATAGTCTTAGTATCGTGAATAGTAACTCAAACACCAAAAGATAGAAATTCCACAAAAAACATTTTCACGCTTCATGAATAGTACTCGTGAATAGTAACTTCGTGAATAGTAACTCATGAATAGTAACTTCGTGAATAGTAACTCATGAATAGTAACCCAGAGCATGAAAAAGTTCAAATTTGATAAAAAGTTCAACCGATATTTGACATAATGATATTGAAGAAATAATATCATTTGAGAAGAAAATAACATCCCTTACCTCGAAAAGAATCGATTGCCGGAAGGAAAGATCGGAAGTGATCTTTGAATGAAACTTATCTTTGACAACAACTCTCAAAGTATCTAAATACTCACAAAATCGCTCGATAATATAGAGAGAAGAGAAAACTTTGTTTACGGTGTGATTTTCAATTCTAACAGCCCTCTATTTATAGGAAAATGTTAGCCGGCAAAGCGAGACTTGACCTTTACACGATGGCTTTACCTGCTACTATTGCCACCCACCACATTTGAAATAAAATTCAGCACATTTTTTTCACCAACCACAAGTGGGGCCCACTCAATTCTAAATTTTCCACCAAAATCAATTATAACCCTACTTTAGAGATCAAACACCTCTTAAAATTTATAACAAATCATTCGTTCATTTTAACGGTTCAAAATTTGTAGACATATACTCAACTTATATATGTATAACATATCCAAAAATACATAGCGATCAGCGGTGATTAAAAATTATAACTCACATGATATATCGTAAAAATCTTGATTTGATTTTTAATACCTCCATTCAAACAAAAATCTTGATAAAACACCTCAACATTAAATCCTTGATTATAACCACATATAATAAATAAATCCATCATTTATATCCATATCAAATAAATATTTTCTTATCATATAAATCAATAATTAATTATTCCCAAATAATATTACGAGAATCACAATTATAATGACGAGGCGGTTCGAGGAAGAGGGGCTTTCGATAAGGATCTCTCTTCTTGGCGCTTGATTAGGTGACCAAACCTCTCCTTAGGCAGAACTTTCTAGACATTGCCAATAATGTTATCTAATAATATTATTCAAATAATATGAATTATTGATCGATAATGGGAAATCTTGTGCGGTGACAATTATTGAAGCAATGATAATATAAAATACCAATATGACAATTATTGAATCGATAAAATAAAATCTTTGAGCGATAATTCTTTGTAACAATTATTGAGTAGTGCCTTCTTACGTAAGGATCGATAATTGATGCAATCTCTGGTGTCTTCTTGTTGACAATGGCGTATTAGTGTGTTTTAACGGCGGGTATTCAGCGATATTAGCTTGTAACAATTTCTGTAGTTATTTTTAAACAACTTATATTTGTCGTTTTCCTCATCAATCGCTTTAGTTATGGGGGCCCCCACATGCATGGCTGCTTGGCCGTAAATACGAATATTCAGACGATGCGAATATTCCACGACCAAACGAATATTCCAAACAACAATGAATATTTTATAACCACTTGCTTATTTTGAAATATTTGCGTATTTAACCCTAACTATCCACATTAATCAAATCAACCCTTACTATTTCAAAATAATAAATAAAGAAAATTAAATTTTATTAATAAAATTTGGGGTCTTACAACTGTTGTTGAATATCTTTGGCCAGTAGTAAAGATGAATTATTGATGAATATCTTTTGCTCGTAATCAAAGATGACTGATGTTGAATATCTTTTGCTTTGTAGTGCAAAGATGAATTATTGATGAATATCTTTTGCTCGTAATGCAAAGATGACTGTTGTTGAATATCTTTGCTTTGTAGTGCAAAGATGAATTATTGATGAATATCTTTGGCTTGTAATGCAAAGATGTCCCGTTGTTGAATATCTTTTGCTTTGTAGTGTAAAGATGGCTGTTGATGAATATCTTTGGCCCGTAGTGCAAAGATGAATTTATTAGTATGATTATGAGCAGAGGGCGTGATTTGGTATAACCATGATCTTTGATGTTTGGGGTAAAGACAAGTGATGAAAATTATCTTTGTCTTGGATGAGGAAAGGAATTTAGAACTACAATGATTACGATTATGAGTTATACACGTGATTGTGGACGAGAATTGTTGATTGATGTTACGAGGATAAAATATTGTTGGTGGATTTTAACATGGAAGACAATAGACTTTATAGTCTATTTGACTCTTTAATGGATTGCTCATTAAATTGCGCAACTATGGTTGAAAAGTTTTATCATCTACCATATGTTCTAAATCTACGATTTATTCTTGATGAAGACTATTGATAATTTATTTATCTTTAGTCATAATATTTTCTTGAAAGCTAGTTGTGCTCACCCTTTTGTTTCACAATTCCTTTCGGGTAATAAAAGTGTAGGTATTTGGGTCGAGTTGCGGGGATAGCGAGGGAATAGAGTGGTGGTCTATAGATGTTGAGGGTGAGGTGAATTTAACTTGGAAGGTGTTTTGTCTTTATCATACAAGATGTCTAATGACATACAACCTCGTGTTATCATAAGACATGGTTGTGCTCATCCACTTCTTTGAGTATATTTACAAGCACTACCTATATAATCTTGGTGTTTGTTTGGAGTATAATACCAAATTAGAGCAGTGGAGATAATGATATGTCGAGAGAAGACTCGTCGTTGGGAAGAATATGATAGTAATCTTCTCGTTTTTCTTCAGGGGTCTATTAGATCAACCGAGGATAATTCTGTGGCCATATGATATCTACCATAACCTAAAAGCATGGCCTCCCATGTATGAAGGTTTCTTGAGCACTTCCCAAAGATTCTAATTTCTAAAAGCAGGTTTTGACTATACCTTTATGTAAGGTGTCATTGTGACGTCTTCTGATTGGTATATATTTGTATCCAAACTCACGACATATGTGTTGTTGTATTTTGACGACAATTGTTGTAATAAAGTTGTAGTTGTTTTTTCGTACCATATATTTGGCGACTCGAGAATGGGTTGGATGGAATGGACCTATTTTGGGGTCATTCATTCATAATAGACTAACAAAATCCAAGTGGCACTTTGAGGTGTACGTGAGGGTCCACTCCCACGTGGATAAAGTAGTCGAAGACAATACATTTTTGGTTATTGTCTTAAGGTCCAGATTTTCATTGTGGTTCTTAGAAACTTTTTTTATTACAATCGAATAATTGTACTCTCAAAAATTACAAAATGGTCATTACTTAAAAATTATTATTACTTAAAAATTATTATTATTATTTAAAAATTATTATTATTATTATTTTGAAATTATTATTATTATTTGAAATTATTAATATTATTATTATTATTATTATTATTATTTTGAAATTATTATTATTATTGTTGTTATTATTAGCCAATTGCGCTCTTGGTGGCACACAGTTGTTGTTGGATTCTCCGGCAACTCTGATTAAAAAAAGAGTTGATCAGATTCATCAGAATCAAGAAAAGAAAAGCGCTTTTTCTTTTTTAAATAATAAAATATTATTAATAATAATAAAATACTATTAATAATAATAATTTTAATAATATGTAGAACTTCTGAGTAAAATTAATAGTATTAATAATAATTTCAAAATAATAATAATAATAATTTTTAAATAATAATAATAAAATTAAATTTATAAAAATTTAATTTTATAAAATTAATTAATATTTGGACCCTAAATACGATAACTAAAAAATTTATTATCCCTTTTAAACAAAGTGGAGTAGTAAAATTTATTATCTTTAAATAATAATAATAATAATAATAATAATAATAATAATAATAATAATTTCAAAATAATAATAATAATAATTTCAAATAATAATAATAATTTTAAATAATAATAATTTCAACATTGACTTTCAACATTTTAAATAATAATAACTTCTAAATAATAATAATTTTTAAGTAATGACCATTTTGTAATTTTTTTGAGAATGCGATTTATTCGATTATATGCAAAAAAGTTTCGATAACCATGATGAAAATCGGAGATAGCATAAGAACTAAAAAGTTTATTATCCCAAAACACTTGACTACGAGATCCACGTGGGAGTGGACCTACGTGCCACCTCAAATCACTTGAATTACATTGATCTACTAAGCATTTTCGTCTCTCGTTTTTGAATGAAATTAAAATTAATATACCATTTTATAATATTTGAGAGTACAGTTATTCGATTGTAATAAAAAAAGTTTCGGTAACCACAATAAAAACCGAACCTTAATACAATGAACAAAAAGTGATTTATCCCAGTTTAAAAGTGAGTATTTAAATGTATAGAAGTGTCATTCAACCATATAATTATTGCTCCTAGTATTACATTGGCCTTATTTATGGGTAAATGTCACATCTATCATTAAATAAGCATATACTCCCTCAGTCTCTTAATATAAGACTTTTTAGAGTTGTGTATAAATATTAAGAAAATACTTGTATAGCATTAAATATAATATCAAATATCTATATTGCTCTTGTATTGGAAAAAGAGATTGCTATTTATTGGGCAAAAAATAGTGAGAGAACCAAAATTATATTTAATACTTGAGGTAATATTGGAAACTAAACAATTAATGATTACTAAGAATTGATCTAAAATAAAATATATTAAGGAATAAAATTTTTTTCTAAAACGTCTTATGTTAAGAGACGGATGGAGTGATTCATATTGAGCTCTTATTGATTTGCAATTAACTACTCTCATTGTTTGCTTTTAGGGTATTGCAATAAACCCATTTGAGCTGAATCACACGTACCCTCTCATCCGTGCTGAAAATGCTCCAAATACTCATGCAGGTTTTAATGGGTCCAAATCTAGGTAATTCGTTGCTCAATTTTTATCACTAATTACATAATCAGCGACGGACATGCATGTCGTCACCCGCACTATTGGGTATAGTCCCGTCCCAAACCTCGTCGCTGAAAACAATACCAAGGACTTTCCGTTGCAAATATATGTGAACATAATTATAGTGAAATTCTTGATGCAGGTTTTGCTTGAAGGGCACATTGGACAAAAAATTAGTGAAGGGCAGAATAGTTGTTTGTGATACAGAGTCATCCGGAGCACCAGAGCTTTTGGCTGGTGCAGTTGGGTCCGTAATGCAGTCTTTGCAGATATTGAATTACAATGATACCCCTTTTCCTTACCCATTTCCAGCAGCTGTTGTAAGCTCCAACGTAATAAACACTATATCTGCCTACATAAATTCATCAAGGTATATATAATATATACGTACACACACATTTCAGACACTTACACACTGTGTGTGTGTGTGACTATAATTTGACAAGTAAAGAAAGGAAAGAAATTAAAGATTACGAGAAAAAAGGAATGGTAGTACGTAATTTTCTTTTCTGTGTTTGTTCTTTTCATTTTTGAAAAGAATTAAAATATAAGTAAGTTAGTGCATTATTAGTTTATCTATGAGACTAAATTAGAGAAACCGTTATAATGGTATTTTTAATTTTAAAGAAGTACTACAATTTTTTTTACAAGCCGGTGATTTAACTGTTTATCCTAATTCCTGTCATTCTCGTCATTTTTCTCTTTTCAAAAACTCAGAAGCATAATCATGTTAATTTAAGAGATAATGCTAATATCTGATCAAGCTAGAAATTATGATTTAAATAATTAAGTAAACACTAATGCAGGAACCCGACAGCAATTATAATGAAGAGCACAGCTAGTAAAGATCCTTCAGCACCATATGTCCCCCATTTCTCGTCAAGGGGTCCTAATCCTATATCCAAAAATATCCTCAAGGTATTCCGTTTTTATATTCATGCTTTCCTTTGTATCACTTGTAAGTCATCTAACACTTCATGTTGAATTCACTTCCTCTAGGGTTTTCAGGGTACGCTAAAATTTAGAATTTCTCCGATCACAATAATTAAATGATATATATAAAACTTATAAAATTGCTCTATTTTCTTAAGGCTTAAAAACATATAAACAAATTTTTTACAAAGGTGAACCCTTAATTTCATGAGTGCATATATAATTTCTCTTCAGTGTTTGGAAAGTCTTAATTCTAGAAACGTTAGGATTCAATGTGTCTGTTAGTATGATATATATTGTTAGATACTCCATCTATTAGTTTAAGCTTTTAAATGAGTTAGTTATTTAACATGGTATCAGACCGCACATTGTCTTTATATTAATTTAAAATAGTGCAAATACACTTTAATATGTCCCTTCTCCATAAAGTTGCATTTGAGAGGAGGAATGTTAGTATGATATACATTGTTGAAGCTTAAGTTTTTAAAATGAACAAGATTGAACTTGATACTCTTCCTGATTAAAATATGCAGCCTGATGTAAGTGCGCCAGGAGTAACTATTTTAGCAGCATGGTCTCCACTTGCCTCACCTTCGGACAACGAAGAAGATACTAGGGCAGTACCATACAACATAATATCTGGGACATCAATGTCTTGCCCACATGTTACTGGAGTTGCTGCCTATATCAAAACTTTTCACCCTTCATGGTCTCCTGCAGCTATTAAGTCAGCTCTTATGACTACAGGTAAACCTATTATATAATTCAAAAAACACACAAGGAGTCTGTTTCGTACGTCCACCATTTTGGTCATGCCTATATCTAATTATATATTGTCACGTCATGATCTATAAAAGGGTAGCATATGCATATAGGCATTATATTTGTTTTGCGTTTTACATATGTTAGATGTAATGGGTTCTGAAATTTTAGCTCTCAAATTGTGTTCCAAATGATTTATTATTATTATTACATTAGTTGCGTACCGCTAGTGATTGACCATTTAATATAATATTATAATAGTCATTTGTGACGCTATTTAGGACTCCCAAATTGAGTCTCCTAACATTACTGATTCCATAAAATTTCTTTTTAGAATTTTTTTTTTTCTAAATCTTGAATAATTATATGCATTTGCAAAAGAAAAATTCAAGAACATAAATAGAAAATCAGAAAGACTCATTGTTAAACGTACTAACATAGTACAGCCATACAATATACATATCTCATTATTTGTACAAATTTTCTCTATTAATTAACTTGGTAATTTTATAATGTGCAGCTTCTCCAATGAACCCTACCATAAACACAGATGCTGAATTTGCATATGGAGTAGGACATATTAACCCTATTAAAGCCACCAATCCCGGTTTAGTTTACGATGCGAATGAGCTCGATTACATCAAGTTCTTGTGCATGGAAGGTTATAGTAGCCAGCATATAAGACTAATTACTGGGAGTAAAAAAAATAACTGCTCAGGACTCGAAACAAAATCATACGATGATTTAAACTACCCTTCTATAACTTATCATACGTTGCGACAAGAATCTTTTACCAAGGTTATTATCAGAACTGTCACAAATGTTGGACCGCCATCATCCACTTATAAAGCTTTCTTAACTAAACCCTCGAGTCCTAATGTCAAAATTGACATCAAGCCGAAGGTTTTAAAGTTCAAAGCTCTCGGCCAGAAGCTGAATTTTCTGGTTGGTATTGATGGAGAGATGGATGGTGAAGAGGATCCAATTGTGTATGCTTCTTTGGTGTGGGATGATGGGGTGCATCAGGTTAGGAGCCCCATTGTTGTGTATGTTCCGTCTTAAAAATCGTAGGCATCTATGTTTTTACGTACTAATTTGGAATATTTAAATAAATTTGGAATAGTTTGGTCGCAAGAACGAAAAACTCCACTTTATAAAAAAAAATGGAAACTAAAAAGTGAATATATATTATTGATGTGTTTAAATTATATATAATTAGTTAGATAGTTATCATAGATGGATGGACCTAATACCCTACTTCTTGCTAATTTTGTATATATTGGTGATGTTGTAATTAAATTATAATTATAGTTAGATATCAAATACCCTACTTCTTTAGTGGATTGCTAATTTGTATCTCGATTTTGTATACATTTTTAAGTCAGTAAAGCTCTATTATTTTCCAAAATTGTCTTAAAAACGTTTTATTGAAAATTTTATATATATGTTCGTTGGTTGAGTAACAAACTGAAAAATGTAACAAAAAAAAAATATGACGTTGACGTTAACAATTTCTTTCTCATATATTTTTAGGGATGAAACTCATCTTGGCATTGCCCTTATCTAATTATAAATTTATTTCAGTAATAATAGTAAATTTTAATCTCAAAATATATTATTGAAAAAACTCATCAAAAAAAGTGATGACTCAATTTAAAGACAAATATTATCTGCAGCAGAAAGCAATTAAAGCACAAATAATGATGGGTTGGTCCCACTTTTGAGCGTGAGTGAGTACCACGATGGAAAACCCATTTTCAAGAAATGTTGTAGTAAAAGTTTGTAGGACACTATCTCACTCACATCTGTGTGAAATCAAATGTGTTCTTCAAACGAGTATTGTTATCATCTTAAAACCAATTGATTGAAGTTTTGAATAATTAAGCTATGGACAATATTTATTCGTAGATGGATTAGGCTAACGTACGTTTAGCGACAAATTAGTAGCAATGGAAAATATCAAATTCCTCTTAGACTAAATGTGTCGCTATATATAAGACGAGAAATCAGTGACAAATAAAATCTTGTTTTTTTAGCAACCTGTTGCCTAATTAATCCGTCGCCGCCTCCCCCAGACCTCTTTGGTGACGGCCTCAGATGGGATTCGCAGCCGTTGTTGATTCCTCTAATTTTAGTAGGTCCGTTGGTGACAGTCTCTGTTGTTTTTATGAGGACAAACGTTGAATACTTTGATTTCATCATTCACATTATGAAGCAAATTGAATGACATGCATATATGGTTTTATCATTTCAGGTACTTAATGATTGTGAGCTGCATTTATTCAAATAGAAATAGACCCTCAATCTGAGCATGCAAGCTCACATTACTTCTTCTCCTACTCAAGTTTATGGTTGACATTAACAAATATAAAATTAACATTATCCTAAAATTAAGAGTCGAATCCAACTCTTTTGGAAATTAACATTATCCTAAAATTAAGAGTCAAATATGTATAATTATCAGATAATTAGTTAATCAAGATTAATTATGCTTAACGGAATATATTTTGAAAAATCCCCTTAAAGATTAAGAAAAATCACAGTTCTAAACCAATTATTACTTAATGAATTATTGTAATACTTTTGGGTCTAATAGAGCCAATGATATCACAGCCACAAAATTTATTTGTTAGATTAAACAAAGGGCTACATAACACAAACCACTCATGACTGAATGAATTAGTGTAATAATTTTGAGTCTAATAGAACCAGTGATATCAGAGCCACACACGCTATTTATTTGTTTGATTAATTGAACGAATTGAAGGGCTACATAACACAGACCACTAATCACTGAATGAATTATTGTAATAATTTTGTGTCTAATAGAGCCAGTGATATCACAACCACAAACACAATTTATTTGTTACATTGAACGAGATATAAAGAGTCCTTCTACAGGACCGAATTATTGGACATAATTATTGGATATTTTTAATTATTATTTTTTTGCTTTTCTTGTAATTTTTAAAAAAATGTATAGTATTTATTTATTTGAAATTTTTCCAAATCTGATGTTTTTGGATACATATCTGAAACGTGATTATCTGTTACTCGCTTTTTGTATATGTATTCAAATTATCACCTAAAAAGCATTTGTATTACGTAAAAATTTAGGTTGAAATAAATCTATACATTTTTACAAAATCATAAAAAACAAAATAAAAAAAAATTGGGACCGGTCCATTGGACCTGTCCGCGGAGACTTATTGAGATATAAATAGCCCTCTGTCATGCTTAATTTAAATTTAATTATGTTTAATTGATTATTTTTAAAATTAATAACTAAACGGATATAAATACATTTTTAAAAGTATAAAATTGGTGCTAGTAGTAAATTGTACTTCCTCCATCTTTAAAAGAATAAGTAAAAGTACTTTTTGTCCTCAAAATGATGAGTTAAGGTACATAAAATAAAGGATTATATAGTTTGTGTTTAGTGGGTTCTATTTGATTTCTTACAATGGATTCTTTCGTTTCATTGCTTGTTATGGTTGAAAAGTTTTATCATCTACCATATGTTACTAAATCTACGATTTATTCTTGATGAAGGCTATTGATAATTTAATTATCTTTAGTCGTGATATTAACTTTCTTGAAATTTAGTTGTCTTTCCCTTTTTGCTTTGTGATTCCTTTTAGGAGTAATAAGAGTGTATTTGGATTCGGCGAAGAATATGAGGAAATAGAGCGGTGGTCTCTAGGTATGGAGTTCTCCTAGCGAGTATAGAAAGGTGTTGTATACATCATTTAGTAGTTATATTTGGTGAATCAAATAGGGTGAAAGCGAACCCAAGCGTTGGAAGGGTGTTTTGCCCTTTATCATCAAGATGTCATACTAATGACATACAACCTCGTGTCATCATAAAGACAGGGGTTGTCTTTCATCCACTTCTTTGAGTATATATCTACGAAGCACTACCTATATAATCTTGGTATTTGGTTGAAGTATAACTCTCGATTAGAGGCGAGTGGAGATAATGATATGTCGAAGAAAAGACTCACCATTGGAAAGAATATGATAGTAATCTTACCGTTTTTCTTTGGGGTCTATTAGATTGACTAAGGATAATTACGTGGCCATGATATCTATCATAACCTAGACGCGTGGCCTCCATTATGTACGAAGGTTTCGTGGCGCCCCCAAAATAGGTCCATTCCATCCAACCCATTTAAAAGTCGCCAAATCGTGGTATAGAAATAACTACAACTTTATTATTACAACATATAAAGCTGTGAGTTTAAATACGAGATATTGCCATCTAGACAAATATCCACACGCAAATAAATCCCCATCATAATTATTGATACATTATTTTACAAAATGGTGAGGACTACTAAACAACTCTCTCTAGAACCTTCATTCCATACCCCAACTAAGTACTACATTCATTCACCTCCCGAGAAGAAAAATGGAACAACAAGGAAAGGGTGAGCTCAACTGCCAAAGTAAAGAATATTATGACTAAGATAATATACAACAAATTATCGTTAGTCTTGACGAGGAAAAATCTAATAGAATCTGATAGACAAACAAATTTTAAATCAATATTCATGAATGAAATAATAATTCATTAGAAGAGTTAAGTAGAGAATGCAAACTACTATCTTACATATATGAATTTAAAAGTTCATCGTCGATATTTTATCCTGTAACATCAATCGATATATATACGGAATCAAATATTCATCTTTTACTACTGGCCGAAGATATTCATCGATTAATTCGTATTCATCTAAACACACATTCATCTTTGCACTACGGGCCAAAGATATTAATCGATCGATCAAATGTTCATCTCAACACTGTTCATCTTTGCACTACGGGCCAAAGATATTCATCGAAAATCATTCATCTTTTGCACTCTCTGCCAAAGATATTCGATTAATATCATCATTTAGGAATGAGGATGATGAAAAATATTTTAAAGGTATGCTTGAATCCGGTGAAACAAAAGAACAAATATTAAGGATTAAGTATTTTAAACAATCCAAGTTCAAAAATACTTCATAAGTAATCGAGTGGAGTAAAATTCAAGAATGATCAAAACATGGGTACAATCGAAGCTAGTATCCACAATAGATATTTTAGACAAAAGAAAAATTTTCATTTTTAAATTGAATAGTCTTAGTATTCGTGAATAGGTCAGTATCGTGAATAGTCTTAGTATCGTGAATAGTAACTCGACACCAAAAGATAGAAATTCACAAAAAAAACATCTTCACGCTTCGTGAATAGTACTTTCATGAATAGTAACTTCGTGAATAGTAACTCATGAATAAGTAACTTCGTGAATAGTAACTTATGAATAGTAACTTCGTGAATAGTAACTCATGAATAGTAACCCCGACATGAAAAAAGTTCAAATTTGATAAAAGTTCCAACCAATATTTGACATAATGATATTGAAGAAATAATATCATCGAAAAGAAAATAACATCCCTTATCTCGAAAGACATGATCTTTAGTTGAAACAGGATATAGGCTATGACTTGAACTTGCACCGTATAGCAATACTCAAAGTATACTCAAAATACTCACAAGAATACGACTTGATAATATAGAGAGAGAAAACTTGGGTTTACGGTGTGATTTTAATTTAACCAAGCACACCTTATTTATAGGAAATTGCTTAGAACACAAAAGCAGAAAATTAAATATAATATTAATATAATTATACAAATTTTCCTTAGCCGACCTTTTGGTCAAAAACACCAGCCACACATGTTAATGATGTCCAAAAAAAATACAAAAAACGTTTTTCGACAAAAATAATTTAAACTCAAAATTAATTCACTTTTAGATATACAAGAAACTTCAATAATTCACAATAAATAGCTCTTTTATCAGAAAATTTGAATCTCGCGACTTTTATAGGAAATTCAATTCTCTACAACTTTGCAGAAGAAAGTTTTTCCAAATTCCAAACAGAAATTGACCGAAATCCATAAGCGATTCGATTTTACGATCTATAATCAATTTTTGATTGAGAAATGGGTCCACCAACACACAAAACATGTGTTAAACATTTAATGCCACAAAATACTCTTCCTCCTCATATACTCATATATCCCACATTCATTATAAAAATATCACCGTTAATATATTATTAAAATAATATATTTAAATGAATTATTTTATCGAGAAAAAGATAAAATATTAATTTTCAACAATTGTCACATTAAAAATTTTCTCCATCTATATCCACATAAAATCAATATTTTTTCATCATATAAATCAATAATTAATTATTCACAAATAATATTACAGAATCAGCGATCTTTTGGCAACCAAGCCGTTCAAGGAAGAGGGCTTTCGATAAGAATTTCTCCTTCTTGGCAAGCAATTGATTAGGTGACCAAACCTCTCCTTAAAGCGAACTTTCTAGACATTGCCAATAATGTTATCTAATAATATTATTAGGATAATATGAATTATTAGCCGATAATGGAAAATCTTGTGTAATGACAATTTATTGAAACAACGGTAATATAAAATATCAACGCGATAATTATTGAATCGATAAAATAAAATATTGAATAGTAATTATCGAATAACAATTATTGAGTAGTGCCTTCTTACGTAAGAATCAATAATTGGTGCGATGCAAGTGTCTTCCGATTCAACAATGGCGTATTAGTGTGTTTTAACCCCGGGTATTCCAACGAAGATTAACAGTAATAACTACGGCTGAGTTATTTATAAACAACTTATATTTGTCGTTTTCTTCATCCAATCGCTTTTTAGTTATGGGGCCCACGGAGAAGCTATGGCTGTGTAAATCACGAATATTCCCAAACGATCTGAATATTCCACGACCAAACGAATATTCAAACGATAATGAATATTTTATAACCACTCGCTTATTCAAAATATTTGCGTATTTTACCCATAACTATCCACATTAATCAAATCAACCCTTACTATTTCAAAATAATAAATAGAGGAAAATAAAGTTCATTTATTAATAATTTGGGGCCTTACAGTTTCCTTAAGCACTTTCCAAAGATTTTAATTTCTAAGACAGTTTTTGACTATACCTTTATGTAAGATGTCATGGTGACGTGCTACCCAAGTTGGTGTCAAGAGTCACAGTTGATATATATATTTGTATCAAAACTCACAACACATGAGTTGTTGTATTTTGCACGACAATTGTTGTAATAAAGTTGTAGTTGTTTTCTGTACTATGTATTTGGCGACTCAAAATGGGTTGGATGGAATGGACCTATTTTGGGGTCGTCACAGTTGGTATCAGAGCTTAGGGATATGGTCTCTAGCGGAGATCGGGGAGTATAACTAGGATGGGAGAGATGAGTAAATCATTCGCTAGTGTGTCCTACTTAAGCTTAATTGTTGGTTGGTCATAATATATGGATATTATGTGATACGTTAATTTGCTTAATTAACCCTTGTTTTATGGCAATATTTGAGAATGGCAGCTGAGAATGCTAACAATGGAGTGAATGAGACTGTGGGGATACCTCTAATCACTAACCATGATAATGTGATGTCAGACGAAGAAGGAATTAGAGATATTCTTGTGGTGAGTAAAGAATTGATAGTTGCACCCGACATAGTCGTAGAGGTAACAGATGAAAGTGAAGAAGAAGAGGTACCTGAGGAGAATTTATTAGAGGTATTATATGATCAAAATATAGAATTGCAAAATCTTATTCATGAGTTAGAAGAAGCGAAATTTGAAGAAGCGGCGGTGATGCGTGGAGCAAAAGGATGCAACAATTCAAGCTTGTGTTACCCGATATGTGATACTTGAACAGAAGCATTCTTTGGCATAGTATAAGATGATAAAGATGGAATCTGACCTGAAAGAAGAAAAAACTGAACTAGTAAGAATGAGTGATGCATGGGTAAAAGCCACACGACGCGTTGATATTATTGAAAGATATGTCCGATCTAAGAAGGCTAAAATAGATGATATATATTTCTCTTTTTGGGCCAATGATTGGGAGAACCCAACATCGAGTTTTGAATTACCACATACATATAGCAATCCAACTGAATTTGATATGGATGGAAGATTGATGATTGGATCATGAATCGAAAAAATCTGACGAAGGCGATTAAAGGAGGAATATGCCTATAGAAAAGTATATTCAACGGTAGTGATGGCCAAAATCTTTTGCCCAGACAAGTCAAAGCCGAGTAGTTCGAGGATAGCGGTTGTCGTGACTTCCAACAAGTAAGGAAACCCAGTGAAGTTATCACGGAGATGAGCGATGGAGAAATCATGATGGTGGGGAGATAGAATCGAAATGGAAGCAAGGTATTCTCAACTTTTGAGAAATATCAGTCACGTAAATTTAGGGGACGAAATTTCATAAGGAGGGGAGGTTGTAAGACCCCAACTTTTTAATGAATAAAATCGAATAATAAGGTGTTAATTTGATATAATACTTTGGTTATGGGTGAAATGTGCAAATTTTTTCAAAAACATGCAGTGGTTATAAAATATTCATTTTTATCGGGAATATTCGTTTGGTGGTGAAATATTCTTTACGTGGGGAATATTAAATGACGGTAGCAACCATTTGTGGGCCCATATGAGAATAAGCTGTCGGATGAAGAAAATGACAAAATTAAGTTTTATAAATAACAACGTAATCGTTATCGTTAACAACATTTGTTGGAATACGGTTGGTAAAGTAAAATGTCTGGCGTTGTTGCCTGATAGCACTGCGGTATTGCACATAATTTTTTCAATTATTGATTCTTACGTGAGAATGCCACTACTCGATAATTTTTACGATAATTCTTTATTCAATATTTTATTTTATTGATTTGATAATTCTTTGCGTTGATATTTATATTATTGTTGTTTTGATAATTGGCCTCGCACTGATATCTCCATTATCAAATCAATAATTCATATTATTTGAATAATATTATTAGATAGCATTATTGGCAATGTCTAGAAGCATCGAGGAGAGGTTTGGTCATCTAATTGCGCTCGATAAGGAGAAATCCTTATCGGAAAGCCCCTCTTTCTCTAGAAGGCTGCTTGGTTGTCATTATTGTGATTACGTAATATTATTTGTGAATAATTAATTATTGATTTATATGATAAGAAAATATTTATTTGATGTGGATATAAATGATAGATTTATTTATGTGGTTATAAATGAAAGAGTTAATGTTGAGGTGTTTTATCGATATTTTTAGCGGATTGGAGGTATTAAAAGATCAAATCGATTGTTCTTACTGACTTTATTGTGTGAGTTATAATATTTAATCCGATAGTTGGATCGTTGTGATTTTTGGATATGTTATACATATATAAGTTGAGTATATGTCCACAAATTTTGAGCGAATTAAAAATGAGCGTATAATTTGTTATGAATTTTAAGAGGTGATTGATTGAAAATTAGGTTTATAAATGATTTTGGTGGAAAATTCTAGAAATGGGTGGGCCCCACTTTTGGTTGTTGGGGAAGATGGCTGATTTTGGTGGGTAGAATAGTAGCGGTAAAGCCATCGAGTTCTGAGTCAAAATCTGCCTTGGCGTCTTAACAATTTCCTATAAATAGAGGGCTAAGTTAGAATTGAAAATCACACCAGAATTCATAAGTTTTCTCTCCTTTTCTCTCTAGATTATCGAGTGTATTTTGTGAGTATTTAGATACTTGGTGAGTTGTTATTCATCAGTGCAAGTTTCCTTCAGCGTCATATCCGATATCCAGTTAGAAGTACTGCTCTTTTGAGGTAAGGGATAGTAAGGGATTTTAAGGGTTGTTATATTTTTCATGTTTCGTAACTTTTCAGACCTTCAAAAATTCTAGAAAAATTTGAAATGATAATTTGATGAGTTTTCTAGATTGTGTCCAAATATGGCGATTTTTGGATGTATAGATTAGGAGTTATGAATTTTATGAGAAAAGACTATTTTAAAAGTAAACCCTTATAACTCCTTGTGGTTAACTCCAAAATTGATGAAATTTTTATTGGGAGTACATGTATATGATAGAAGTATAAACACTCTATAAATTTTGGAATTTTTGGATAAAAGTATAATTTTTGATAAATATCTAAATATTCGGCTGTTTTGGCCATATGAAAAATAGTAAATGATTTTTAAAAATTCTGAGAAATATACATTGTGACGCCCCCAAAATAGGTATACATCACCTATTCTGAGTTGTCAATACATGGTACTGAAACAACTACAACTTTATTATTACAACATAAAAGCGTGAGTTTGAATACAAATATTATCTTCTAGACAATATCTATACTCAAATAAATTCTCATCACATTTATTGATACATTATTTTACAAAATGGTGAGGACTACTAAACAATTCTTTCTAAAACCTTCATTCCATACCCCGAACTAGTACTCGCTATATTCTCGCCTCACGAGAAGAAAAATGGAACAAAAAGGAAAAGGGTGAGCTCAACTAGCCCGATAAAGAATATTATGACTAAGATAATATACAACAAATTACCGTTAGTCTTCAACGGGAAAAAATCTAATAGAATACAATAGACAACAAATTTTAAATCAATATTCGCAATGAAATAATAATTCATTAGAAGAGTTAAGTAGAGAATGCAAACTACTATCTTCTATGTATGAATTTAAAAGTTCATCGTCTATCTTTTATCCTCGTAACATCAATCGATATACATCCGGAATCAAATATTCATCTTTGCACACTACAGCCAAAGATATTCATCGATTAATTACGTGTTCATCTAAACACTGTTCATCTTTGCACTACTACCAAAGATATTCTTCAGAAATCATTCATCTTTGCACTACGAGCCAAAGATATTCAATAATATCATCATTTAAGACTAAGGATGATGAAAAATATTTTTAAAAAGCGAATCCGGTGAAACAAAATGACAAGGATTAAGGATTAAGGATTCGTATTTAAATTTATTTCATCTCCAAAATACCTCATAAATAATCATAGTGGTGTAAAATTCAAGAATGATCAAAACATGGATACAATCAAAGCTAGTATCCGAATAGATATTTTGGACAAAAAGAAGAAATTTTATTTTAAGGTGAATAATTGTCGATATCGTGAATAGTGCTTAGTATCGTGAATAGTAACTCAGACACCAAAAGATAGAAATTTCCCAAAAAACATCTTCACGACTTCATGAATAGTACTAAGTGAATAGTAACTCTGAATGAATAGTAACTCATGAATAGTAACTCGTGAATAGTAACTCATGAATAGTAACTCATGAATAATAACCCCGAGCATGGAAAAGTTCCAAATTTGATAAAAGTTTCAACCAATATTTCAAAGATAATGATATTGAAGAAATAATATCATTTGAGAAGAAAATAACATCCTTACCTCGAAAGATTAGTACTTTATTTGAAATATCTAGATTATAGTCTTTGAAGGAACTTGAAACGAATCTAACAATACTCAAAGAATACTCAAAATACTCACAAGAATACTCGATAATATAGAGAGAGAAAACTTGATTTACGGTGTGATTTTCAATTCTAACCCAAGCACCTATTTATAGGAAAATCTTTAGAACACCAAAGCAGAAAATTTAATATAATATTATTATTTATAATAAAAATTTCTCGCCAACCTTCCAAGAACTGAATTCAGCTCATTCAACCCACATGTGTAACACACCATAATGAAAAAATGTTTTTCTAATTCTAAATATTTTAAACTTCAAAAATCAATTATTTTGAACTTGAACTTCAATAATTCATAATAAATAGTCCTTTCATCAGAAAATTCGAATTTCGCGAGTTTTTATAGGAAATTCAATTCTCTACAACTTTGCAGAAGAAAGGTTTTCCAAATTCCAAATAGAAATTGACCGAAATTCATAAACGAAGCGATTTTACAAATTTATAATCAAATTTCGATCTAATAAATGGGGTCCACCGAGCATGTTTAACATGTTTTAAACATTTATTGCAACAAAAATACTCTTCCTCCTCGTATACTCATATATCCCACATTCGTTGTAAAAATATCACCATTATATTATTAAAATATAATAATATATTTAAATGAATTATTTTATCGAGAAAAAGATAAAATTTCAATTTTAACAATTGTCACATTAAATTTTTCTCCATCTATATCCACATAAAATCAATATTTTCCTCATCATATGAATCAATAATTAATTATTCACAAATAATATTACGTAATCAAATATCGATAACCTGTGAGGCGTTCCTCAGGAAGAGGGCTTTCAATAAGAATTTCTTCTTCTTGGCGCATGATTAGGTGACCAAACCTCTCCTTAGAGCAGAACTTTCTAGACATTGCCAATAATGTTATCTAATAATATTATTAGAGATAATATGAATTATTGCTTCGATAATGAAAAATCTTGTGTAATGACAATTATTGAAACAACATCAATATAAAATATCAACGCAGACAATTATTAACTCGATAAAAATCAATGAAAGTAATTCACTGTAACCATTATTGAGTAAAGTGCCTTCTTACGTAAGAATCAATAATTGGTGCAATACTAATCGTGTTTTTAACCAATCGGTATTTTTAACGATATTGAATAACTACTACCTAGTTATTTTTAAACCACTTATATTTGTCGTTTTCTTCATCCAATCGCTTTTCAGTTATGGGGCCACACATGGGTCATTGGCCGTCGTATTTACGAATATTCACAAGCGGTCTGAATATTCCACGACCAAACTAATATTCCCAAACAACAATGAATATTTTATAACCACTTGCTTATTTTGAAGTATTTGCGTATTTTACCCCTAACTATCCACATTAATCAAATCAACCCTTACTATTTTAAAATAATAAATAGAGAAAATTAAATTTCATTAATAATAAGTTGGGGTCTTACATACATGTTCAATATGGGACTATATGTTCAACATGAGAAAAAAAAATTTGTTTGTACTGATTTGATATTTTTCATGAAAATGGACTAGATATGAGTAAATGAATTAAATATGTTATGTGAAGTAAGAAAATTGGAAAATAGAATTTTATGGCTTGAGAATCCTATATGAGATATATGCAGATTTTTTGTGACACCCCCAAAATTAGATATACGTCACCCATCTTGGGTCGCCACTTACATGGTACATAAATTCAAATACAACTTACTTAACCTAAGCGTATGGGTACAATACGACATAAAGCGTGAGTTTGAATACAAATATTGTCTACTAGATATTATACAAACTCAAAAGGAGTCCTCATTACAACTATTATCACCTTATTTCACGAGAATAGTGAGGACTACTAATGCTATCCTCGGACCATTACTTACCGTTCCCGGCTCGTCCGGCTATGTTCTCATTTCACAAGAGAACACGGTGAAAGAAAGGGTGAGCTCAACTAGCCCAAGAAGAAATATTATGACTAAGATAATGCGAATAAATTATCATTAGCCTTCAACAGCGTTGTTAAACCGATATAAATACAATAGACAACCGGTTTAAGCTGCAGTGGAATAAGCAATCCATTAAAAAAGTCAAGTAGAGAATAAAGTCTACTATCTTTTAGGTTTTAAAAGGTTTTCATCAATTTTTATCATTTGAGACTTCGACAATAATAAACCACCACATCTAATCATCCCGTACCCACGATTCAAGGATTTTCATCAAATTATCAATGGTCATGACTATACCGAATCACCCCACGGTCATAATCATACCAAAACTATCCATCATCGCATTACGTGCCACTTTGAAGACTTTTGTCACATCATTTATATCAAGTCATGATTATACAAGATGATCTGATCTCGGTCATAATCATACTAAGTTCATCTATCCACGTAAGCTAAAGATAACATAATATAACATGAGGATGATGACAATGACATAGTAATTCAATAAAACAAGTTCAAGAATTATTTAATCCATGAATTATTAACGTCCAAATTGTCAACATGATCTTTGTTTCGTGAGAGTAAAATTCAATAATGATCGGAAGAATATTTCCATGAAAAGATTTGGATGAAACGCAAATATCGAGGATATTCTACTAATTTCATGGAGTATAGAAGTCAAAGTTTTAACCAATTGGGTATAATAAAGAATGGAATAACAAAAGAAATCACCATGCATGCGGTTGCAGATAGACAAAGTTATTCCAACAGAATAATAATAACGGAACCGGTCGTGAAATTCACACGCAAGCGAGGATGTTCAACAGAATAATAAAGATGGAACTGGATCCGGTGTAAAAACACACGAGATAGGATATTCCAACGGAATGATAAAAGGCGGAACCAGTAAGGTGTAAAACACACAGATAGGATGTTCCAATGAGAATAATAAAAGCGGAACCAGTGGTGTGTAAACACATGCACAGGATGTTCCAATGAGAATAATAGAAGAATGTCACCAAGTATAGGGTAAAGCGCGTATAAAAGTTATTCCAATGAGAATATAATAAGCAATGAAATAACATAAGGATTTCACCAAGTATAGGGTATCGCCGCGTATAAAGGTTATGTATAGGGTATGCCACTTTTTACAAAAGTTATTCCAATGTAATAATAATGAATGGAATAATGAAGTTCTCTTCAAGAAGAAAGAATAACACCCTTTACCGTAAAAAGAATGAATATAGAAGTAGTGAAGTAGCGAGAATACTCTTCTTTCTTTCTATAATTTTCTCTATAGCTTCTCTCTATAATTTCTCTCTACAGAGTCTCAATGAATTCGTAAGAAAATAATGAAGGAATGAGCTTCTATTTATAGAAAAATGGAATGCATAAGAATTAATCCATGAACTAGGTCAGATTGATTTACTTTAATCTGACGGTCCATATTTAAAGAAAAATCTTTTAAATAAAATATAATATATTCTATTTATATAAAAACATTTTTTACTATGCAACACTATGCAAAACACTATGCAACACTATGCATAATAAAATATAATATATTTATTTATGAATAACTTTAATAAAGTATTCTATTTTATATAAAAAGATGTTTTCATTTTATTACGTTAATAATACTGAATAAAACAAAACGTCATTATCATTATAATAATTCATATTATTAATCGACAATAATGGAATCAAACCGAGTGACTTCTCACATAAGCATCGATAATCAATACCGTGTGCTACTTATGCAACCACACACGTCGCACATTGTACTTTTACTACCGAAAGTAGTTCAACAAAGAACTACGGTAAAACTTCCGCCGTTATTTCAATAAAATATTTTTGTCGTTTTCTCAATCCGACAATAATTACATTGTAGGGGTCCACCAATGATTGAGTAGTTATGCGAATATTCCTCGCTAAACCGAATATTCCCAAACCAATCGAATATAATATAACCGCTTGCATACTTTGCAAAATTTATAAATACTACCCACAACTATAATATTATCTTAAATTCACACCATAATATAAAAAATTATTTCGACAAAATTTAAATCTTTATTGATAAAATCTGGGGTCTCACATTTTTATGAGGGTTTTGGTTATTGGTGATGAAATCTTATGAGTTTGGAATTTTAGGATGATTAAATGCATTATTTAGTAAAGTGTAAACAATTAAAATAAATTGTTTATAAGTTTAAGAAATGTTATTTCAATATCATTATACCGAAATATTGGTATAGATTTTATTATGGAATTTCTACCTTTTTTTTGTGTCGGGTTTATTATTCATGAGTTACTTATTCACGAGTTCTTTTATTCACTAAGTTACTATTCATGGGTTACTATTCACGAGTTACTATTTATGACAAAATTGGTTTTTTTTTCAAACAAATTATAGTTGAGTTATGAATATTACTCTTGAGATTAAATCTATATATTGATTATATTATTTTTATTATCATATATAACATTTTTATAACCCTAATGATGATATTAATTTCTCTTTGACTTGAGTGTAAAGATGGCTAGATTATTGGTATGATCGTGACTATGGGTTCTCTTTAGCCAAGAAGGCAAAGTTGAATTGTTGGTTGGTATGATCATGACCATTGAATTTATAATTGAATATCTTTAGCTTAAGTGCAAAAGGTGAAATGATCAACATGGTTATAATTATTGTTTATATAAATTCGAAATGATTATATATTTCTTTGAGATATTAATATATTTGGCTTTGTAGTGCAAATTTGAGCTGTTGATGAATATATTTGGCCTATAGTGCAAATATATGAATCTGTTGAGGAATATCTTTGGCATGTAGTGCAAAGATGAATTGTTGATGAATATCTTTGGCCCGTAGTGCAAAGATGATGACTGTTGTTGAATATCTTGGCCTCGTAGTAGCAAATATGTAGTGCATTGATGAATATCTTTGCCCGTAGTGCAAAAGATGAAATTGTTAGTATGATTATAAACAAGAACTGTGATTTGGTATAACCATGATCTTTGATGTTTCAGGTAAAGACATGTGATAAAAATTATCTTTGTCCTGGGTGCGAAGAGGAATTTAGAATCATAATTATGATTATGAGTTATTCATATAATTGTGGAAAGGAAGCTGTTGAGTGATGTTACTGAGGATAAAAACTTTGTTGGTGGACTTTTAATGTGGAGAAGATAGTACACTTTATGGTCTATTTGACTCTTCTAATGGATCGCCTGTTCCAATCGCAACTATGGTTGAAAAGTTTTATCATCTACCATATGTTCTAAATCTACGATTTATTCTTGATGAAGGCTATTGATAATTTAATTATCTTTAGTCATGATATTCTTTCTTGGAAGCTAGTTGTTTCACCCTTTTGCTTCACAATTCCTTTTCGTGTAATAAGAGTGTATTTGGGTCGGCGAGGAATGTGAGGAAATAGAATCGGTGGTCTTTAATTTGTGGAGGTTCTCCCTAAGCAGTATAGAAAGGTGTTGTATACATCATTTAGTAGTTATATTTGGTGAATCAAATAGGGTGAGGCGAACCCAACATTGGAAGGGTGTTTTGCCACTATCATACAAGATGTCTAATGGCATACAACCTCGTGTCATCATAAGACAGGGTTGTGCTCATCCACTTGCTGAGTATATCTACGACCACTACCTATATAATCTTGGTGTTTAGTTGAAGTATAACTCTCAATTAGAGACAGTGGAGATAATGATATGTCAAGAAAAGACTCACCATTTGAAAGAATATGATAGTAATCTTCTCGTTTTTCTTTGGGGTCTATTGGGTCAACCAAGGATAATTCTGTGGCCATATGATATCTATCATAACCTAGAAGCATGGCCTCCCATGTATGAAGGTTTCCTTGAGCACTTCCCAAAGATTTTAATTTCTATGACAGTTTTTGACTATATCTTTATGTAAGAGATGTCATGGTGACGTGCTACCCAAGTTGGTGTCAAGAGTCACAGTTGATATATATATTTGTATCAAAACTCACAACACATGAGTTGTTGTATTTTGCACGACAATTGTTGTAATAAAATTGTAGTTGTTTTTTGTACCATGTATTTGGCGACTCAGAATGGGTTGGATGAAATGAACCTATTTTGGGGTCGTCACAGAGATCTTATCCAATAATTAAGGCTGTAAATTGAGCAAACAGTTCTAGTTCGATTCATACTCGTTCGACTAAAAGTTCGATTTGAGCTCGACTCAAAAAATAAATGATTCATGTATGCGCAAATTTTAAAGTTCGATAAATTATTCGAACTTCCTCAAATTATAATTTTTTTTATTAATATTCGGATCATATTCGTTCTAAAATTTTAAACTGCTCGAACTCGATACGAGATCGTGCTCGACCCGGTAACTAAACGAGTTTCAATTATTACCAAGTCATTTTAGTTGATGATCATGTTACCAATAATATTTTAATATATTACCAAGTCATTTCAGTTGGTGATCATGAGTTAATATCACTCTATCATTCAAGACTTATCATTTTTTTGATACAATGTATAAATTTTTGAGTAAAATACACTGACACCCCCTGTAGATAATCATAATAACACTCACCGCCCTTCTAGTTTTTCAAGTAACAATCAGTACCCCTCTAGTCTACATTATGTAATATTGACTACCCCTAGTGTGGTTGACCAACTAATATTTAAAAATATTTTTAATATAATGCCTAATACACCCTTCAAGTTATAATATTTAATTTCTCCACTAAATATAAATTTGTATATCATAATTTTCACTTTACTTGATCGAATTAATTAAATTATGAAATTGTACAATAAATAACATAAAAGTTAAAAATAATAAATATTCATTTTATCGAGAAAAATAAAGGAATATAATTTTTACTAATTAAATTTCTCAAATATTAAAATTTACATGATATATATTCAAATATATTTTTTTATAATTAAAAAGTATAATGTTAATACCCATAAAAATAACAAATTAACTTATAATAAAATAATAATAATTTTTTCAAATATTAAAATTTACGTAAAACAAACTTATTATTACAATTTAAACGAATCTTATTACTCATATAAAAAAGTATTAAAATTATATTAATTATTTTTCTCATATATTAAACTAAACATAAGTCGTGACTTAAACATAATTATTTACAAAAAATGACAAATGTTGTTACTCAAAAATATATATATATATATATATATATATTAAAAGAATTTTTTTACAAGATAGAGGTAGTAATAAATATAATTATATTTTTTTATTTAACATTGCATAAAAACAACGTCAATTGTATACTAAAAAATGTATTCAAAATCATAAAGATCCCAATTTTTTTTATATACTCAATAAAATTTAATATATAAAAATTATAATATGAAACTAAAAATTCAAATAATATTTTTGTTGTTAAGTACCAAAAACTAAACTATCAATATACTCAATCTGTGAGACCCCGAATTTTATGAAATAAAAGTATTCAATTTTTCTATTTTGATAAATAGTTAAATTGATAAAAGTTTAAAGTTAAGAGTGATATTTGAAAATTTTTCAAAGTAGACAAGTTGTCATAAAATACCCGGTTATTATTTACTCTAGTATTGTTCACTCGGGTATTTAGGACACTTTTTGTGTCGGGGTACTATTCACAGAGTACTATTCCCAAAGTACTATTTACGGGGTACTATTCACCCGAAAAAATATTTCTTTTCGGTCTAAATCATTTTTGGGTACAATATTATTCCATGAGGAGATGTGCTAATTTTTCAGACTGTTGGTTAAAATTATAATAGTAAATCAATATGGATCGTTAGTTTAAAGTTTTAATAGTAAAATCTTTTTATATAAAACAGAATACTTTTATAAAGTTATTCTATAAATAGAATATATTATATTTTATTATGTATAGTGTTGCATAGTATTTTGCATAATAAAATCTTTTTATATAAAGCAGAATACTTTTATAAAGTTATTCATAAATAGAATATATTATATTTTATTATGCATAGTGTTTGCATAAGTACTGCGATAGTGTTTGCGTAGTAAAATCTTTTATAAAGTTATTCGTTTTATTAGATTATAAATAGAATATATTATATTTTATTTAAAAGATTTTGCTTTAAATATGGACCGTCGATTAAAGTAAATCAATCTGGACCGTTCATGAGTTAGTTACTATATGTAGTCCATTTTTCTATAAATAAGCTCATTCATTCATTCATTATTTCTTACGAATTCACTAAAACTACAGAGAGAAACTATAGAGAGTTCTTCTTCTATAATCTTGGCGTATTTCTTTTAGAGTTTAAGAAAACTTTGAGCGTGAAAGTACAAGTTTTCTTGAGTATATCCTCCCTACCAAATGGAATACTCTTCTTTCAAAGGTAGAGGATATTATTTGTTGTACTCGTAAGGGTATTCTTTCTTTCTTATTCGTGAAGAGAACTTACATTATTCCATTCTTTATTATTCTATTGGAATAACTCAGACATGTGGGATACCCTATACTTGGTGAAATTCTTTTGTTATTCCATTCTTTATTATTATGTTGGAATAACTTTTGTTTATCTGCAATCGCATACATGGTGAAATTCTTCTATTATTTCGTTCTTTATTATTTTGTCGGAATATCACAGCCAGACACGTACGCTTTGACACAGTTCCATTAATTATTACGTTAGAATAACTTTATGCATGTGATCTATCGCATGCATGGTGAATAATTAATTCGCTTCGACCGGTTCGATGAAGGAGAAATTCTTATTGGAAAGCCCCTCTTTCCAGGGAACTACCTGGTTGTCATAATTGTGATTCATAATATTATTTGTGAATAATTAATTATTGATTTATATGATAAGGAAATATTTATTTTATGTGGATATAATTGATGGATATATTTATTTTATGTGGATAAAAATGAAGGAATTAATCTTTGAGGTATTTTATCAAGTATTTTTGATTGTGGAGGTATTAAAAATCATCCGTTTATGGATTTCGGATATTTTATGTTTGGAATTTGGAAAACTCAAAGCTACAAAGTTGTAGAGAATTGATTTCAGTAGGAATGGACATAAAATCGTATTTTCCGATAACTTAGGGCTATTTTCTATAAATTGTTGAAGTTTGAAAAATAAAATAATTTTTATTAAATTTATGGGGGCCCACTTTTGGTTGGTGGAATACACACATGGGCTGCTGAATTCTTCCAACATGGCTGCCCAAAAATTCAAAGCATGCGTAAGAATTGTAATTAGTAATAATATATTTTATTATTTTAGTCTCCTGTATGCGTTTAAGTATTTTCCTATAAATAGACACTTAGGTTAGAATTGAAAATCACACCAGAAACAAGTTTTCTTTCTCTCTATATTGTTGAACATATTTTAGTAAGTACTTTGATACTTTGAGAGTTGTTATTCAGTGTAAGTATCTGTCAGCACTATATCCGAAATTCAGTTAGAAATACGGTTATTTTGAGGTAAGGGATGTTATCTTCTTAAATGATATTATTTTCTTCAATATCATTATGCCAAAATATTGGTGAACTTTTTTTATTAAATTTAGAACTTTTGTGTTTGAGATTCTTATTCACGTATCTTATGACTATTCAATTCGAAAAACGAAATTTTCTTCTTTTTGTCCAAGATAACTTTATGGTTACTATCTTTGATTGTATCCATGTTTTGGTCTTTATTTTTGAATTCTGCTTCAAAATGGGTTATTATAGAGTATTATTGATCTTGGATAAACTGTTATACGAATCCTTAATATTTGTCCTTTTGTCTCACTGGATTCGCTTTTTTTAAAATATTTTTCATCATCCTCAGTCCTAAATGATGATATTACTGAATATCTTTGGCCCAGTAGTGCAAAGATGAATGATTAATCGATGAATATCTTTGGCCCGTAGTGCAAAGATGAACAGGTGTTGATATGAACATGACCAACTGGTGATACAAATGAATATCTTTGGCTTGTAGTGCAAAGATGAATATTTGATTAAAGATGTATATTGATTGTTGTTACAGGGATAAAATATTAATGATGAACTTTTAAATCTTAGAAAATAGTAGAACTCATTCTCTACTTAACTCTTCTAATGGATTGTTGTTTCCACTGCAGCTGTTGATCTAAAATTTGTTGTCTATTATATTTTATCAGATTTTTCCCTGTTGAAAACTAATGATAATTTGTTGTATATTATCTTAGTCATAATATTCTTTACGGGGCTAGTTGAGCTCACCCTTTTCCTTTTTGTTCCATTTTTTTCTTCTCAGGAGGTGAGAACATAGCAATATCTAGTCGGGGTATGGAGTGATGTTTTTAGAAAGATGTTTTAGCAGTCCTCACTATTTCTGTAAAATAGTGTTTGAATAATTGTAATGAGGACTTATTTGAGTGTGGATATTGTCTAGAAGACAATATTTGTATTTAAACTCATGATGATGTGTTGTCGTATTTTGCACGACAATTGTATTATTGAAGTTGTAGTTTGCTTTATGTACCATGTATTTGGCGACTCGAGAATGGGTGTTGTATACCTATTTTGGGGGCGTCATGCGGTTAATATCAAAGCTTAGGGATATGGTCTCTGGCGGAGATCGGGAATAGAATTAGGAGGGAGATATGAGTAAATCCTTATTTAGTGTGTCCTATCTAAGCTTATTTGTTGGTTAGTCATAATATAGGGATATTATGTGATATGTTAATTTATTTAATTAACCTTGTTTTATGGTAGTATTTAAGAATGGTCATTGCTGAGAACGTTAACAATGGAGTGTATGAAAGCGTGGAACAACCTTTAATTTACAAAACCGTGAGAGCGTGCAACAAGAAGGCAATAATCCTCCTAGAACAACACTCACCTAGAACAAATAATGAATGATGGGATGTTCAGAAGTTTTTTACAGTTTATGCAAAACCAGACGAGGGAAACTCGTGCATAGAATACGAGTGAAAATGCTAGCAATGCACGGCTTGTCACAGCCAAACAGTTCAAAGAGTTGGGACCACCAGAATTTAAGGGAAAGCCGGATCCGATCATGGCGGAAACGTGAGTCAAGCAAATTACCAAGATATTCGATGTCTTGGGATGCACGGAAGAAACGAGAAGGTTCCATTCGCCACCTTTATGTTCGCATGGTGAGGCGAGACTCTTGGTGGGAGTCTCGTGAAGGCGTACTGACCAACCGTACTTTCGGATGTCTTGGGAAACATGTCGAAACTATTCAATGACAAGTACTTTCCTGAAAGTATTCGTCATATGAAGGAGGTGGAGTTTATCAGATTGGAACAAAACAACATGACGGTGTCCCAGTACGAGGTGAAGTTTGCGAGTTGTCCGAGTTCACCTCATTTAGTCGAAAATGACGAGCGAATGACAAGGATGTTTACGAGAGGTCTAAAGCCCTTAGAGATTTGAATATCTTATATTTCATAAATTTTTTTTTATATTAGGATGTTGTAAGCAGGCTCAATTATGAGAGCGAGATAATGAGTATGTGCAACCGAGGGACCACAACCGAGGGGTCATCTGGGTGATGAGCATTCATCGAGGCGATGATAACCAACGAGGAGGAAAAATCTTAAGAAAAAGGCGGTAACCACTCGGTGGTCATCGTGGCCATGATAATAGGAAAGGTGAGTCAAGTGGAAATTTTGGAAAAGAGGAGATTCAACAATGACGCGGAAGACATCAGAACAACACCGGCACAACAACAAATTCTAGGGAGGAGAACGACCGCCAGTTAGATGTTACAAATGCGGAAAGAGGGACATATCATTCAAATCTGTCCACAATAATCCAAGGTATGTTACATTTGTGGAAAGGAAGGCCACATAGCTCGGATTGTTCAGTAGCAAAACCAAGTTTAACGGGGATGGTGACTCAAGGTTGTCCGGATAAGTAAATCGGCCGGTTCTGGAAGAGCGTTTGTCGTGACTGGCCAAAATATGAAGAACCTGAATGAGGTGATCACGGGTAAGCTAATCTTGAACTCTTGCGAAGTTTATACCTTACTAGATACCGGTTCTACCCATTCTTTGATCTCTCCTGCTTGTGCTCAATGTTTAAACTTGACTCCGGAGAAATTAGACTTTGATTTATCAGTGGAGACTTCAGTGGGTGAAACTTTCGTTACATCCACTGTTTATAAATCTTGCTTAATCCAAGTTGGCATTATCACATTACCTATTGATCTTATCTCTTTAAAGATACTTGCTTTTGATGTTATTTTAGGAATTGATTGGTTAACCACTCATCATGCCAAAATTGATTGTTTTCGTAAGGTTGTTAGTTTTCATATTCCTAACAAACCTGTCATACGAATTCAAACAACTAAACCACTAAAATCAGTAACTATCATATCAAGCCATAAAGCTATTCGTTTATTGAAAAACGGATGTCAAGCTTTCTTAGCCCATGTTATGGATTTGAACAAAGACAAGTTAAATTTGAATAATATTTCTATTGTTAGAGAATTTCCTGATGTATTTCCTGAAGAACTTCCCGGTCTATCCCCAGAACGTGATGTTGAATTCTTTATTGACCTTGAGCCGGGTACAAAACCCATTTCTAAAACCCCATATCGAATGGCTCCTATTGAACTTCGGGAGTTAAAAGTCCAACTACAGGAGTTATTAGACATCGGTTTCATTCGTCCTAGTACATCTCCTTGGGGTGCTCCTGTTTTATTCATAAAGAAGAAAGACGGAAGTATGCGACTTTGTATTGACTACCGATAATTGAAACATGTCACCATCAAGAATAGATATCTGTTACCTCGCATTGATGACCTGTTCGACCAGTTGCAAGGAGCACAATTCTTTTCAAAGATCGATCTTCGTTCTGGATATCATCAGCTGAAGATTAAAAGCGAGGATATTCTAAAGGCGCCTTGAGAACTCGATGCGGACATTATGAATTCTTAGTCATGTCTTTTGGATTAACTAATGCTCCCGCCGCTTTCATGGATATGATGAACCAAAAGTATTCAAGGAATATTTGGATCGATTCGTTGTTGTCTTTATTGATGACATCCTCATCTATTCCAAAAGCCGTGAAGATCATGAGCACCATTTGAAGCTGATACTTGAAAGGCTTCGTGAAAACAAACTTTATGCCAAGCTGAAGAAATGCGAGTTCTGGCTTGAGGAAGTAGCATTCCTTGGGCACGTGGTGTCAAAACATGGAGTATTTGTTGACCCGGTGATGAGTGAGTTTTATACACATGAATTTGATACATTCGTGCTTAATTTATTGTTGTTCTCAAGTCTTTTAGGATGTTTTTATGTGTTTGTGTCTATTCAAGCATGTTTTATATTGTTTTGTAGGATTTGGGACAAAAGTTACTTGGATCGACGTTTGGGGTGGCTAGATTCGCGTTTTCGGCTTGCCGTTTACACAACAGTCACTTCAGAGCCAATTTGACTATATCTCCTGACATTATTTCGAAAAGCTCAAAGAATGAAATTTGTAGATCTGCTTCTCCTCTTTCCGGAACATCTTGAATCATCGAAATCGGAGTACGGACGAAGAAGTTATGGCTATTTTCCCAAAGGACGTCGGAGCAGAAAATGTCAGAACTTGTAACAGCGCCGTGGCGCTAATTTTAAGCCTATTTACAGCGCCGGGGCGCTATAAGGCAGATTCTCAGTGTCGTGAACAGTGATGGGGCTCTAGGGGGCAGGCTTTGAGCGAACTGGACGCGTTTTGGGCGATTTTTGACACCTTTTTGACTCCAAATTGGATTGGGTTTGTTCCTAAGCTAAAAATTGAACTTGTAACCTATAAATACATGATGTAAGGCATAAAATAAAGGGAGATTACATAGCTTAGCCTAGATTAAACACTCCTTTAGATTATAACATAACCCTAGTTCTTATTAGCCATTGGAGATTGAAGCAACTTGGAGACCATTGAAGATCAAGAAAGCAGAAGCAAGAGGGAGCATGATTTCTTGACAATGATTCTATTCTCTTCTCTTATCATACTTTTATCTTTTAATGTCTATTCAATTGTGGATTCTTGATTTTAATTCATTAATTATGAACTAACTCTTTCATTAAGATTTCAATTGAACTTTTTATGGCTATGAATTAGTTATTCATTTTATTCCAATTATTTATGTTGAAGTGAATTGTTCATCTTGCTTTGTGCTTATTGATTAATTATCGATCGTTAATTCTTTGTGTTACTCTAGAAGGAATTGAGAAAGGAATTCTAGGGTTAGAGGCTGGGCATGGTGACATGTGACTTAGTTATTTGCACAGTGAATAAGTAAGTTTGTGAATAGAATGAGAATATCTATTTGCCGCATGTAACACATAAGGAATTGGGATTGTAACGAGTTTAATTCAATTGTTTTGCATAGAGATATAGCAAAATTAATCTAGGTTAAATAGAAGGCAATTGATCACTCGAGAAATGGCTTTTGACATTTGAGAATTCTTGTTAACAATTCAGTAGACATAATAATTGGGATAATTGGATAATTGGTTTATAGTTCATAATTGGGGATATTGGAGTCTTAGCCTTTATTTATTTGAATTCATTTATAAAGTAACCTAGTTTTAATTGTTTTAATTTAGTTTTCTTAATTAGAAAAATCACAATTTGCGACTGTTTAAATAAAATTGATTTGGTTAAGAGTTAGTACTTGGTAATTTTTATTAAATAATTCCTCGTGGGAACGATACTCTACTTTCACTTTATTACTTGTCAATTCGTAGTGTATACTTGCACGTATTCATTGATCATGAAATCGATCAACAAGTTTTTAAGCCATTGTTTGGGAATTAATTTAATAATTATTTACCAATATTAATTTCAATCAAATTAGTCTTAATTTAAATATTTTATTTTATTTTAATTCTCTTCCTATATTTCTCTCTTTTTAGGTACCATGGATGACTTTATGATCAATGGCCATACACAAACATGACTTCGACCAATGGAAACATGGAGTCCACCATCCACACAAACAAGTAGCAATGGTTTGTGATTATTGTGCTAGAAATCATATGAGTCATCAACGCGCCATCGGTTTAAAGCCTAAGACACTATGGTGGTGATTACCCCAATAATTATGTCTATCCCAACAACTATCATCATGATTGGGGTATCACCCGGATTTTCATGGAGTAACAATCAAACTCAAGCTCAAGCCCAGAGACAACAAAACAATTCTGAGTTTCAAAATCAGAGACAACAACCAAAGCGGAAAACAAGTTGGGAAGAAGCCTTGGATAGATTTATTATAGCTTCTGAAAAGAAACACGAGGAACATGAAAGAAACAAAATAAAAGCAGATCACGAATACACAAAGCATAAAGGCGTCGATCAAGAATCTGGAAAATCAATTGGGGCGAGATATACGTCGTTGAACTTCCATCTTCAATACACTTGGCTCGTGACATGGATGCCGAGGGCGATGATGGTGAGCAGAGCCAAATCTACAAATTGGATGAGCCACGAGATGAAAAAGAGGAGACAAGTGGGGATAATGACAACAAGGTTTGAAGAACTAATTGTGAGAACCAATGATGATGAGCCAATGTTATTTACGCCTCAAGTGCCTTCTCTCCACGATTCAAGAGTCAGGTTAGATTTGCAAAACCTTATCGATTGGTAGTCATGTAAATCGGCAATACTCTCTGTGATGTAAAGGCAAGTACACCTTCGAAACCATGGTGCGATGAGTTAGAGAAGATAGAAGAAGAAATTGTTGTGTCTGACAAGCCTCAATGCGAGAATATATTCTGAGACCTGATGGAGAAACCACCTAGATGCTGGATGTTCTTGAATGTGATCTTATCTAAAGAAAGCATGCTAGGTGACTTTAATACAATTGCTATTACAAATGGGAACCTATGTAAGACCCCAACTTATTAGTAATGAAATTTAATTTTCTCTATTTATTATTTTGAAATAATAAGGGTTGATGTGATTAATGTGGATAGTTAGGGGTAAAATACACAAATATTTCAAAATAAGCAAGTGGTTATAAAATATTCATTGTTGTCGGGGAATATTCGTTTGGTCGTGGAATATTAAATCTTTGTCGGGGAATATTAAATGCGACAGCAATGTGACCATGTGTGGCCCGTGAACGGAAAGCGATTGGATGAAGAAAACGACAAATATAAGTGGTTTAAAAATAACGGCGTAGTTATTATTCAGTATTATCTTTGTTAAAATACCCGGTGGTTAAAAACAAGGTAGCTACCTACAGTATTGCACCAATTATTACGTAAGAAGGCACTACTCAATAATGGTTACGATAATTCTTTATTGAGTATTTTATTGAGTTAATAATTCTTCGCGTTGATATTTTATATTCTTTGTTGTTTTGATAATTGTCATTACACAAGATTTTTCATTATCGAAGCAATAATTCATATTATCTGAATAATATTATTAGATAACATTATTGGCAATGTCTAGAAAGTTACGTCTAAGGAGAGGTTTGGTCACCTAATAATTGCGCTTGAGAAGAAGAAATTCTTATTGGAAAGCCCCTCTTTCTTAGGAAGCGCACTGGTTGTCGATATTGTGATTACGTAATATTATTTGTGAATAATTAATTATTGATTCATATGATGAGAAAAATATTGATTTTATGTGGATATAGATGGAGAAAATTTTTATTGTGACAATTGTTGAAAATTGATATTTTATCTTTTTACGATAAAATAATTCATTTAAATATATTATTATATGTTAATAATATAATAATGGTGATATTTTTACAACGAATGTGGGATATATGAGTATACGAGGAGGAAGAGTATTTTGTTGCAATAAATGTTTAAAACATGTTAAACATGTCGGTGGACCCCATTTATTGGTTGAAATTTGATTATAGCTTTGTAAAATCGTCTGTTTGTGGATTTTGATCAATTTCTATTTGGAATTTGGAAAAACTTTCTTACGCAAAGTTGTAGAGAATTGAATTTCTATAAAACTTGAGGATTCGAATTTTACGATGAAAGGGCTATTTATTATGAATTATTGAAGTTCGAAGCTCTGAAATAATTGATTTTAGAAGTTTAAAATATTTAAAATTAGAAAACGTTTTTCTTACTTTTTCTAGAATGTGGCATGTGTTTGATGGTGAAATCAGATTCTAGGCATGTGTAGGAAATTTATTATTAATTTATTAAATTTTCTTTTTTTAGTGTTCTAAGCAATTTCTATAAATAGGGTGCTTGGGTTAGAATTGAAAATCACACTTTAAACTGAAGTTTTCTCTCTATATTATCGAGCGTATTCTTGTGAGTATTTTGAGTATACTTTGAGTATTGCTATACTATTGCAAGTCCAAGTCATAGCTTTATATCAGGTGTTTCAAATTTAGAAGTGCGATCTTTCGAGGTAAAGGATGTTATTTTCTTCTCAAATGATATTATTTCTTCAATATCATTATCTTTGAAATATTGGTTGGAACTTTTATCAAATTTGGAACTTTTTCATGTCAGGGGTTCTTATTCATGAGTTCTTATTCACGAGTTATTATTCATGATTCTTATTCACGAGTTCTTATTCACGATATCTGACCTTTATTCACGATATCTGACTATTCATCTAAAAAATGAAAATTTCTTCTTTTGTCCAAAATATCTATTCGGATACTAGCTTTGATTGTATCCATGTTTTGATCATTCTTGAATTTTTCACCATCTGCGATTATTTTTGAGGTATTTTTTTGGACGTGAATAAAATAAAGTACGAATCCTTAATCCTTGTCATTTTGTTTCCTTTGGATTCGTTTCTTTAAAAATATTTTCATCATCTTGATCTTAAATGATGATATTATGGAATATCTTTGGTTCGTGAAGTGCAAAGATGAATGATTTCTGAAGAATATCTTTCGCCCTAAGGCAAAAGATGAGCAGTGTTTAGAGAATAACATACGGTGATGAATATCTTTGGCACAGTAGTGCAAAGATGAATATTTGATTCAGATGTATATTGATTGATGTTACGGGGATAAAGAATAGAGCGATGAACTTTTAAATTCATACATAGAAGATAGTAGTTTGCATTCTCTACTTAACTCTTCTAATGAATTATTATTTCACTGCGAATATTGATTTAAAATTTGTTGTCTATTGATTCTATTAGATTTTTCCTGTTGAAGACTAACGATAATTTGTTGTATATTATCTTAGTCATAATATTCTTTCTTGAGCTAGTTGAGCTCACCCTTTCCTTTTTGTTCCATTTTTCTCGGGGAGGCGAGAATATAAGCGTAGTACAGTAGCCTGGGTATGGAATGAAGGTTCTAGAGAGAGTTGTTTAGTAGTCCTCACCATTTTGTAAAATAATGCATCAATAAATGTGATGAGGATTTATTTGAGTATAGATATTGTCAGAAGATAATATTTGTATTCAAACTCACTGATTTCTTGTTGTAATAATAAAGTTGTAGTTGTTTCGTACCATGTATTGACAACTCGGAATGGGTGATGTATACCTATTTTGGGGGCGTCACGGTTGGTATCGAGCTTAGGGATATGATCTCTGGCGTGAGATCGGGGGAATAGAACTAGGAGGGGAGAGCGAGTAAATCCTTCGCTAGTGTGTCCTACCTAAGCTTATTTGTTAGTTGGTCAAGATATAGGGATATTATGTGATATATTGATTTTCTTAATTAACCCTTGTTTTATACGACGGATTTGAGAATGTCGATCGAGAATATTAACAATGGAAATGAGACCGTGGAGGCGCATGTACTTCACCAACGAGGAGAACGCGTAATGTTTAGCAATGTTCCTCCCGTGAACAACACTGCCGAAAGCGAGATGATGATGAGCGAGGGATGTTTAGAAGTTTTTTTGCAGATTCATGCAAAAATCGAGACGAGGAGACTCGTGTTCAAAATCTGAGGAGGAAATGATAGCAATTCACGGGTTATCCACGAAGCGATTCAAAGAGTTGGGACCACCGTAATTTTAGGGAAAGCCGGATCCGATCATGGAGGAAACATGGGTCAAGCAAATTACCAAGATATTCGATGTCTTGGGATGCACGGAGAACAGAAGGTTCCATTCACCACCTTTATGTTCCGTGGCGAAGCAGACTCTTGGTGGGAGTCTCGTGAAGCGTCCATCCAAATCCAAGACTTTCGGTATGTCTTGGGAGACATTTCAGAAACTATTTAAGGACAAATACTTTCACGAAAGTGTTAAATCGTATGAAGGAAGTGGAGTTTATTAGGCGGAGCGAGAACAACATGGCGGTGTCTCGATGCGAGGCAAAGTTTGCAGAGTTATCCGTTTGCACCTCATTTGGTGGAGAATGAGGAACGTGTATACACGGATGTTTCTTAGAGGTTTGAAACCCGGCGTACGTCGAAGATCTCATTTCTCATAAATTTTCTCTCTATTCGGATGTTGTAAGCAGGCTCAATTATTAGAGCGAGATAACGAAATGCGGTCAACCGAGGACCACAACCAGATCGCATCGTAGAGAGATAGAGTCAATGAATAATGATAACCGGCGGAGAAAGAAAGCAGACGGACAAAATGGTAACCACTACGGTGGTAATCATGGCCATAAAAATAGAAGAAGCGAGTCGGGAGGAGATTTTAAAAGAGGAGATTTAACAACGACCATGTGAAGACGCAGCAGTCGGCAAAGAATCGGTTCTAAGGGAGGAGAACGACCACCGGTTATATGCTATAAATGCGGAAAAGAGGACATATCGATCAAAGCTATCCACAACAGTTCAAGGTATGCTATAATTGTGGAAAGGAAGGACATATCGCTTTCGAGATTATCACGATAGGCGAAAACCTAGTTCGTGAGGACGGTGACTCAAAAATCATCCCCGAGAAAAGTCAAAGTCAACGATTCCGGAAGAGCGTTTGTTGTGATTTGGTCATAATGCGAGGAACCAAACGAGGTGATCACGGCAAAAGCTATTTATAAATTCTTCGCGAAGTTTATACCTTACTTGATGGGTGCTACCCATTCATTTATCTCTCCCGCATGTGCTCAGCGTTTAAACTTGACTCAGGAGAAATTAGACTTTGACTTTATCTGTGGAAACTCCGTTAGAGAAACTTTCATCACATCCATCGTTTATAAATCTTGTTTGATTCAAGTTGGCACCATCACCTTACTGTTGACCTTATCTCTTTAAAGATACTTGCTTTTGATGTGATTTTAGGGATTGATTGGTTAACTACTCATCATGCCAAAATTGATTGTTTTCGTAAGGTTGTTAGTTTTCATATTCTAACCAACTTGACTGTTATGCGAATTCAAGCAACTAAACCATTAAAATCAATCACTGTCATATCTAATCATAAAGCTATTCGTTTATTGAAAAGCGGATGTCAAGCTTTCTTAGCCCATGTTATGGATTTGAATAAAGACACGCCAAATTTGAATAATATTCTGTTGTTATTGACTTTCCGACGTATTTCTGAAGAACTTCCCTGGCCTACCCCAGTAACGTGAAGTTGAATTCTTTATTGATCTTGAACACTGGTACAAAGCCCATCTCTAAAACCCCATATCGAATGGCTCCTATTGAACTTCGGGAGTTAAAGGTCCAACTACTGTGGAATTGTTGGACATCGGTTTCATCTGCCTTAGTACATCTCCTTGGGGTGCTCTGTTTTTTATTCAGAAGAAGAAAGACGGGGAGTATGCGACTTTTGTATTGACTATCGGAATTGAACCATGTCACCATCAAGAATAGGTATCCTCACCTCAGTATTGATGACTTGTTTGACCCGATTGCAAGGGCACAATTCTTTTCAAAAATCGATCTTCGCTCGGATATCATCACCAAGATTAGAACCGAGGATATTCCAAAGACCGCCTTTAGAACTCGATGACGGGCATTATGAATTCTTAGTCATGTCTTTCGGATCGACTAATGCTCCCTCTTGCTTTCATGGATATGATGAACCTGAGTATTTAAGGAATATTTAGATCGGTTTGTTGTTGTTTTATTGATGACATCCGATATATTCCAAAAGTAGTGAAGATCATGAGCACCATTTGAAGTTTGGTACTCCAAAGGCTTCGTGAAAACAAACTATATGCCAAATTGAAGAAATGCGAGTTAAACCAGAAGTAGCATTCCTTGGGCGCATGGTGTCTAAAAACATGGAGTATCTGTTGATCCAACGAAGATTGAAGCAATACAAAGTTAGAGCAACAAAAGTCGGTGATCAAGTACGTAGTTTTTGGGCTTAGCATTTGGTTATTATCGGAGATTCGTGGAAGGGTTTTCTCGAATCGCTACTCCATTAACCCAAACTAACTCGGAAGGATACAAAATTCGTTTGGAGTGAAGAATGCGAGAAGAGTTTCCAAGAGCTTAAGAGAGACTTATTTTGCACTGTTTCTAACAATACCATCTGGTTCGGATGGATTTGTTATCTACAAATGATGCTTCGTGCAAAGGTTAGGATGTGTTCTCATGCAACGTGGGAAAGTCATAGCTTATGCCTCATGACAACTTAAAAGTATAAGAGGAATTATCCAACTCATGATCTAGAGTCAAGCGTGATCGTTGCCGCTTAAAGATATGGAGGCACTATCTATATGGGGAGAAAGTGGAGATATATTCGCACCATAAAAGCCTTAAATATTTCTTCACTCAAAAGAACTCAATACGCGGAAGCGACGCTGGCTCGAACTATTGAAAGACTACGACCACACTATTCAATACCATCCCGGTAAAGTTTAACGTGGTGGTGACGATTGAGTAGAAGATCATATCGCGGAACGAGTGCGATGATGTCATAGTATGCACAGAGCCAACTTTAATAGAAAAAGTTAAGGTTGCTTTCAAGCCACCCCACCCAGAGGTGACGCGTATGAAGAAGAAAGTACAAGAAAGAGCTATTAGGGCGAGAATTGATGAAGAAGGAATACTTGAGTCCACTCTAGACTTTGTGTTCCTAACGACTCGATTTGAAGTACAAGATTATGATGGAGGCACACAAATACACCATTTGCAATCCATCCCGGAAGTACTAAAATGTATCGTGATCTTCGACATATATTTTGGTGGAACAATATGAAGAGAGAGAGATTGCAAAGTTTATCTCGATGTGTTTAACTTGTCAACGATGTAAAGGCGAGCATCTAGTACCTAAGGGTCCGTTATAACCACTTGAGATTCCAAAATGGAAGTGGGGAACACATTACCATGGATTTAGATTTACGGGTCTTCCTACGGTTTCTCAGGCATCAATGCTATTTGGGTTATTGTTGATAGATTAACCAAGTTTGCTCATTTCTTGCCGTCACGGAGACTTATTCACTTGAACGTCTTGCTAGTATGACGTGAATGAGATTGTGAGGTTGCATGGCATGCCCTCAGTATCCATAGTTTCGGATCGCGTGACCCAAGATTCACTTCAAGATTTTGGGTTAGCTTGCAAAAACTATGGGCACGGATTCACGATCTGATTCTCGCATACCATCCTCAAACGGACGGACAATCGAAAGGACTATTCAAACTCTTGAAGATTTATTAAGACTCGTGTCCTAGACTTCAAAGGCGATTGGAATAAGTATTTACCATTGGTGGAATTCTCCTACAACAACATGCTTATCGAAGCAAGTATAGGTATAGCTCCATTTGAAGCATTATATGGGACGAAAGTGTCGCTCTCCAATATGTTGGGATGAGGTGGGTGAAGCAACATTGTTGGGACCCGAGTTAATACGTATGACTCACCGAAAAGATCCAAATGATTCTATTAACGTATACAAACGACACAAGATCGATAAAAAGAGTTATGCGGATCTTCATCGAAAGGACGGGAATTTAGTGTAGGGATCGTGTATTGTTGCATGAAGTTGCTCCCATGGAAGGAGTTACAAGATTTGGGAAGAGAGGAAAGCTCAATCCACGATTTATTGGTCCATTTCAAATTCTTGACCGAGTAGAAAATGTAGCCTATAGACTCGCGTTACCTCCGAGTATGTCTCGTGTTCATAATATGTTTCACATATCATGTATCAGTAAATATGTGAAAGACCCGAACCACGTTATAGAAAGTTAGAGCAGGACGAGATAGCCAAGACTTAACGTATGAGGAGGTACTGTCAAGATCTTGGATAGGAAGGAGCATGTCCCACGCCAAGAAGTCATACCACAAGTTAAAGTTTTGTGGAGGAATCATGCTATAGAGAGAAATGACCGAGAATTGGAAACGGAAATGAAAGCGAGGTATCCTCACCTTTTCGAAATACAGTATGACGTCACGTCAATTTCGAGGGACGAAATTTCATAAGGAGGGAGGTTGTAAGACCCCAACTTATTAGTAATGAAATTTAATTTTTCTATTTATTATTTTGAAATAATAAGGGTTGATGTGATTAATGTGGATAGTTAGGGTAAAATACGCAAATATTTCAAAATAAATAAGTGGTTATAAAATATTCATTGTTGTCAAAGGGAATATTAGTTTCAGTCGTGGAATATTTCAGATGCGTGGGAATATTAAATTTGACGGCAGCAGCCCATGTGGGCCCCATAACCTGAAAGCGATTGGATGAAGAAAGCGCACAAATATAAGTGGTTAAAAAAATAGCAGGCGTAGTTATTGAAGATTAATCTTCGTTAAAATACCCGGTGGATAAAACACGTGAAGCATTACCGGTATTTCACAAATTATTACGTGAAGAAGGCACTACTCAATAATGGTTACAGAATTACTGCTCAATTATTTTATTGAGTTAATAATTCTTTGCGTTGATATTTTATATTCTTTGTTGTTTCAATAATTGTCATTACGGTATTTTTCATTATCGAAGCTAATAATTCATATTATCTGAATAATATTATTAGATAACATTATTGGCAATGTCTAGAAAGTTACTCTAAGGAGAGGTTTGGTCACCTAATTGCGGCGCCAAGAAGAAGAAATTCTTATTGGAAAGCCCCTCTTTCTTGAGAACCGCCCGGTTGTCAATATTGTGATTCTCGTAATATTATTTGTGAATAATTAATTATTGATTCATATGATGAGAAAAATATTGATTTTATGTGGATATAGATGGAGAAAATTTTATTGTGACAATTGTTGAAAATTGATATTTTATCTTTTACGATAAAATAATTCATTTAAATATATTATTATATGTTAATAATATAATAATGGTGATATTTTACAACGAATGTGGGATATATGAGTATACGAGGAGGAAGAGTATTTTTGTTGCAATAAATGTTTAAAACATGTTAAACATGTCGGTGGACCCCATCTATTGATCAAATTTGATTATAGCACGTAAAATCGCCTGGTTTGTGGATTTCGGCCAATTTCTATTTGGAATTTGGAAAACTTTCTTACGCAAAGTTGTAGAGAATTGAATTTCCTATAAAAACATGAGGATTCAAATTTTTCGATGAAAGGTACATTTATTATGAATTATTGAAGTTAGAAGCTCAAAATAATTGATTTTGGAAGTTTAAAATATTTAAAATTAGAAAAACGTTTTTTCTTACTTTTTCTAGAATGTGGCATGTGTTTGATGGTGAAATCAAATTCTAGGCATGTGTAGGAAATTTATTATTAATTTATTAAATTTACGCTTTGGTGTTCTAAGCAATTTCTATAAATAGGTGCTTAGGTTAGAATTGAAAATCACACCGTAAATGAAGTTTTCTCTCTATATTATCGAGCGTATTCTTGTGAGTATTTTGAGTATACTTTGAGTATTGTTAGACGGTGCAAGTTCCTCAAAGACTATATCAGGTGTTTCAATTAGAAGACTTGTCTTTCGAGGTAAGGGATGTTATTTTCTTCTCGGATGATATTATTTCTTCAATATCATTATCTTTGAAATATTGGTTGGAACTTTTTATCAAATTTGGAACTTTTTTCATATCGGGGTTACTATTCATGAGTTATTATTCACGAGATTCTTATTCACGATACTAAGACTATTCACGATACTGCCACTATTCATCGAAAATGAAAATTTCTTCTTTTTGTCCAAAATATCTATTCGGATACTAGCTTTGATTGTATCCATGTTTTGATCATTCTTGAATTTTACACCAATCGCGATTATTTTTGAGGTATTTTTTTGGACTTGAATAAAACAAAGTACGAATCCTTAATCCTTAATCCTTGTCATTTTGTTTCCATTGGATTCGTTTCTTTAAAAATATTTTCATCATCTTGGTCTTAAATGATGATATTATGGAATATCTTTGGCAGAGTGCAAAGATGAATGATTTGAAGAATATCTTTGGCCCGTTGTGCAAAGATGAGCAGTGTTTAGATGAACATGACCAATCGATGAATATCTTTTGGCTGTGGTGCAAAAAAGATGAATATTTGATTCGGATGTATATTGATTGATGTTACGAGGGATAAAGGATGAGCGATGAACTTTTAAATTCATACATAGAAGATAGTAGTTTGCATTCTCTACTTAACTCTTCTAATGAATTATTATTTCATCATGCGAATATTGATTTAAAATTTGTTGCCTATATTGTATTCTATTAGATTTTTCCTGTTGAAGACTAACGATAATTTGTTGTATATTATCTTAGTCATAATATTCTTTCTTGAGCTAGTTGAGCTCACCCTTTTCCTTTTTGTTCCATTTTTCTCGGAGGCGAGAATATACGAGTATGCAGTCGGGGTATGGAATGAAGGTTCTAGAGAGAGTTGTTTAGTAGTCCTCACCATTTTTGTAAAATAATGTATCAATAAATGTGATGAGGATTTATTTGAGTATAGATATTATCAGAAGATAATATTTGTATTCAAACTCACAGCTTTTTCTTGTTGTAATAATAAAGTTGTAGTTGTTTACGTACCATGTATCGACAACTTTCGAGAATGGGTGATGTATACCTATTTTGGGTGTGCCTCGAAATAGATTATCGAAATTAAAATGATGCACTTTAGTTTACTTAATTGACAATGGAGAGTTAATATCAGTAACTAACACTGTCTGTTTCAATTATTTATTTTTTATTATATGTGTCTACAAGTCTGACTAAATAAGCGACTTCCATTTCACAAATTTAACGTACTAATTAGTGAAAGAAATCTAATAAGCATTCTACACAACAATTTAGTCTGGCCAATTTTAACGGCCAGTTTAATCTTTGAATTTTTGCCTTTGAAATTTGTTTAGTTACGATATAAGGTGGTATTAAATGGCAGATAGTTATAAGAAAATTAGGAGATGCACGTGAAGACATCAAAAAGATGATTTATGTGAAAGTCGTCTATCTTCCACAGGTTAATCTGTGACTACTCATATATAAAAAACATTTTATGCATTAGGATCTATGTGAAAAAAGAGTAAAGTGAACTAATATGTTATTGGTGCAAATTTTTATTGATAGAAATTTTAATTATTTATTAGGTACTATCGCTGCGATTGAAATGTCTTATTCTGAGATGCTAAATTTACGGGAATAAGATTAGCAGTTTTAGTGTGATTTCTTTGAATGCTAGGGCTGTTTAATTTGGCAGGCGCTTAGCGGTGACTAGTCAGATAATTGCCGGTGTTCCACTTCGCCTATTGCAGTAGTTGCAGACGCTCTTGCGATGTTGCATGAATTGCATGCCTACGAGGATCCTCGAGCAATCAATAAATTGCTCACTGATGGGTGTTTTGTTTGCACGAAGTGGCAAGATCACGATGCCACGTTAATACATTGGCTCAATGCATCATCTGTGGAGAACCATGATACAATGTGACGAATTCCTATACTCAATTGATATGTCGGCATGAAACTATGGATGCTTATATCAAATCACCGCACAAAGTGATTCAAGGGATGGTGAGGACAACTATAGAGGCGATAGATTGTCCGAATCCCACTCTAAGATAGCTCTTCCCGATCTACACAAATGAGAACCAAGTAAATCTAAATGTTAGCGGAGAGTCTCCAACAAAATAGTCTCTACTCTAGTTAACATCAGTTGATTGATCGAAATTAGGCCACCTTGGATCGTATCACAGCATGGATGGATCACCAATTGTGGCCCCAAAATGAGGTAATATCGCACTCGCATTAAATTGCAAGGGTACATGATACGAATACAAATACAATCTTTAATGCTTGATGAGAGCAATTTTCATATAAACGACTAGATACCTTACCTCATTTAAGCAATATCGTACTCGAACTTAAGATCCTCCATTCCCATTTATTGTACACTATTTAACGAGAATAGTGAGGACTACTAATACTTGATACGGACCATCCTTCTGAGATTCTAAGGCCTGATCCAAAGTCTTCTTGGTAGCGGAGCCATTTCGAAACAGTGAAAGAATTGGCTTCAGCCCAGCCCGATGAAAGGAAGATGACTAGATAATGCGAATAAATTATCAATATAGAAATCTTCAGCGATGTTAAAGCAGCAAAATAACAAAACGATCACGTCACGGATAGTTTAAGAGACGCGTTAGGAACTGTCTGATTCACTTTAAAAAGACCGTCATAGCTACATAACAATCTACTCGAATCTTTTGATTTAAAAGCTGATAGCGTCATTCGAAACTTATATTTATCGAAGCTTAGTGAAGTTAGAATTTAAATAATAATCCATCGTCCACGCTACGACATGATTTAAAATAAATTCGTGGTATCCTGAAAACTGCTTAAATTAGAGTTACTTCAGCTGGTATTGCGTGCGAGACTTGCTGGTATTATCTCATTATTAATTAAAGCGATCATACTGACAAGCATCTCATGGTACCTGAAGACTGATGACCACCTTTTACCACATCGTTTATAACATTAAGCGATTAAGCACAAATATAACCTGGGTTGGAATAATCCATAATTAAACAATCATACCAAGTCCATCTATACCCCGCGCTACAAACCCACGGATGACTTTCCTTGAAATATAAATATGAGGATGATGACAATGGTTGCCATATTTGTACATTTAATAAAAGCAGTTAGAAATAACTTATATTAGGGAACTATGCGTCCTAAATTGTCGAAATGATACTTCTATTGTCGAGTAGAAATTGAGAATGCTGGGAAGAATCTATTCTTTCTATGAAAAATATGGATGAAGCATATATATATCGAATATATTCCACTATGATTTCATCTTTGGTATTATAAAATTCGAAAACGATTAACTTATTGCTAGTATAATAATAGAATGTTTTATATGAAAAGAAATCACCGTCAAATGGAATTGCCATGGACATAATTCAGGAATAATAAATAGCGAAACGAATTGAGGCGTATCACATGCCAAATGGGAATATTTACAAACGAATAAAACAAACTAGAATGGAATGAAAAGAGATGATGTATCACTGCATTAGAAATTGCGAATGGCTACGTAGACGAGTTATTCTAGCAGGAATAATAAAATACGGAACGGTCAGGGTAAAGCCAGTGAGGCTATTATAACGAATAATAAAGAAGCGGGATTAGGCCCGGTCAAATTGATAAATATACCAGACGAGGCTATTCGGCAGAATAATAAAATGTGAATATGTGAAATGTCTTCGCGTGTATTAGATCAATGAATAGGCCAGTTATTGCGGCTTGTCTGATAAGTATGGAACGAGAAGAATCGTTTTCACAGTATAAGGGTAGGCTTTCTCATAATTGACACATACGATTCTGTGACTTATTCAACTTGATGTATCTTAATTGGGTTAGAATAGAATAATATTGACATGGCCTTAGACGTCAAATATGAAAAAAATTACCCAGCGGACCTTATAAAGAAAATACTCGACGGTAAGGCGGATATTAGTTAGAAGAAACTTTACCTTCTGTTACAAAATATACCCGGATCATCCTTTATAATTTTGAGAAATACATTTCAGATAAGCGAGAAAAGTCTCTATAAAGAATAATCTCTACTGCAAGTTTGGTGAATTCCGTGAAATCAGGCACATGAAAATAATGAGCTTATAAATCCTTTATAGATCTTGGAATAGGCCCGAATAATGGCTATATAATCCGTGACGGTCGGATAGATCGGCGTTAATACCCACATGTTTTTGGCCTCTGAAATGATCCACGAGGAAGAATGAAATTCGAGAAGATGGGTTACAATAAAATGGATATATATTCTATTGGTATAATCTAATAAATAGAATAAGGAATTCTCGACAACTTTTAAATTAAGATTTCGTACATGTAAAATCTAACTATCACCCGACCACCGTAATAAGACTCTACTCTTATTTATAAAATATAATAGGCAACCCACCTTAGTATGCTCAATTAAGAATTGGGTTTTAATTAAGGTAGCTTTTAATAAAATATTTTGTTTTTTTTAATTAAATTAAGCTCCCTATATCTTAAGGATAAAGCGAATAACTTTATAAATTACTACACTCTTTTATACTAAAAATTTTACACGTTTCCAATTAAACCAGTGGAATAAATAAGTAATAATAACATTAAACTTCATAATTCTAAACTTATTTAAATTAAAATAATAATAATTGTAATAATAATAATAGAACTCCTCGTAATTTAATGTTCATCCACAGTGGCGGCGCGAATTAGGTGACTAAACCTCGCGAGGAACTTATTAGACATAGTTAATAATGCGAATAATTAAATTAAATTTAACTCTGTCGTCTCAATTCTATCATTTAATAATATTAAATACTCTGAAATATACATTGAACATATTAAACGATTAATAACCTATACTTATGCTTATCGATAGCACTTAAATAAGGTGTACTCTTATGCTGCAACCACTGCGTATTCTTATTGCACAACAACGGGTGTTTGGTTAGCAGTAAAACTTGTAGATTGACTTTAAGCTAAAATATTTTTTGTCATTTTATTGTCCAGGCAATAATTGGTTAATGGGGTCCGCTGATGATTGTTATAGATCGTGCGAATATTCTCTGTTTAGCGAATATCCACGACCCGATCGAATATTATATAACAATAGCATTACATCTGAAAATTTTAAAATAATTATGACTATAACATTATTATCAAATAATTTAATAGTAATGATAATTATAGAAAATTAGAAAGTTGTATGCAGAGCCTAATATTTGATTCTGCATGATAAAGCATATACTTTGTAACAACCTCTTATTCACTAGCGAATCAGCGACTTTCGGATAAGTAGTAGATTTGCCAACAATTAATGTAATAGAACCTTTGAGTAAGAAATAGTTCTGATATGTATTGATCCTTCAGCATACTGATGTACAATTAATATACCAAAACGTGGAATTCATCAGTCTTGATTTTATTTAGGATTATATGTCGATTAGTCGATCTATAAATACTGTCAAATAATGCAAATTAGAAACTCATAAATTTCGTTACATATTGAGCGCCCTACTGGGTTGTAGTTTATAATGAATCATAAACTAAGTAGCATATTTCTCTTCTTTTATTAGAAGTGGTAGATTCTTTAAATTGATCATACGTATGCTCCATATACGACTTTCGATAATATACCCGAAGCATACCTTTAGATGACTATACCCTAAAGGGTCATTTGAAAGGTAGATGTAAATGTCGAGTGATTAACTTTCATCATCTGAACTTCACATGATGATCTAAAGTCGAATTCTGTATCTTACTATCACATCTGAAATCTCATATTGACTGACTTAGATTAAGCTCATCTAGGTCTATTTTCCTTAGCGAGACCATCAGCGTTCGATTGTAACTTATTCTCGTGAATAAGCACCTACGCGCGTGCTTTAGTATACTCCACTGATGATGTTGAGATCAATCGTCACAAATCGATGAAAGCTTAGCGGCCTTGCCGATCTATCCGTAGGATGTCACTAGGTTCCCCATTTAAGTAATATCAATGATTGCGAATGCGTCATTTTAGTTTTAAACTTTCTGAAATTTAGATGTCATTAGTAGGATGATTATCATCATTATTCTAAAAGCATTATACATGTAGGTTTATCAAATATTATAAAGCTTGACATCATTGTAGCCATAATTAGAAACGTAATGATTTCAATCGATGCTTTCGTGTGAAGTGTAATAACATATGAATAAGAAATTCAGAAATTGACTTTATCATCAAAACAGTGGATTTGTGCTTGTGCATCTTACTTCGATCTCAAGCATTGAAAATGTTGTAGATCATGCACGTATCTATACTCTTTAAAGCTTCTCCCTGAAGTGGCCGTTATATAACATTGGATAAGCTTATAGTACTAATGGATATGTAATGATTGTTCATGAGGAGTCCTTATCTCATAATGATGATTTGCCATCTTTGATGATTCTATTAATCAAATAGAAAATTACCCACCGTACGTCTTGTAGATCCGAAGTAATCGAGGACTTTGAGGCTATTCTTCGGATTACGTAATGAACTTTAATCAAGACAATCAACTATAGTTCAGTTCTATGGCTATTGATAAAGCATATACTTTGTAACAATCTTATTCATTTATTAATAAAAAGTATTAATTTATTAAAGGCTTTTAATTATCTACATGATCTTTGTTTTATAATATGTGATAAACCCATAGTTTTAAGCAATGCTTTTAGAATAATGATGATGATCATTCTAATGAGATCTAAATTCTTAGAAAGCTTAAAACTAAAATAGTTCCCAATCATTGGATTACTAAATGGGGATTAGTGAATCCGGATAGATTGGTACATACGTTCTTTTGCTTTCATTGGATGAGGATGATTGATCTCATGATCATTTGTGTGGAGACACTAAAAGCAAGTATGTAGGTGCTTATTAGAGAATAAGTTCACCGAGCGTGGCTCGCTAAGGAATACCTAATGGAGTTTTATTTACTGTCAATAGGAATTTCAGTAGTGATAGTAAGTCAAGTAATCCTTGGACTTGAGATCATCATAATATCTTGTGTATGATGAGTTATACTTTGACTTATTCCTTAAGACCCTTAGGGTATATCAAAGGTATGCTTGGGTATAATAAGTTGTACATGGAGATAATGTATGATCAATAAAGAATCTACCACTTCTAATAAAAGAAGAGAAATGTCTATGTGATTCGATAAATGACCTTGAAGAGTCCTTGGCAAGGCGAGAATGAAATTAGAAAGGAGTTTCTAATTTGCATTATTTGGAGTTGTGCATTTAAGAGTCGAAATACATATAATTAAATAAAATAAGACTTGTGATAATTAGTATGTCTTATATTTAATTGGGACATTGTATGGTGGAAGGATTGAATTATCACGGTAACTATTTACTCAAAGGTTCTTTAATGATTAATGTTGAAATCTATATTATACGGAAAGTCGTTGATCGCTAGGGAGGCTTATCCTATTGTAGAATAAATATTATTTATTTAAATAAATTAATTGTTTAATTTATTTATTTAAATAAGATTAGAATTATTCTAATTGATTTATTCACAACCGGTTTAATATGGAGAACCTAAAGGGTCACACCATAAAAGGAAGAATAATTATTTAAGAAGTTAATGGCATAATCGTAATAATATGTTAAGTATATTTAATTTAATCTATGGTGATAGAATAAATTAAATAGCTTAATATTTATTATTTAATATTTTAGAAATATTAAATATAAATTAATAAGAGGAGTCTTATTAATATTATTACAATTATTATTATTTTAATTTCTAAAAGAGTTTAGGAATTAATTTAATATAAATACTCTCATTTATTCCTAATTAGATTAGGAAGGAAAATTAGTTAAAGGAGTTTAATTAATTATCCCTAATAAGATTAGGGAGCTTAATTAATTAAAAGAATTAATTAATTAAAACCCAATTCCTTAATTGTTAAGGTGGGTTGCTCACATCTATAAATAAGAGGAGTCTTATTATGGGTGTGATGGGTTGTTGATTTTTCAACATAACGTAATAATTCCAATTGTTGGGAGAGTACAATCCTACATAGAGATAGAAAAACTAGGGTTTAGCCAACCACCCTTCTTCTTGAATTCTATTCTTCCTTGGTGGATCACCTCCAGAGGCCAAACATATGGGTGGCTAACGTTGATCAAAGGAAGGAACCAAACCGGTGGATTCAAGTTGAAGCGAAAGGATTTGGAGTGAACTTGTACGCGGAAGCTCGATCTTGAGGGTATGATTTTATTCTTTATCTTTTCGTTTAATTAATAATTACGCATAAAGGGTGATCCGGGTTTATGGTTTGTAAATTTTTAAACTCGATTTTTACACGCTTAGCATTATTTTGCAATTTGATTCTTGTAGCGTGAATATTACAAACTAACGGTGGCATCGAGCCCAAACCTTTATCACGAATTATTAATTGTTTTAATTTATATATTGATATGTGTTTAGAACAATTTAATTGGGCATAATTTAATTGTATAAAATTTAGAAAAATAAAAAATAAAAAATCGCGAAATTGCAGTACTGCGTCCTCAAGCAAAAATTTTTTTTTTTTTTTGGCTGCTGGCAACATATATATAAGATATAATAAGCGAATTTTTTTTTTTGGGCTGTTTGCAACATCCTTTGATATGCATGGAATCAAGGAAAGGAATCATGATAAATGATATGGCCACGTGCTTCCATAAAAAAAAAAAAAAAAAAAAAAAATCCGGCGTAAGTTAACAGGTTTTAAAAGTAACATGGCTAAGTTTAATTTTAAAATTTTAAGTTTAACCTGACTATTCTTTACAAGATAATTCACGTGAATCTTTTTTAGATTCATGCATTATGTTATTATATATATATATATATATATATATATATATATTAACTATTTTATAATTAAAATAAAAAGTTTATTTTAATATTAAAATATAAAGTTTTATTTTAATTTTAATAATTTTATAATTAAAATAAAAGGTTTATTTTAATCTTAAAATAAAGGTTTATTTTAATATTAAAATAAAAGATTTATTTTAATTTTAAAATTAGAATTTCATGCTTAACTAATTAGAGTTGGAATTGGATTCCATGATAACTAATTGGAGTTGAAATTGGATTTTATTTTTCCTAAAATAAAGGAGTTTATTTGTGAATAGGAAGTAAATCCATCTTTCCTTAAATAAAGGAGTTTGTTTAGATATGAAATAAGATTTCATATTATTCAAAATAAAAGAGTTTATTTGTGAATAGGAAAGAGAATCATGTTTCCTTAAATAAAGGAGTTTATTTAAATATGAAATAAGATTTCATATTATTCAAAATAAAGGAGTTTATTTGTGAATAGGAAAGATAATCCGTGTTTCCTTTAATATTTTTTTTTTTTTACATGGAATTGGATTCCATAATTAATTAAAATAAAAGAGTTTATTTTAATTAAAGATTTTTTTACATGGAATTGGATTCCATAATTAATTAAAATAAAAGAGTTTATTTTAATTAAAGATTTTTTTATATATATGGAATTGGATTCCATAATTAATTAAATTAAAGGAGTTTATTTTGATTAAAGATTTTGATTAAAATAAAATAGTTTATTTTATTCAAAATTGGATAAATTAAAATAAAATAGTTTTATTTTGATTTAAATTTGGATTAAAATAAAGGAGTTTATTTTGATTCAAAAATAGATTTTATACTAACTAAATTTGCCCATTAAATGATATCAATATATATATTAAATGTTTATTATTCATATGGGATGAATGTTATTTATTGATCGTATGATGATGTGTATGATAATAAATGGGATTGATTATGACTATTATTGACAATGTGATTGGATTTTATTTTAGTTGGATGCATGAATATATGGGTTTTATTAAATGGAATTCACAGCGTACCTCGTCTTCTCTAATTTTTCTTAATGTAAATTCTATCTCCTCCTATGTACTTCCTCTTCGATCACGATCAAGGTTTCTATTTATTTTAAATAGTTTTGTAATAGGAATAGTTAGAATTAATTTTAGAAAATTAGAGATCAAAAAAACAAAGAGAGCGCTTGAAGACCCGTTTGTAATGGAGCCAGAGTTTAAATGTAATAGTTATATTTAAATATTATTTCTTGCACCCTTAGGGGTTTGACCTTTTGGTTCACTTGGTGGCTCTAGTGAACCAAACTAGAATAAAAGTCCATAATCAATCAAGGGTAGAATATAATATTCTATATATGCATGCTTATACTATATATATTATATATTATGCAAACATGCTTCGCATGTTAATTAATATACGACGCGTATTTTATATATATATGTAACATGCGCTAAAACAAGATGAGACAAATTAATAACAAACCCCTCATTTTTTTTATATTAAGTCCTAAAGCGTTCAAAGATATTTGGAATATCTAACGTCGCTTTCTAGCATGATAAAATTAATAGAGTATTAAATATTTAATATGAGTTTGTTGTGTCACCACAAGGCAAGTATTAAGTATTTAAGATGTTAATTTATCACATTTGATGCTTATAAAGAAAATTGAACAATATTGTTTTGTTGTGTCACCACAAGGATGATATTTTCTTTTTGAATATATGGAGTGCTAGGTCGGACTTAACTTGGATAATTTTGATTGGATGTGCCACCACTTGATCAAAATAATCTAAGAGGCAAAATACAAGGAGTTTGCATAGTTGATGTAATTGACAAAGGTTGTCTACCTATTTATTTATATATAGTTTGTTGTGTCACCACAAGGCTATATACATTTGAAATGGGATCCTTATTCTCACTAGCAAATCTTTAATTAGATTTTTTCTTAGAACTATATAAGTGAGGTAATATAGTTTGAAGAAAATAGTGGGAGATACCAATTTAAAACAAGACCGAATTTATTTTGGTAATTAATAATAGAATGTATGTTAAAATGTTGTTAATTACAAATTCATTTATAGAATTTTACAATGTCTAAAATTACTATCACTGCGAAGCATATTAGATGCTAAATTAATCGGAATCGAATTAAGCGGATTGGTTAAGGAATTTGAGAATAGTTCTCATAGCTGAAAAGCTATCTTATGTCCTTAATACGCCTATCCCTGCAATGGTTGCAGACAATGCCTCTGAGGAAGAGATTGCTACTTTTAGAAAGTGGCAAGATGATGCACAGTTGGCTCAATGCATCATGCTCGCGTCCATGAGTAACGAGCTTCAGCGTCAGCATGAAACTATGGATGCTCTTACTATATTCCTGCACATCAAGTAGTTGATGGCGAGGAAAGTAAGACTGATAGATATCAGATATCTAAGGAGCTCTTCCGATCTAGAATGGCCAATGGCACTATAGTAGGTCCTTAACATTATCAATTTGATTGATCAATTAGGACAACGAGTTTTGTCATAGATGGAGAGTTGAGCCAAGATTTGATCTTGCACTCACTTCCGGACTCCTTTCACAATTGTTGTGAATTTTTCATATGAACAAGCTAGATATCAGCTTCGTTGATTTGCTTAACATGTTGAAAAATGATGAGAGTCACTTTTCAACCAAGAAAGACCATGTCTTCTTGGTAGGGCCAAAGGATCTTACGAAAAGAAGAGCGATTCAAAGAAGGTATATAGAAAGGCAAAACAAAGGATAATAAGAACAAAAGCGTCACGGATAGCAAAGGAGTTTGCTTCCTCGCAATAAGCACAGACATTGGAAAGAAAGCTGCGAGAAGCATCTTGCAGAGAGGCTAACCAAAAAGCTTAGTGAAGTTTTGATTTACAATACGATTTTTGTTCATGATTGAAATAAATTTTTTTCTTTAAGTCGAGGTTCTACTTGGGTATTGGATACCAACTTTGGTTATCATAAATATAGATTTATGAAAGGACCAAAGTAAGTAGAAAGCTAAACAAATATAAGTAATCCTATGTGTGGGAAATGAGCTAAAAGGTTGTAACATTAGCATTAGAAACTTATAGTTTAGATCGCTTCTACGGGCAAATCTATTAAGTCAATAAGTTGTTATTGTATTCGGTTCTCGTTGAAAACATTATTTCCATTTTATTTTTGGACAATGAAATCTTTGGTATTATAATTAAGAACAATTGTTGTTCTATTTATAATAATAATGTTTTTTGTATAGAATGGAATATTACTTAATAAATTTTGTATACTTGACTTACATGAAAATAATTTTGCATATTGAACAAATTAGTATAAGAAAAGGAGATGATCATTCAAAGAGTTGAATGTATGTATTTGTTGAAATACAAGTGTGAATTATTTGAAAGGTTCAAAAAATCGTAAGTAAAATGCATTTGCAAAGTATTAAGATTTTTTGATTAGATCGAGGAATAAATACTTGTGCAATAAGTTTCTAGATCATCTCAAATGGTTTTTCTCATAATGGACACCTCATGATACGTAATAATTGATTGATGTATCCGAAGGAAAAAAATCGTACCTTGTTGGACATGGTGCGGTCCATAATGATTTTACCGACATTCCAGTATTCTTCTAGGATCATGTCCTAGAAATGGCTGTATATCTACGGAAAAGGTAACCTCAAAATCCGACCCCAAGACTCCATAAAAGTTATGGACAGGGAGGATTCCTAATCTTAAGTATGTTAAGATAAGGGGTTGTCCAACTTATGTGAAAAGGTTTCAAAGGATAAGCTTGCGACAAGATTTTATAAGTGTCGATTTGTGGGACATCCTAAAGTAAGTTTAGGGTATATGTTCTATAATTCTACTTAGCAAAAGGTGTTTGTTACGAATACGCTGCCTTCTAAGATAAAGGTGTTTATCATTGAAGGGCTAGTGGGAGGATAATAGATCTTGAAAAGTTCAAGAACCACAAAATACTATAAGTCAAATAAGAGAAACACGTAGATAGACCTATTATACCCAAATCGAATCGTAAATGCGGAATAGTACCAAAGATACCTAGGAGGTATGGATTCATCATGGATGATGATGATGAGGTACACATCATAGAAGATGATGATCCGAGTTACATTCGATGAGGTAAGACTTCTAGTGTGTACAAAGGGTCATGGGGAGCATCGTGACATTCCTAGTACTATATGTTGATATACTACGGATGAGGAATTACATACCAATGCTACAATCAGTAAAGATAAAGTTGTCTAAACATTCCTCCATGAATGATCCGGAAGAGTATCTTAATTGGGGATGCAAATCTATATAGATAGATTTAAAAGGATGCTCAACTTAACCCGAGGCGTATATTCATTTGATGCTAAAGTCGTTTAGCATGGCAAACTCAAGAGATGTCTCGTGTCGATGAGCTATGGAGTGTATCTCTCTTAATAGTCCCCACAGACTCACGAAAAGAGAGGTCGCATGAGTAACAATCATGTATGCAATGAAATGTATGAGACACGATGTTGATCGGTCATATTCAGAGAAGTTCACTATGAGTCGGTGAAAACATCTTAAAAATTAACCGACACTAAGGATGTGATCATATTCATGGTGGGTCTAAATTAAAACTAGAGGCTTGCAGACTCAAGTTTTCGTATGAGACCAAGACGACGAGAAAAATCCACTTTAAGGTAAAGGGTTACCTTGAACATTAGTGCGATGAATTGGAAAGGTTCCAAACAATGAAAGAGTTCTTTGGTTTAGTGATAAAGACAAAGTATATAGCTATAAATGAAGTCGTAAGTTGATTGTTTGGATTAAAAGTTCATTACTGAGAACTAGGAATAGTTCCCAAGTCTCATCTTGGATCTAAACATGTGTTGTGGCACTTTCATTTGATTATTAGAATCATTGAAGATGGGAAATCACTATAGAGATAGTGGACTCTCAAGAACAACATTACATATCCATTAACTAAAGCTTATCCAACAAAGCAGGATAATCGTCACTTAGAGAAGAAGAGTATAAGATACCATGACGATTGGCTTTAGTGCAAGTGGGAGATTGAAAGTAGTATGCACACAAGCCAATCATGTTTGATGATAAAGCATATACTTTGTAACAATCTTATTCATTTATTAATAAAAAGTATTAATTTATTAAAGGCTTTTAATTATCTACATGATCTTTGTTTTATAATATGTGATAAACCCATAGTTTTAAGCAATGCTTTTAGAATAATGATGATGATCATTCTAATGAGATCTAAATTCTTAGAAAGCTTAAAACTAAAATAGTTCCCAATCATTGGATTACTAAATTGGGGATTAGTGAATCCGGATAGATTGGTACATACGTTTGCTTGCTCATTGGATGAGGATGATTGATCTCATGATCATTTGTGTGGAGACACTAAAGCAAGTATGTAGGTGCTTATTAGAGAATAAGTTCTTCGAGCATTGGCTCGCTAAGGAATACCTAATGGAGTTTTATTTGCTGTCAATAGGAATTCTGTAGTGATAGTAGTCTGAAGTAATCCTTGGACTTGAGATCATCATAATATCTTGTGTATGATGAGTTATACTTTGACTTATTCCTTAAGACCCTTAGGGTATATCAAAGGGTATGCTTGGGTATAATAAGTTGTACATGGAGATAATGTATGATCGATAAAGAATCTACCACTTCTAATAAAAGAAGAGAAATGTCCTATGTGATTCGATAAATGACAACCCAAAGAGTCCTTGGCGGCGAGAATGAAATTAGAAAGGAGTTTCTAATTTGCATTATTTGGAGTTCATGCATTTAAGAGTCGAAATACATATAATTAAATAAAATAAGACTTGTGAGTAATTCCATGTCTTATATTTAATTGGGACATTGTATGGTGGAAGGATTGAATTATACGGTAACTATTTACTCAAAGGTTCTTTAATGATTAATGTTGAAATCTATATTATACGGAAAGTCGTTGATCGCTGGGAGGCTTATCTCTATTATAGAATAAATATTATTTATTTAAATAAATTAATTGTTTAATTTATTTATTTAAATAAGATTAGAATTGTTCTAATTGATTTATTCACAACCTGGGTTTAATATGGAGAACCTAAAGGGTCACACCATAAAAGGAAGAATAATTATTTAAGAAGTTAATGGCATAATCGTAATAATATGTTAAGTATATTTAATTTAATCTATGGTGATAGAATAAATTAAATAGCTTAATATTTATTATTTAATATTTTAGAAATATTAAATATAAATTAATAAGAGAGTCTTATTAATATTATTACAATTATTATTATTTTAATTTCTAAAAGAGTTTAGGAATTAATTTAATATAAGTACTCTCATTTATTCCTAATTAGATTAGGAAGGAAAATTAGTTAAAGGAGTTTAATTAATTATCCCTAATAAGATTAGGGAGCTTAATTAATTAAAAGAATTAATTAATTAAAACCCAATTCCTTAATTGTTAAGGTGGGTTGCTCACATCTATAAATAAGAGGAGTCTTATTATGGGTGTGATGGGTTGTTGATTTTTCAACATACGTAATAATTCCAATTGTTGGGAGAGTACACCCTTTCTATAGAGATAGAAAAACTAGGGTTTAGCCAACCACCCCTTCTTCTTGAATTCCTATTCTTCCTTGGTGGATCACCTCTAGAGGCCAAACATATGGGTGGCTAACGTTGATCAAAGGAAGGAACCAAACCCGGTGGATTCAAGTTGAACGCGAAAGGATTTGGAGGTGAACTTGTACCTGAGGAAGCTCGATCTTCAAGGGTATGATTTTATTCTTTATCTTTTCGTTTAATTAATAATTATGCATAAAGGGTGATCCGGGTTTATAGTTTGTAAATTTTTTAAACTCTGATTTTTACACGCTTCCGCATTATTTTGCAATTTGATTGCGCACATGAATATTACAAACTAACAGCTCCATGGAAGGGAGTTACAAGATTTGGAAAGAGAGGAAAGCTCAATCCACGATTTATTGGTCCATTTGAGATTCTTGACCGAATAGAAAATGTGGCCTATAGACTCGCATTACCTCCAAGTATGTCTCGTGTTCATAATGTTTTTCACATATCCATGCTTCGTAAATATGTGAAAGACCCGAACCATATTATTGCGTTAGAACCAGACGAGATAGCCGAAGATTTAACGTACGAAGAAGTACTTGTTAAGATCTTGGATAGAAAAAATCATGTCCTACGCACCAAAGTTATACCACAAGTTAAGGTTTTGTGGAGAAACCATGTTATTGAAGAAATGACCTGGGAGTTGGAATCGGAAATGAAAGCAAGGTACCCTCACCTGTTCGAAACACCAGGTACGTACGTCAATTTCGAGGATGAAATTTCATAAGGAGGGGAGGTTGTAAGACCCCAACTTATTATGAATAAAATAGAATTTCCTCTAATTATTATTGTGAATAATAAGGTATTAAATTGATATAATATTTTGGTTATGGGTGAAATGTACAAATTTTGCAAAATAAGCAAGTGGTGATAAAATAATCATTGTTGTCGGAGAATATTCGTTTGGTCGTGAAATATTCTTGTTGTCGGGGAATATTAAATGACTGCCAGTAGCGATCATTTATGGGCCCCATAATGAATAATAAATCGGATGAAGAAAATGACAAGTTTGAATTTTTATAAATAACGGCGTAGTTGTTATTAATTAACATTGTTGGAATACCCAGTGGTTAAAATAAATGATGTAATACGCGTGGGACAAAGTATTTTTGAATTATTGATTCTTACGTGAAAGGCACTACTCAATAATTGTTATAGTAATTCTTGATCAATATTTTATTTTATTGATTCAATAATTGTTACATTGATATTTTATATTATTATTGTTGTTTCAATAATTATCAACGCACGATATTTCTATTATCGGATCAATAATTCATATTATTTGAATAATATTATTAGATAGCATTATTGGCAATGTCTAGAAAGTTCATCAAGGAGAGGTTTGGTCACCTAATTGCGGCGCCAAGAAGGAGAAATTCTTATTGGAAAGCCCCTCTTTTCCGGAAGCGGCTTTGGTTGTCATAATTGTGATTACGTAATATTATTTGTGAATAATTAATTATTAATTTATATGATAACGAAATATTTATTTTATGTGGATATAATTGATGGATATATTTATTTTATGTGGATAAAAATGAAGGAATTAATCTTTGAGGTGTTTTATCAATTATTTTGAGCCGGTGTGGAGGTATTAAAATCATCCGTTTGTGGATTTGAATATTTTATGTTTGGAATTTGGAAAAACTCAAAGCTATAAAGTTGTAGAGAATTCGATTTCAGATAGAATGGACATAAAATTCGTATTTTTTTGATAACCGGGCTATTTTCTATGAATTGTTGAAGTTTCGGAAAAATAAAATGATTTTTATTAAATTTATGGGGGGGGGGGCCACTTTTGGTTGGTGGAATACACACATAGAATTGCTTGAATTCTTCCAACATGGGCGCTTAAAAATTCAAAGCATCGTAGGAATTGTAATTAGTAATAATATATTTTATTATTTTAGTCTCCTATGGCGTTCTAGCATTTTCCTATAAATAGACGCTTAGGTTAAAATTGAAAATCACACCAAAAACAAGTTTTCTTTCTCTCTATATTGTTGAGCGTATTTTAGTAAGTATTTTGATACTTTGAGAGTTGTTATTCAGTGCAAATTTCTGTCAGCACTATATCCGAAATTCAGTCAGAAATATGGTTATTTTGAGGTAAGGGATGTTATTTTCTTCTTAAATGATATTATTTTCTTCAATATCATTATGCCGAAATATTGGTGAACTTTTTTATCAAATTTAGAACTTTTTGTGTCGGGGTTACTATTCACGTATACGGCACTATTCACGAATACGGCACTATTCACCGAAAAACGAAATTTTCTTCTTTTTGTCCAAGATGTCTATTATGGTTACTATATTTGATTGTATCCATGTTTTGGTCTTTATTTTTGAATTCTGCTTCAAAATGGGTTATTATGGAGTATTATTGATCTTGGATAAACTGTTATACGAATCCTTAATATTTGTCCTTCTGTCTCACTGGATTCATTTTTTTTAAATATTTTTCATCATCCTCAGTCCTAAATGATGATATTACTGAATATCTTTGGCCTGTAGTGCAAAGATGAATAATTAATCGATGAATATCTTTGGCCCGTAGAGCAAAAGATGAGCAGTGTTGATATGAACATGACCAATTTGGTGATCTAAAATGAATATCTTTGGCACCGTGGTGCAAAGATGAATATTTGATTAAAGATGTCTATTAATTGTTATTCTGAGGATAAAATATTGATGATGGACTTTTAGATCTTAAAAGATAGTAGAACTCATTCTCTATTTGACTCTTCTAATGGATTGATGTTTCCGATGCAGTTGTTGATCTAAAACTTGTTGTCTATTATATTTTATCATATTTTTCCCTATTGAAAACTAATGATAATTTGTTGTATATTTTCTTAGTCATAATATTCTTTACTGGGCTAGTTGAGCTCACCCTTTTCCTTTTTGTTCCATTTTTTTCTTCTCAGGAGGTGAGAACATAGCAGGATCTACTCGGGGTATGGAGTGATGGTTCTAGAAAGATGTTTTAGCATTCCTCACTATTTTTATAAAATAGTGTTTGAATAATTATAATGAGGACTTATTTGAGTGTGGATATTGTCTAGAAGACAATATTTGTATTTAAACTCACAGTATATGTTGTCGTATTTTGTACGACAATTGTATTATTAAAGTTGTAGGTTGCTTTATGTACCATGTATTTGGCGACTCAGAATGGGTGTTGTATACCTATTTTGGGGGCGTCACAATTCCATTCTCTATTATTCTGTCGGAATATCCTCGCATGCAATGCGTTTACTGTGGGACCGTTCCATTATTTATTATTACATTGGGAATAACTTTGTTTGTGTGATCTATCGCATGCATGGTGATTTCTTTTGTTATTCCATTTTTATTATACTCGGTTGGTTAAAACTTTGACTTATACTCCATGAAATTAGTAGAATATCCTTGATATTTGCGCTTCATCCGATATTTTTCATAGAAATATTCTTCCGAGCATTCTTGAATTTTACTCTACAAAGCAGTATAATGTTGACAATTTGGACGTTGTTGGTTCCTGGATAAATTAATTCTTAAACTTGTTTTATTGAATTATTATGTCATTGTCATCATCCTCATGTTTATATTATGTTGAAAGTCATCTGTGTCCTGTAGTGCATAAATGGACTTGGTATGATTATGACCAGGGATTATTCGGTATAATCATGACCGTAATATTACAAATGATGTGTAAAAAGTCCTCATTGGCTCGTAGTGCATTGATGGACAGTTTTTGGTATGATTATGGCTATGGATTCTCTTCGGCCAAGGGTGCAAAGATGAATTATTTTATGGCATGATCAGGACCGTTGATGAAAACATGATTATCTTTGGCCCGTGGTGCATGGATAATTCGTGGTCGTGATACTAAAGAATATCCTTGGCCTATAGTACAGGGATGATTTGATGATGTGGATTATTTATTTAGCTGATTCTCAGCGATAAAAGTGATGAAAAATCTTTTAAATCATAGAAAATAGTAGATTTTATTCTCTACTTGACTCTTCTAATGGATTGCTTGTTCCGCTGTAGTTAAACTTGATGTTTGTTATATTTTATCAGTTTAACACTGTTGAAGGCTAATGATAATTTATTCTGCATTATCTTAGTCATAATATTTCTTACTTGGCTAGTTGAGCTCACCCTTTCTTTCATTGTTCTCTTCAGGAAATGATAACGTAGTTGGAGCTAGTCGGGGAACAGTGTGACGATCCAAATGATAGCATTAGTAGTCCTCACTATTCTACGAAATAGTGTGACAATAAATGTAATGAGGACTCCATTGAGTGTGGATATTGTCTAGATGACAATATTCTTATTAAAACTCTCAGTTATGTCTTGTCGTATTCTACACGACAGTTGTATATTTAAGATTGTATTTGTATTCTGTACCATGTATCTGGCAACTCAAGATGGGTGATGTATACCTGTTTTGGGGGCGTCACACAATCACTCTAATTAGAATAGCTTCATTAATAATTTAATTTAAATTTTTTTAATATTTGTATCACTTATCCAAAAATATGTGTTAATTAAACTAAATTAGTGTTTTATAAGTTACCATTAATTTAAATGAGATAGTTTTAATTACAAATAAAACTATAATTAAAATGTATTGTATTAAAAAAAAGGATAATTAAACACACACACACACACACACACACACACACACACATATATATATATATATATATATATATATTTAGTAATTAAATTTTGATAAAATATAAGGGTAAATATGTAATTTTATCTATTTAGTCAACCCCAAAAACTTCAGAAGTCTTAGCTATTACTTAAAAAACTAGAGGGATGTGAGTGTTATTATGATTATCTAGAAAGGGGCACATGTATTTTACTCTAAACTCTTCAGTATATCGTGAAATATTTATACGGTTAGATATATATATATATATATATATATATATATATATATATATATATATATATATATATATAAATAAGAATTTAGGAATGATCCTTCAATCTTAAAATCTAAGAATATAAACCTAAAATTTAGGAAAATCTATATTCCTAGTATCATGATTATTTACTTTCTACTATTTCTTATTCTTATACATTTTTAATTTCTTTAAAATTCATATTTTTGATAAAAATAATATTTAATATAATTTTTTATTACTAAATTATATAAGTATTATACGTAAATAGTTGAATATATGATATATAAACAAATAAATCATTAACTTAAAATTGAATATTATCACTTGTTAGTTAATTAATATATTTTAGAAGAAAATAATTTTGTTTGTAAAAATCATTGTATGCAATATTAATATATTATTGTTATATTTATAAGTATATTATAATACAAAAAATTATAGAAATTACAACAGTTTTATAGCAAATAAAAGCGGATACTGCAGTTATTAGCACATACAGTTGTGTTTCTATCTGTATTCGATCGTATATATATGTTTAACAAATATAAATACTGATAATATTTTCTTTCACGAGATGTATATTAGTGATAATATGATCTACTGGAGCAAATATAGCCACTCATGTTGGACTTCAGTTTTGCAAGATGTGACTTCATAGTGGTAGACTGGTAGTACCCAACATTATTATTTATGTATAATACAGACAATAAAGAAATATTTTATAGGTTGTGTATCTTTCCCATCACGGTACTGTGAAGGGTTCACTATTGGATTATAATCCAATAATATCGAATTTCATACGATTTTAGTAGCTGAACAATTATTCGAAACATGTACTAGCCTAATAATCGAAATTCAAATAATTGAATTATATTATTCAGTTATTTGATTAATAACCAAAATATGAACTTAAAATAGTATATCAAATTCTAATTAAAAATAATATTTTTTTCAAGTCTAATTCGGTTAATTAATTACCCGAATAGTTTAATTTTCATATCTGAATACGCATGCTATTTATAATTAGATTACAATTAAATTATAATCAGAAATAGGGCAAGGAAAGATGTTCTTCTTAACCTCGGGACAGCCCCACATCTGCAGACTACCCACCTATTTCATCTTTCCCCCATCTCAAAATTCATTCAAACCAAGCAAATCAAGCCAATGCAAATAAAAATATGCACACTTTTTTCTTTTTTTGCTAATTATTTAAAAGCACTTTGTTAGTTTTTAAAGGAATGAAATAAATGGAATGCCCTTAAAAATGATCGCAAGGCCCTTAAAATGAGTCCTATGTCTTGCCATGCTAGATTGCTGGCAAAAAAATGAAATCCAATCGCCTGAAGGTTGAAAATATATAAATCTAGGACTAATATTTGAATTAAAGTAATGAAATAGAGAAAGTAATATTGTTTGTATTTTAAGTGTATGTTTGATTGTTGGTGTTGGTGGTGGGTGGTGGATGGTGTGATAGAAAAACAAAATTATCACGTACATTCATTCGATGTTAATGGATCTCATCTCACCACCTCCAACATAAAATGAAAATCAAGAAAATAGAGTAAATTTTTATTACATCAAAATGGTTTGTGTCGAAATGATTATCAAATACTACATTAGTTTTTTTCATTATATTCTTTTATTTATTTTAATATTACAACCCAAACTTAACATAAGGTTGAATTTGTTGGAATCTTTCTTTCCAAGGTTCACCTTCAGAAACATGGTATAGTTTAGGGTAAAAAGGGATCCAACTACACGAAATTGTAATAGAGGTCCTTTTTTTTTTGACTTTATAGCGTGACCATTTTAGTGGTATGCTTCCATGATGTTTAAGCTATAATGTATTTGGGGTCCCTTTGCTCATGTAATTGCTTTTCATTCAATTAATTCATTTTAAATTTGGCAGGAAAAAAAAAGAGAAAATCAAGTTAGGATAAAGTTGTCACATTACATAACACCGTGAAATTTTATAAATTTTTTTTGTTATATTTGTTATAGTAAATGTAATTTTTATACTATATCCGTCCTTAAAAGAATGAGTAAAATATATTTTTACACATATTAAGAAAAGATAACGAGAGGAAAAAAGAATAAAAAATTCTAAATTTATCCTTAATTAGTGGCTCCAAAAATTATATAAAGTGATGAGTACTTTTTTTTTTTTATACTAATGAACTCTACTAAATGATATATTTATCATTCACTTTATGAATCTTTTCTCATCATTTTAGAAACAAAAAATTATAATTTTAGTCGTTTTTTTTTTTTGGGACGGAGGCAACATTTGCAATATAGTAACAATGCAATAAAAAGTTATAAAATTTTATAATGTTATATAGTGTGATAGCTTTATATCCTAACTGAGTCTAGTAAAAAGTATACTCCCTCCGTTCTGGAATTAAAAATACAATTTAATTTTTGAGTTCAAACGACGACATATTAAATTTTAAAATTAGTATGACTTATAAAAATTAAGAATGAAATAAATTTTGTAATTAATAATTTTTGTTATATACTATACAATTATAATTAATATATCAACTAAAATTAAATAAATTCACATTAATTTTAATTTAATACGTCGTTATTTGATATTAAAAATCAAATTGTATTTTTAATTTTGAAACTAAAGCTAAGCAAAACGTGAGGTTCCACAAAGCCGAGTGGACACCATGATCAATAAAAAACAGAATATTTGTCTAGATGTTTTGGTTTGCGAATATTCTTAGAGACCACCATATTTTCTTCTACAAATAACATTCCTGCTAGCTGCTACGTACCTTAATTTGAAAACAGAGAAAAAATACATTGCCTCCAGCCATGGCAGGCCAATCTCCTCACATTCGATGCCTTTTCTTTTTCAGTCTCTCCTGTTTTTTGCTCATTACCCACACTGAATCTACCAACCCAAACCGAAAGGTAAGAACTCCACGAACATTGATTTTCCAGCATTACATACGTTCTACAAAAAGTAGTCTCAATTTATAAATTTGTTTTGTGAAATAAGAAGAGTTCACTTTTTAGTAGTAATAGTGTAAAATAATACAATATTCTTAAATTAATATATTATTATAATTTAGTTATTATAAAACATTGCTAAACCTAACATTTTATTATTTTTAGGAGTATGTATAAAATATATATAGATATACACTATTAAATTAATTCGTAGATTTTGAAAATGGACTACTTTTCTGGAACAGAGCAACTATACCAATTAGTTTAAAATTTTCTTGATACCATTAAGGCAAAAAATTTGGCTTTAATGTCTGCATGTTCACAAAGTTAAACATCTTGATATACTATTGGCGAATATATATATATATATATATATATATATATATATATATATATATATATATAGTAATAACTGGTATAGGACTGGAGTTTACTTTTGGACTAGTTAGTTAGTGATCAATGAATTCTATTATGTATTGTGATAATTTTAATTGAATTATAATTGTGAAACATAGCAACATATGAGTTTTAATAATATTATAAGAGTGACTCACCTCTTACATATCTTTTTAAAAAGAGTTACCACTAGTTCTTATTATTTATAATTGACGACCAAAAATTTGACACAAACATTTGCAAACTATATTTTCCAATTTGTAATTAATGGTTGCAGGCCTATATTGTATATATGGGCGACCAGCCTGAAGATGAAATCTCTGCAAAATCGCTTCACATGAGCATGGTGAATGAAGTTATTGGCAGGTGACTAGTTCAATTCTTCTTATTCTTTTTTTTCACCCCCCCCCCCCCTCCCTCCTCCTCCCTCCCTCCCTCCCTCCCTCCATCTAGGGTGCAACTTGGGTTGGGCAACCCACAGGTAACCCGATCCCGCCCACGATTTTATGATACTTGGATAAGATTTTTTTACATTTTTAAGAACATGCTTAACTCATGGTCCATCCAAATTTAATTTGGGTGGGCTTGAGTTTATACTTTTATAAATTCACGAAACCCAAGCCCACCCAAATTATTTATATATATAGAGTCGGTTTTTCCAGCGAACCAAGGGGATAAACTAAAAAACGAACCGACTATAGCGACGATTTTGTTCGTCGCTATAACCGGTTCATTTTTGGCTCGCCACCCTTGATTCGCGGGAGAAGTCGGTCGTGTGTGTGTGTGTGTGTGTGTGTGTGTGTGTGTAGATTTAATCCATGGCAACCGGTTATCAGATCACTATCCATGGTAACCAACTTGTCAGTCGTAGATCAATTTAATAAAAGGCTGAGATTGAAACAATTTCTACTTAGCCGCTACATGTTGATCCGGCTTCTAATTTAATAAGTGGGCCCTAGCTGGTCAAACACATGTGTAAATAGGTCCCACTTTGTGATCTTTTATATTAAAAAAAGATAACCGCTACATCATGTAGCGGCTTGGGGTTTAAAATATTATTTTTTTTAAAAATTCCTTCTATTGTCCCATTATAAAGTCACTTGCTCACTTGGTGTTAAAAAAAATAGAGAACCGCTACACCATGTAGTGGCTTGGGGTTTAAATTTTTTTTTTTTACATTCCTGCGATTGTCCCATTATTAAGTCACTTGTGCTCACTTGTGTTAAAAAATAAAAAAGAACCACTACACCATGTAGTGGCTTGGGGTTTAAAATTTTATTTTTTTTATATTTTTTTCATTGTCCCATTATTAAGTCACTTGCTCACTTGGTGTTAAAAAATAAAAAAGAACCACTATACTATGTAGTGGCTTAGAGTTTAAAATATTTTTTTTTTAAAATTCCTTCTATTGTCCCATTATTAAGTCACTTGCTCATTTGTTAAAAAAAAAAAGAGAACCGCTACACCATGAAGTGGTTTGGGGTTTAAAATATTTTTTTTTTTTTAAATTCCTTTTATTGTCCCATTATTAAGTCACTTGCTCACTTGGTGTTATAAAAAACAAAGAAGCGCTACACCATGTAGCGCCTAGGGGTTTAAATTTTTTTTAAAAAAAATTCCTTCCATTGTCCCATTATTAAGTTACTTGTTGTTAGAAAAAAAGGTTTCTTTTTAAAAAAATTAATCTGAATTTAATAATAATAATAAGATTATTATTATTATTATTTAAATATCAAACTTATAATAAATTATGGAAGATTAAACTTATAATAATAATAATCTTATTATTATTATTATTAAAGTCGGATTATTTTTTTAAAAAGAAACTTTTTTTCTAACAATAAGTGACTTAATAATGGGACAATGGAAATTATTGAAAAAATAATATTTTAAATCCCAAACGACTACATGGTGTAGTGGTTCTTTTTTGTTTTTAACACCAAGTGAGCAAGTAACTTAATAATGGGGCAATGGAAGGAATGTAAAAAAAATAAAAAATTAAACCCCAAGTCACTACATGGTGTAGCGTTTCTTTCTTTTTTGTTTTAACACTAAGTGAGCAAGTGACTTAATAATGGGACAATGGAAGGAATTTAAAAAAAATAAATTAAACCCCAAGTCGCTACATGGTGTAGCGGTTCTCGTTTTTTTCTTAACACTAAGTGAGCAAGTGACTTAATAACGGGACAATGGAAGGAATGTAAAAAATAAAAAAAAATTAAACCCCAAACCGCTGCATGATGTAGCGCTTATCTTTTTTTAATATAAAAGATCGCAAAGTGAGATCTATTTACACATGTGTTTTGACAAGCCAGGACCCACTTATTAAATTAGAAGTCGGATCAACATGTAGCGGCTAAGTAGAAAATTGTTTCAATCTCAACCTTTTATTAAATTGATCTACGGCTGACAAGTTGGTTACCATGAATAGTGATCTGGTAATCGGTTGCTAAGGATTGGATCCTATATATATATATATATATAAGGGTTCCATCCACAGCAACCGGTTGCTGTGGAGCAACCCTTTTTTTGGTTTGTGAATTTTTTTATTTTTTATTTTGCTTGGTAGAAATTTCACAGTGCCGAAAAAGGGGTTGCTCCAAACAACCGGTTGTCATGGATAAACCCATATATATATATATATATATGGTCCGATTCTATCCCAGGACTCTCGCATTTTCTTAAGTTCTGATTTTTTTTTGCTTTTTTTTAAAACAACTAAAAAATTTTAATATTTTATGGAACCGAATTTTTACATAATCTGATGTTTTTGGGTGTGATTTGGATACATATAACAAAACAAGTTTGAGCGATCTGTACAAAAAAAAAAGTCCAGTATTTTAAAAAAATCCGAGATCCCGGATTTGAATCCGGACTCTATATATATATATATATATATATATATATATATATATTATTAGGTATATTATCTTTTAAAATTACTTACAATTTATCAATATACTATTAACATATCTTATATTTTCATTGCATTTATTTATTTCTATTATAAAAAAGAGGTTACCTTTTAAAAACAAATAGTAAGAACCCTTTTTTATATATTTTTTTATTTAAAAAAATAAAGACAGAAATTTCAAACTTGTCCCATCCATTATTATGTTCTCTATTATTTTCAAAAATTCTTATTAAATTAGTCAATAAGTTGTCATCTTTCAACAATTTATAATTATCAACTACTCCCCCCGTCCCATAACATATGACGTTTTAGATGATTTTAATTTTTTAAAATTACTTGACGTTTTATATAATCTAGGAGAATTAACCACTATCTTTTCAAAATTATTCCTCATTGAAAAATGTTACGGATAAAAGAGAAAATGAGATAAGTATATTGCAAAGGGTATTATAGACAATTAATACTATATTTAATGTTATACAATTATTTTTTTAATTCTTATGCACAACTCTAAAACGTCATATATTATGGGGCGGATGGAGTATTATTTTTTGACGAACTAAGTTTATTATAATTTTAATTATATTTTAATTGTTGTATGTCCAAATTTGCCCACTCAAACTCAAACTCAAACTCATAAACTATCGGTCCGGATCTTAAACTTACCCCTTATCTAATATTCCTTGAATACCCCCCTTTAGCGACAGATCGGGCGACGATTCGGTCCGTCGTTAAAGATGGGTATTCGCTAAAAAGTTTAAGATGACGATTTATATATATATCATGATGATCCGAATCGTCCGCTCGTTCATCGTAAAAAGAGGTGTCTGATGTATGTTAGATTAGATAAGTAGTTTTCAAGAAGATGGACCGCAGAAACTATATCACGGATTGGTTCTTGGACAATGAAATATAGGTCTGACTTCTAAGCCTTTCCAACTCATACCCAACAAATTTTGTATGTTGGAACTGAAATGCCCCCCTAAACCCGCCAGAACCGCACAAGTTGCACCCCTAGTTCAATTCTTATGCATCTCCTAGTGCTACTGAACATATATTTCTTACTTAGAAGAAATTACCTTGATTTGTTTTCAATAAAATAGCCACCAAGAGAATAATGTTTTTCATTTGGCACTTATGTGGGCTTTCTCGACCTTTTATTTTTCCAGCTCTTATGTGGGACTTGGCCGGTTAGATCTTTCAACTCCAGTATTAGGGTATTTCACCAATAATTACTCACGTCTTGGTTCAAGAACCATAAACCGGCCGCAACTTGAGATTTTGAACTTATAGGCCTTAACCAGTTGAACCAATCTTGTCTTGGGGGTTGAAGTTGGAAACTTTAGCTTAGTGAAGTTAAACATTAACATATAACATGATTTATAGGTTTAATCAGGGGCGGATTCAGCCGCGTAGTTCAGTTGGGTCAAATTCGGTAAAAAAAAATCTCTTAAAAATAAAAATTTAATAAAACAAATCACAAAACTAAATAATACTCAAATATTATTTACAATAACATTTTTTGAGGTTTTTTTGCTTAAAATTGTTGCATGATAGCCTCATTTTTAATAGTTGCAAAAATATCACATAAGTTACTAATGAACTGTTCTATAAGTTTCATTGGGATTGGGTTTTGCTAAAAAACGGAAACAATATCCTGTATATTATTAATAACTAATGGATAGCCAAATAAAAACAACAAATATAAAAATCAAAACAATATCAACATTAAACATTATACTATACAGATTATAAGTTTATTTCAATCTCTTTTTACTCCTTTTCGTTTTAGTGTTTTTTTTAAATTTATGTTTCCCCTTTTAATTTATTATATTTTTTGTTCTCAATTAAACCACTAACAAGTAACATTACAAAATAAAGTAAAAAATTTAAAGAAAGTAAAAATAAAATAGAACACATACTGAAAAATTTTATTTGATGGAGTTCTCTTCTTTGTTGCAGAAAAAGCCCTAATTTTATAAAAGTACAAAAAAGAGCAATTGTTAAATTTGTGAAATTAAAAAACTAAAATTAAAATATATCTAAATTAGTTGCAGATCTTGATTGCCTATTTGCCTGATTTGAATTTGGAGACTGAATTTGGAGACTTGGGATTTTCCTTGTCCGTTGTTGTGCTGAATAAATTACATATGAAGTTCCACGAAGTTTGTAACCTTGAAGTATACACTAATTTATAATTTGGACCACGAAGTTTTAATTCTCCCGATACCCACCCCAAGTATTAATAAGTAATTAATATTGATCCTAAGGGAAAATTGGGCAAACAAAATGACCATATATAATGGTCACAAGTTCTAGCCACGTGGATATAGAAATACAATTTGACTGTGTATTATTCAATTTAATTACAATATAATATTTAAATATTACTCAAATACAATTTAAATATTGCTCACTTGTCAACATTCTGATGACTAAATTAGTCAGATTACTATTTAAGGTCCATCCGATCCTTTTTACTTAGACTAGGTTTGGGGAGTGAACTGAAAGGATTTAAAGTTAATGGTTGTAATTGTAACATGGTGCATACTTCAGTGACATATATGATATTTTAGCAAGTGACTGTATATGCCTTGAAACTAAATTCTATTAGAATTGATTAACAGTGATGCATCACAGTATCTACTCCATAGTTATAAGAAAAGTTTCAACGGGTTTTTGGCAAAGTTGACGGAAGATGAGGCGCAAAAATTGGAAGGTAAATCAAGCTTTTTTTTGAGGTTATATATATATATATATATATATATATATATATATATAAATGCATGTTTTTTATACTAAAATTTTCACAAATCTGGTAGAAATGGAAGGGGTAGTCTCGGTGTTTCCAAGTAAAATCAACAAGCTTCACACAACACGGTCCTGGGACTTCCTTGGTGTGCCCCTACAACTAAAACGATCGGCCATTGAAAGTGACGTTATCATTGGAGTGATTGATACCGGAATCTGGCCGGAGTCCGAAAGCTTCAGTGACAAAGGATTTGGTCCACCCCCAAGCAGATGGAAGGGAATTTGCCAACCCTCCAAAAATTTCACTTGCAATAAGTAAAAATTCATTGACAACTCTTACATCAATAATATGTTGTCTTATCTCCGTCTGTCTCGTCTATTATCTCACTCTCATATATAATATCATTGCTCATATGATGTTCCAATCCAGCAATCCTATCCATTGTTGTCATGTCACTTAAATCTTATATATTTATCTATAATTATTTTATAATTAAATAAAAATTACGTCATAACTGAATTAATAAAAGCTCATAAATTATTGTAATGCCAATGCAGTAAAATCATAGGAGCACGGTACTTCCACTTAGATGGACAAATCAGTCCACAAGACTTGCCATCAGCTAGAGATTCAGCGGGCCATGGAACACACTGTGCATCAACAGCGGCTGGAAACTTGGTTAACCAAGCGAGTCTAGGGGGTCTTGGGCTAGGAATAGCTCGAGGAGGAGTGCCATCAGCACGTATTGCGGCGTACAAAGTGCTTTGGGAGGCTGGCAGTATGGATCACGACATTCTGGCTGCATTTGATGCTGCCATTGCAGATGGTGTTGATATAATATCCATCTCAGTTGGCGGAAACTATGCTCTACGTTACTTTGAAGATACCATTGCAATCGGAGCTTTTCATGCGATGAAGAAAGGAATATTAACCTCACATTCTGCAGGGAATGAAGGTCCAAAACCCCAAACAATCGGTAGCGTCGCTCCATGGTCTATTTCTGTAGCTTAGCACCATAGACCGCAAGTACTTTACCATGGTTCAATTGGGCAACAATATGGTTATTCCTGTGAGTATATTTTCCAACTTTATTCCACTTCTAAATTAAAACCTACGTTCATATTATATATACAATAACGAAAACTAAAACTCCCAACTGAAAGAGTTTGACTAACTAAAACTTTGTATAGTTTCCTATCATTTTTCAGTAATTATATACTCTCCTAAGTTCTAATTAGGATTCTCGACTACAAAGATAGAAGAGTTTAGATATAATCAATCACTTTCCGAGACATCTTAAAATAGAAACTCTAAAAATGAATGTCAATAGGGTCTCTTATATACTCTCTTTGCCTGCTTGTAGGGTACTTCAATAAACCCATTCAAGCAGAATCACATGTACCCTCTCATTCTTGGTGAAGATGCTCCAAATACTCATGCAGGTTTTAATGGTTCCATATCCAGGTAACCAGTGAATATACAAGGAAATGAAACTAATCAAGTAAATTATGGATCAGCCTTAACTAATATCAGCGAATGTTAGCATAATTTGGAAAATTCTTGATGCAGGTTTTGCTTGAATAACACATTAGACGATAACTTGGTGAGGGGTAGAATAGTTGTTTGTGATGCCCAGACGTCAGGGGTGCCAGAACTTTTGGCCGGTGCAGTTGGGTGTGTAATGCAGCAAACATCGATACTCAACGATACTAGTTTTCCTTTCCCATTACCGGTAGCTGTTGTAAGCTCTAACAAAATGCGAAGTGTATCCACCTACATAAAATCATCAAGGTGGATACCCTCAAGTCTACATGTATAATTAGTTAGATCAAGCTAGAAACTATAATCCTAATAATTACTTTAACACTCATTCAAATACACAGGAACCCAACAGCAGTTATAAATAAGAGTACAGAGGTTAGAGATCCATTAGCACCATATGTTGCATCTTTCTCGTCACGGGGTCCGAACCCTATATCTAAAAACATCCTCAAGGTATTTCATTTATATTGATCAAATTAACATAAGTAGGTATTTTTTTTTTTTTTTTTTTTTTTTTTTTTTGGGGGGGGGGGACTATGAGAGTATTAAATAATTGTTACTCTTTTTATAATTTGCAGCCTGATTTAAGTGCGCCAGGAGTAGATATTTTAGCAGCATGGTCTCCGCTTGCCTCACCTTCGGCCAATAAAGAAGATAATAGGGCAGTACCGTACAACATAGTATCTGGAACATCAATGGCTTGCCCACATGTTACTGGAGCAGCTGCCTACGTCAAAACTTTTCATCCTTTATGGTCACCAGCCGCTATCAAGTCTGCTCTTATGACTACCGGTAATGCACACACATGTAAATGTCATTAAAGTATAATTTAGATAGATATATAAGACCCTCCATCAAACTATTACAACACATAACTTTTTACGGGAAAAAAAAATAGAATACTGAGGTTTGTCGACGGCATACTTCAAGTATTCTTTAATTTTTATGAAAATAATTAGTACAGAAATGTAATAATTGTTCATATCTTTCTAATTTGATTTTTTTTCCCCCTTTTTTTACAGCTTCTCCTATGAATGCTGCCTTGAACCCCGAAGCTGAATTTGCATATGGATCTGGACATATCGACATTAAGAAAGCTGTTGATCCGGGTTTAGTGTACGATGCAAATGAGCTCGATTACATTAAATTCTTGTGTTTGGAAGGTTATACTACCAAGCAGCTAAGACTCGTCACTGGGAACAAGAAAATAACCTGTTCAGGACTCAAAAAACAAGCTCATGATTTAAATTACCCTTCAATTGCTTGGTTTACATTGCGACAGGCACAGAAATTTTTCATATCTAACAGGACAGTCACAAATGTTGGATCACCAAAGTATACTTACAAAGCAATTGTGACTGCACCATCTAGCCGTAATATCCAAATTATAGTTGATCCGGAAGTTCTTAAGTTCAACACTGTGGGCGAGACGAAGTCTTTCCAGGTGGGTGTCCTGGCAAGGTTAGACGGTGAAGAATATCCAATTGTACGTGCCTCTTTGATCTGGGACGATGGGACGCATCAGGTTAGGACCCCCATTATTGTGTACGCTCCATCTTAAATTCTTAGGCATCTATATACTATTTATGTATTACCTTGGTTCCAAAATAAAAGATCAGACCATATCTTGTAATGTTTTTGTGTAAGTTAATTTGTTGTTTGTCTTGATTTTCATTAGTCGAAGGATTGTAGGTGTGCCTTGGTGTTATTTTTCTTGTGGTGTGTCCCAATTGGTGTTGAGGATTGCTCTCAATTGAGCTTTGTATAATATAATATGTTGGAATTTTTGCAAGAGAAATGTCATACCACACGGTTCATCCACATGTTCCTATGTGGAACAAATGCTATAATCTCTCAACCTTAAATAAATATTTACGAGATGTGTCAGCTCCATATCTTCCTGGCGCACATAAAAAAAGAAAGGAAAATAAAAAGAGACATAAACGACTATATTTTTACAGATATTACGTATTTAGTGATAATCATGATGAAATCATGTGCCCAAATCCTTCTATTTTACTCATGCAAAAGGAGATTTAAATGAAATATGCAAGGAGCATGGGTACCAACAATGTAAAAGGAATCTCAAAGTACATGGTGATTTCAGTACAAGTAATTTACTCTTCAATTGCGCAGTATCACAATTTAGCTCGAACTTTCTCAATAAGTTCTCTTCTGAGGATTTTCCCTGAAGCTGACTTTGGAACGGAGTTAACAAAGGTTACCCTCCGCAATCTTTTGAATGGTGCAACCTGAAATATATATATATATATATATATATATATATATATATATATAAACAAGTTAAGAGGAGTAGCAAATTGGCTGAAGCAGAAAGTTTTTACACGGAAAATCACATAATATACTATCAATAACAAGATCAGTAAGCAAGATCCTACATAAGAATACCAACAGATTTTTCCTTTATTTGGTTTTTTAGTTTAATCAATAGGTCACGAATTATTATGAATGACAGAAAGGGGTTTAAAACCTGCTCTGCAATAAATTTTTGAACATCTTCTTCGGTAAGTGAACTATTGGGAGAGCAGACAACGTATGCAATAGGGACCTCGCCAGCTTCAGCATCAGGAAACCTATAAGGGACAACTGATTCCAATTCAAATACAGTATCTCAAGAGTTGAAAGATTTTATATGTAGAAGTTTGGTGCTTGTTGACTAACGGGATGACTACAGCATCTAATATTTCAGGGTGAGAAACAAGTAGCCCTTCAAGCTCTGCTGGTGCAACCTGGCAAGAATCAGTGGTGCCAAAGAACACATTAATATTCCACGAAAAGAGAAGATCATTTTAAGACACATATTCCTTTATTCAAGAATGAACAGGGAATCTACAATGAGCTGAAACTCTAATCTTCAGAAAAGAGGTGGTCAAGAAAAATCAAACTTCAAGTTCAGGCGCAGGGACGGCCCTGAGTTTTTCAGGGCCTAAAGCGACAAAAAAAAATAGGCCTTTTACGAATTACTATTAAAATAGGCATAAAAAAACTAAGAACTTTTTCTGAACAAAAGAGCATCAATACGAAAGAATACAAAATATAATAACCGAATATTTCAATATTTTCTTTCTTTTTCTTTTTTCAAATCCAAACATATACTTTTAGGAGCTATGGTAAATTAAAATTTAAAAATCTGCAAAATTCCAACATAATCTCATGATTATCTATAAATTAATTATCAAACAGGGCCTCCTTTATAATTATTAAGAGTCTAACACTACTCCCAAACAATTAAAAAAACTCAAAAGAGATTAAATTTTTCACTTGATTCATAATAGCATAAACAAATCTACTCAATCAGTCATCAAGCCCAATTAAATTAAACAATGCTTCTAAATCTCATAAACAAAACAATTAATTTCAAAATCCTAAAAAATAGAATTAATACCTGAAATTAGCTTGAAATTTATGAGAAGGAATACTGGAATAGCATTTAACACTTGAGCCTTCTGATTTTCTATCTGTATTTATAGCTATATGTAATTCAGCTATGGCAGGGACAGTGATGAAGGAGACGAAGTCGGTGTCCGCTGGAGAAGGAAGCTCAATTGCCGCACCACTCAGTCACTCACCAGATTATTTGCTTTTATTTAAGTATTCTATTTAAGTAATGAAAGGAAGAGAATATTTAAGGAGGCCCTAAAAATTTGTCGGCCTAAAGCCCGGGCACCTTGGGCTTTAGCCGAGGGACGGTGCTGGCGAGTTAATCAGGGTGCAGCATAGTCCAGATGTACGTCCACGTATACACACACAGAGAGGGCATGGGAAGGATAAAGTACACACATAAAAACGTTGATTCCCAAAAAGTAAAAGAAAAACCAGAGGCTATAACTGAAAAGCCATCGATGGAGCAAAATTCTTCAGAGGTCAATTTTAAGTGAAAATAAACTTAGGGAGGCCTGTGACGTGGATGGCATTGACTAAAGTTATTCATACTACCAAATACATCTAGAATCTAGATAGTCAGCAAGACTGAACTCAAGTTGCCCCAACTTCCCACCACAACAATGTTTTCCTTCAATTGCTGCTTCTTTTACGGTTCAAATTGCAAAGCTACCCGATTACAAGAAAAATTTGCTTACAAGGTTAATTCAGCCATCACAATTAGACTACTTAGTATGAACTCAACTAATAACTAAACATGTGCAGAAGAAATTCATGATGAAACTCTAATTTCCTTAACATGTTGGCCACATTAGAATGATTTTATTAAGGCACAGCATATAATATATCATTACGCAAAGCCATATATGAGAAAACCTCAGCCAAGAACGAAAATCTACCAAAGATCAAGGCCCCTGTATCCGAGTGGATTTTATCATTTAAGAGTGTATAAAGTTACTAGTGAGTATGATCTTGCATGCAGTAACTAATAAAGGATCATTACATGGCAAGTTACCTGAAAACCTTTGTACTTGATGAGCTCTTTAATTCGATCAACAACAAACAGTTGCCCTTCCTCGTCAAAATAGCCAAGATCACCAGTATGCACCCACCCCTGATTATCTATAGTAAGCTTTGTGGCCAGTGGATTATTGAAATAACCTGATAGTAGAATGATAAATATTTAACATAAATAAAATGATTGCCTCATATCCAGTGTGAAAATCAAAAATACGATAGCCGTATCTTCAAAGTTCAATCTTAAATTGAAGTGAATGTTCTCATGCATTCTATGCATAAGTTTAACTATAAAATTGCATATCAACTAAACAACTATCAGCTAGGAATTTTCCCTACTGAATCTCCCAAATTTAGCAATAGAAGAAGAAAAGAAAATATAGCTTACCAAAAGAAAATTAAAAAATAATACAATTGGGTAGGCAACCCCTGCTGAAGAAAAAACCATGTCTGTAACAATCCAGGCCCACACCAAAGCCTGATCAAGACTTAATCCACTCCCATAACTACCAGTTGTTGGATCCTCTTGGCCCACCACACACCCCCCCCCCCCCCCCCAAAAAAAAAAAAAAAGTCGTATGAGTCCATCCCATATGTTCCGTTGTGGGATTCAGGTATCACAATGTCAAAGGGTCCAACAGAACAAAATAAAAGACAAAATGTATTGCGTCTTTTTGTGATGAAATAATCCAACTTGCATTACAATTTGAGTCATGCTACTCAGTTCAGCAGTCACAAATCGCTGGCATGAGGCAAGTAAGCCAGTACTATATTTAGCTGCCAAGTAAGCTGGTACTATATTTAGCTCTCTGAAGCAACTAGATTCTATACTTAGCTGCCAAGTAACCCGGTACTATGTTTAGCTGCCAAGTACGCCGGTACCACATTTAGCTGCCAAGTATGCCAGTACCAGTGGCGTAGCTAGGAAGGGACTGGAGGGGGCCATGGCCACCCCTCCCCTACCCCTACCCGTACTCATTTATAACATAGTATGTAAATTTATGAACATTGATATTGACCCCTTATGGTATAAATATTTTTGTAGTGGACCCATGTTTTGAGATATATAAATAAATTAATATGTTATACCTAAAATAATATATAAAATTTAATTTCATGTTTCAATATATTTCAAAGTCTAATTATAATTTTCAAAGACAGGTAATAAGGTTAATATTAAAAAGTAACTTAGTTTTAAAGTCAAATAAATAAAATTAATATTATGACTAATGTTAAGTCTAATTTGATTTCTCAAATTATCTTAAATATACAAGTTATCATTGTATTATTATGTAATGAAATTCTTAGGATCCACCATGATTTTGAACAAATATAATGATGACATGTGTATTTGATGCATTTGAAAAATTTTAGACCATTAACTTTACTCTAATATATTAAAACTCATTGATATAAATGAATTCATATATATGAAAACTAAAAATATATAAAACTTTATTTTTCCTTTATATTTTTCTAAAAATTATATTAATATCTTTAGGGTGGAAATTTTTTTCGGCCACCTCCCACTCAAATTCCTGACTACGCCCCTGGCCGGTACTATATTTAGCTGCCAAGTATGCCGGTACATGGTTTTACGAAATGTCATTTTCAAGCCGCTGGACAACTGTGATCTGTGCCAACTTTTACTAGCCTAAATTTGAAAGGGACTATGGGACAGGTGCAGCAATGTTCTTCTATATATAACACATTCTCAAGAAACGTGTGAATCAAGAGTCAAAAATAAATTAAACAACATACCTTGCATCATGTTAGGTCCCCTGACCTAGATTTCACCTAACATGTTAGGAGGAAGAGGCTTCATTGTATCTACACTAACTATTTGGGATTCCACTCCTGGAACAAGCATTCCTGCTGAACCAGAATGTCGAGGGCCTCCCAATTTATTCTCTATTGAGATAACTCCACAAGTTTCTGTCATACCATAGCCCTGAATGGACAGAATTGCACGTTAGAAGCCACTTTTCAACGCCAAGCTACTTGTCACAAACTATAGAGCATGCACGGGAGAACCTTTCACATCAGCAGTCTAAGAACCAAGCTCAAGTACCACAAAACGTAAAGGAAAAAGGAAAAAGGGTTAGTCATTTTAGCCATAATTCATCACACTGATTCCAATATTTTCCAGGAAACTGCCTTCCTTGAACATGAATGGATGCAATATATCATTGATCATTGGCTGGTAGTGTTGGAAATCTGAGTAATTTCATCCAGTCTACTACTTCGGTCATATGAACCAACATTGATAATATTTTCCGGCAAAAATTATCACTCATTTTTCCTTTTTAGGAAGTGCAGAATTGAAATCCGATAAAAGCATACATCTTGCTGCAAATTAAAATTTTACCGACCATCTCCAGAAGAATCTTTATTAATATATTGGACATAATTACCATAAAGAAAATGTCTACCTCAAAAATTTGTAAAGTTATTTGAAATAAACATTTCTGAACTTATACTCCCTCCGTCCAAGTTTATTTGTCCTAATTTAAAAATACACGCCTATTAAGAAAAAAAATTGTCCTTAAATTATACATCTTAAATACTCTATTATCATCTTTCTTGTTTTATTTAATCTCCCAACTATTTCTTAGAATAATAAAATAGAGGAGAGGGGGAGGAGAAAAAAAGAATATGATTATACTTCCAATGTGAAAATTAATAGTGTTTATTTTTCCAATGCATCCCATGTAGTTTTCAATGAATTCTTTTATAAGTTAAATGAGGGTAGTACTAGAAAAATAAGGTCAATAGTATTATCAAAATAGAAAGAGGATAAATAGATTTGGACAAATTAAAATAGAAATTAGAACAAGTAAACTTGGACGGAGAGAGTATTATTTATCAACTCAAAGCTAGCAGTGAACGTAGAGCTGTTTTCAGACTTGAAATATATCTTACATGACAAAAGTTTCAGAAGTTGGGTTAAATCTATTTTTTTCCACTGTACTCGACCTCAGTTTACAAATACATCATCGAACTGAAAAAAAATTCAATCAAAACTAAATTTTATTAACAAAAATTGAATTTCCGTCTATGAGCGTTAAATGTTAACAAAAAATCTATGTGGAGCCATATCGGATGCTTACATGTCCCATTATAAATGATAACCTACAACCCACCAATAACTTAACTCAAAAAAATATAAAAAACAAAGCAACTTAAAACAAAAATAAAAATCAATGACACAATCATCAGTTTCTTCACCACAAATCCAAATTCAAATCCGATTCCAGTAGCCGGAAGTAGCCGAAATCCAAATCTAATTCATCATCTTCTACACTACAAATCCAAATTAAAAATAATTTGAAATCAAAATTTTGAAACTCATCCAAATTAAAGCAACTAAGTTCTAAATCATCTTTTTCACCTCAAGACTTGAACTCCAACAACCCAGATCCAAAGAAACCTAAATTCAGATCTAGAAGAAGAAAAATAACGCAATCGAAGAAGAGAGTGAAAACCGATCCATTTAAAAATAGTTCTATTTTATTTTATAATATTTAAAAATAGATATTTTGAGTCAAATTAGACTGGAAAAAATGAAAATCGAAACCAAAAGCAGAGCACTCTATCATCGGAGTTCAGACCAATTGTCCTCGTCGTCGCTGGGATAAACATGATGAAACCCGCAAGATCTGTTTCAGGAAGTTAAAATTAGGTAAGAACCACCTCAATTCGTTGTGCAACTCAGTTGGTACTCCATCTTGCAGATCCATGGTTTTATTGAGAAGATAATCGAGCATTTGGCTTTCGCTTAACTTGATAAAAGTGGGTGTGGATTTTACTTTTTGTTATCAATTAGAAATGAAAGTTAAGAAATTATCATTAGAGATTTTTGAAGTTAATTGGGGTTTTGGCTCTTATTTTGGGTGAATTATAACTGGGGTTTTATTTTGATGAATTTTTAGAAGAGGATGAAGAGTAATAAGAAGAAGATAAAATTGAATAACAAAAAAAAAAGAGTCATTTAACTGTATTTAGAAAAGTTTCTCTATCTTGGTGTTCTCAACTGTTGGGTGTTAATGGTTGTTTGGGACCTTGGGTTCAATTTTGGGATTAAGTTTTTTGAATTGAAGTTTAATAATCCATATATGAACGAGTTCTTAGGTTTTTGATATTGTTTCAAATGTTTTAATTTTCTTTTATTTAATTGTGTTTACTATTTTTTATTTTTCTCCATTATATTTAATTAAAAGTGTAAGACCCCAACTTTTATGAATAAAGATGAATTTTCTATAAATATCATTTTGAATATTATGGAATGAATTTGATATAATGTTATAGTTGTGGGTAATATTTATAAATTTTGCAAAGTCTGTGAAGTTGTTATATAATATTCGATTGGTGGGAATATTCGTTTTAACAGAGAATATTCGTCATAACGGCACAATCATTGGTGGACCCCTTAACGGAATTATTATTCGGATTGAGAAAGCGACAAAAATACTTTTTATGAAAATAACGACGGAAGTTTTACCGTTAACTGTTGAAAAACACCGGTGTTAAAAAAATGCGAATGTCTGAGCGTAAGCATAACTTGATGGCACCAGTATTGATTATTGATGATTACGTGAGAAGTCACTCGGTTTTGTTTAATTATTATTACAAAGAATATTGCGACAAGTATCTCACGTTATTTGATTCAATTATTGTCAATATTTTATAATCAATAATTGAGATGACAAAGTTATTAATATTATTATTTGCAATATTAACGATGTGCAGAAGTTACATCGAGGAGAGGTTTGGTCACCTAATTGCGCATGATGGGGAGAAATCCTTATTGGAAAGCCCCCTTTTCCTGGGAACGACCGTCGATTAATATTGTGAATTATAATAATGATGATGAGTTTTGTTTTATTAGTATTATTAATGTAATAAAAGCAGAAAAGTTTTTTATATAAAATGTAATACTTTTATAAAGTTATCTGTTTTTATTAAATAATAATTAGAATATATTATATTTTATTACGCGTAGTGTTTCTATAATTACTGCATAGTATTTGCATAGTAAAATCTTTTTATATAAAATGTAATACTTTTATAAAGTTATTCGTTTTATTAGATTATAAATAGAATATATTATATTTTATTGTAAATCAAACGGACCGTCCGCTTTTAAAGTAAGTCAATCTGGACCGTTCATGAATTAGTTACTTATCACGATCCATTCTTCTATAAATAGAAGCTCATTCCTTCATTATTTTTACGAATTCTTTGAAACTCTGTAGAGAGAAACTATAGAGAGAGTTCTTCTTCTATAATTTGGCGTATTTCTTTAGAGTTTAAGAAAGCTTTGAACGTAGTCTGCAAGTTTTCTTTGAGTATATCCTCGCCTACTACCAACCAAAATACTCTTCTTTTACGGTAAGGGATTATTATTTGTTGTACTCGTTAGGGTATTCCTTCTTTCTTATTAGTGAAATTCTTTTGTTATTCCATTCTTTATTATTTCTGTTGGAATATCGTGTCGATCGTTTCATTTAATGAATTGATTCCATTATTTATTATTATGTTGGAATATCCGCTTTGCATGTGATATCACGCATTGACACGGTTCCATTATTTATTATTCTGTTGGAATAACCTGTCTGCGTGGTCTATCGCATGCCTGGTGATTTCTTTTGTTATTTCATTCTTTAATATACTCAGTTGGTTAAAGTTTTGACTTCTATACTCCATGAAATTAGTGGAATATCCTTGATATTTGCGCTTCATCCAAAGATATCTTTTCATGGAAATATTCTTCCGAGCATTCTTGAGTGTTACTCTACAAAAGAAGTATCGTGTTGACAATTTGGACATTATTAGTTCTCGGATAAATTAATTCTTGAACTTGTTTTATTGAATTCTTATATCATTGTCATCATCCTCATGTTTATATTATGTTGAAAGTCATCTCGTGGCTCGTAGTGCGTATGATAGACTTGGTATGATTATGACCGAGGATTATTGATTGTAATCATTTAACCAGTAATGTTACAAATGATGTGGAAAAAGTCCTCATTAACCCGTAGTGCATTGATGGACAGTTGTTGGCATGATCATTATCATTGATGAATACACGAATATCCTTGGCAGTGGTGCATGGATAATTTGTGGTTGTGATACTAATGAATATCATTGGTCGTAGTGCAGGGATGATATGGATTATTTATTAAGCTGAGTCTCAGCGATAAAAGTCATGAAAAACCTTTTAAATCATAGAAGATAGTAGATTTTATTATCTACTTGACTCTTCTAATGGATTGCTTGTTCACAAGCAGATTAAACTTGATGTTTGTTATATTTTATCAGTTTAACACTGTTGAAGGCTAATGATAATTTATTCTGCATTATCTTAGTCATAATATTTCTTACTGGGCTAGTTGAGCTCACCCTTATGCTTTCATTGTTCTCTTCAGAAAATGAGAACGTAGCAGGGACTAGTAGTCCTCATTATTCTATGAAATAGTGTGATAATAAATATAATGAGGACCCTATTGAGTTTGTATATTGTCTAGATGACAATATTTATATTAAAACTCACAGCATATGTTTAGTCGTATTTTACACGACTGTTGTATAATTAAGTTGTATTTGAATTTTGTACCATGTATTTGGCGACTCAGAATAGGTGATGTATACCGATTTTGGGGGCGTCACAAAAAGGTTTAAGTTTGATTTTAAAATCCGTTTTTTTTTTACACATGTGCATTGATTTGTCACGTCATATTTCTCTATATTGTGTGGAATCTTATATGGAAAGTCTGATTAAAGTCAACTTGACTTAACGGATTGTGTGACGTTTTGAAAAAAAAAATCAGTTCAGCGAGTCGATTGTAAAAAAATTTAGTCCAATGATGTATTTATAAACCGAGGTCGAGTACAGTGGGGAGAAGTAGATTTAACCCTTCAGAAGTTTGGTTGTGAAAAAAAAAATTGCTTTAGTTCAGATATCATTAATCTATTATATCATGAAAAATTCTAAAGCAATTCCTAAGTAGGGAAATATATTCATTTCAAGCATAGGAATATTAGATGACTAAGTGTATTTTCAACAATCATTATGATAACCTCAAGGTTATGTAACACCCAAAGTCTCAAACATGGATTTAGTTGTCCAAAAGGTCACCATTTTCTGAATTTACTCCAAACTCAAGCATATTAATGAGATGCAATATCATCTAATTAAAGTACTTAAAATAAAATGCTAGAACCAAACTGCATGTTTGTTTATATCAAGGCATGGAACGGATCCTAATTCTTATATATAACCAAATGCAGTCCAATTCAAATCCAAGAACTACATTACTCAGCAACCCAAAAAAGAAGGCCAGAATTGGAGTTCACAAATTTAATATCCAAGCTTCAGTAAAATTACCTGAATGACCAAAGCTTGAGGAAAATTCTTAGCACATTCCTGCATCAACTCCTTCCCTAAAGGAGCAGCACCCGAACCAATTTGCTTCAACGACAACAAATCATACTTCTTAACCACACTCTGCTTAGCCAAAGCAAGAATAATTGGTGGCACAACCCACAAATGTGTCACTTTATACTTCTCAACTGACCTCAAAATCATCTCAAAGTCAAATTTAGCCATCGAAACAACTGCATTCCCTCTTTGGAGCTGACCAAACGTAATAAGAGCGAGTCCAAACACATGAAACATGGGCACAACACACAAGTACACACTGTCCACCTCACCCGTCAAATCTTGATCACTGCTTAACATTAAAGCCGCGGCAATAAAATTTCTATGGCTTAAAATCACACCCTTACTATTCCCAGTTGTTCCAGACGAGTACAACAAAGCCGCAGTATCATTACTCGAAATCTTTGGTAAATTTGAAACTGACCCGTTATTCTTCACCAAGTCAGTAAAAAGGGTAATCCTTGAATTTGATTCAAATCCTTCAAAAGACTTTTCAGAACCCAAGATCACAATTGATAAATTAAACCCTTTTAACCTTTCCCCATAACTCAGGAACAGTGATTATAATTTTTGGGTTACAATCCTTAATCTGCTTGGATATCTCGGGAACTGTGTAACTGGGATTGACGGTGGTGGCAATGGCACCGGCGGCAATGATTCCGAAGAAACAGAGAGGGAATTGGATGGAATTGGGGGCAAAGATGAGAACTACATCGTTTTTCTGGATACCCAATTGGTGTAAGCCGTTGGAAACTTTAAATACGATGGATTTGAGGTGGGAGAAGGTTAAGGTTTTACTGGAATCGGCGTCGATGAGGGCGTATTTGTTCGGTAAAGAAGAGGAATTCCGGAAGAGGAATGAAATGATTGAGAGGTTGGGGTCTCTGGGGAGAATTAATGTTGGCCGGAGGGATCTGTATATTCCGTCCTGGCCATACCCAGATTTTTCCATTTTGTGTAACAGAGTGAGGAGTGAAGGATCAAAATAGTAATAGTGATTGAACAGTTGTTCTTTTGAAATTGGTTGAATTAAACTCCATTAAATTGAAATCTGCGTGCTGCTGACCATGCTACCAGAAGAGTCGATGTTATGATGTGTGCATGTTCGGCTGTTTGTGTTTATTTATGTTTTAAGTACAATGGAGTGGTTAGTGGTAGCTAACGTACTTGTAACCTTTTTTTTTCCATAGTAACGTATAGAGTTATAACTTGATATATATATATATATATATATATATATATATATATATATATATATATACTTCGTCTCCTCCGTCGCACAAAATATTAGGAAACACGTGACGTGGACGATATAACAATATTTTTATATAAAAATATTAAAAAATAATATGAAAATATCAATTTCAAAATATTATCTATTTATCTTCTTCGACTTATTTTTTTTTTATTACTATTATTGGAGTAGTAATTCCGGTTATTATTTATCTTTCAAGAAAGAAAAAATTACAACTCCGAAAATATGATCATGGAAGATTAATTCTAATTCATGCACAAAATATATATATATATATATAAATTACATGTATAATAAAGTTGAGAGAATATCTACTATATCCAAAAATAAAATCTAAATGACAAATTTTTATAATCTAAACAGAAGAATAAAACAATCAGAAAATTAAACGACTGTCTAAATTATGGACAAACAAATTATATTAAAAAAAATATGTGTATTCAATGTCTTTTATATTAAGGAGAGAGTGTAAGACCCTCAATTTTATAAATAAAGATGAATTTTTTATAAATATTATTTTTTGAATATTATGGAATAAATTTGATATAATGTTATAGTTGTGGGTAATATTTATAAATTTTGCAAAGTAAGCGAAGTTGTTATAAAATATTCGTTTGGTGGAGAATATTCTTTTTGTCGGAAATATTAAATGCGACAATTTCAATCATTGGTGGACCCCACAACGGAAGTATTATCGTAGTTAAAAGCGACAAAATTATCTTTCTATAAAAATAACTATGAGAGGTATTCTCAGTTAAAAGCTGTTGAACTACCCTAAAGTAGTAAAAATACGATGTCTGGCGTAGTTGTATAGTAATAGACACGATATTGATTATTGATCTTTACGTGAGAAGTCACTCATTTATGCTCAATTATTTTCTGATAATTCACGCATCATATCTCTTATATTATTGATTCAATTATTGTCACAATTATCATTTGTATAATATGTTATAATATTAAATCAATAATTGAGACGACAAGTTATAAATGATTAATAATTGTTGAAAGATTAAATATGTGTTGATTAAAAATAAAATGATTTGTGGTAATATTTATTCAATCCTTGATGTATATAAAGAGTCTGTTATGAGACGTTTGTGGTAAGTTTGATTATTTTATGGGGGCCCATATGTCATCATCTAAAAGTCTCTTCGTCGATAGTAATTACCTTCGTCAATAGTAATTACCTTTACTGGGACGCCAAACCACTTGCCGTTTCATATTACAGGCGTCGAACCACTTGTCGTTTCACATTACAGGCGTCGAACCACTTGTCGTTTCACATTACAGGCGTCGAACCACTTGTCGTTTCACATTACAGGCGTCAAACCACTTTTCTTTTCACATCACCAGTCGTCAAGCCACTTAGCTTTTTCATGGCGGTCTTTAAGCTAGAAATCTTCTATAAATAGAGGCTAGTGCTTCATTATTTTTCACTTAATTCATTCAAGCTATAGAGAGAAAGTATAGAAAAATAAGAGAGAAAGAAGAAGAGTATTTTATTCTACACTATCTTTGCGATTCAATCTCTACCAAAAGTAAGGGTCTTTATTCTTTCTTATTCATGAAGAGAAGCTGTTGTTATTCCATCGCTTATTATTACGTTGGAATAACTTTTGTATCACGTGGTTTACCCTATACTTGGTGACATTCTTCTATTATTACATTGGAACATCTGTGCATGTGTTTTATTTGGGACTGGGTAAAATCTTTATTATTATTACTGTTGGAACATCCATGCGTGTGTTTTACACAGGACTGGTTCCATTCTTTATTATTCATTTGGAATATCACGTGCATGCGTTTTACAGGACTGGTTCCGTTATTTATTATTACATTGGAATAACACCTTTGTGATCTACATCGCGTACATGGTGATTTCTTTTGTTATTCCATTCTTTATTATACCCGGTTGGTTAAAACTTTGACTTTATACTCCATGAAATTAGTGGAATATCCTTGATATTTCAAGCGCTCATCCGATATCCTTTCATGGAAATATTCTTCTCAGTATTCTTGAATTTTACTCTACAAAAGCGAGATCGTGTTGTGATTTGGATGTTATTGGTTTCTAGATAAATTAATTCTTGAACTTGTTTTATTGAATTCTTATATCATTGTCATCATCCTCATGTTTATATTATGTTGAAAGTCATCTGTGGCTGTAGTGCGTAGATGGACTTGGTATGATTATGACGAGAGACTACCGGTGTAATCATGGTAGTAATGTTACAAATGATGTGGTAAAATCCCTCGGTGGCCCGTAGTGCATTGATGGGCCGATTGTTGGCATGATCATGATTATTAATGAATACACAAATATTCTTGGCCAGTAGGTGCGTGAATAATTGTGGTCGTGATACTTAAAGAATATCCTTGGCCGTAGTAGTGCGGGGGTGATTCGATGATGTGGAATATTTATTAAAAGTGAGTCTCGCCTATATGATGATGAAAAACCTTTTAAAATCATAAAAGGCAGTAGATTTTATTTTCCACTTGACTCTTTTTAATGGATTCTTTGGTTCATGTAGTTAAACTTGATGTTCATTATATTTTATCGGTTTAACACATTTGAAAGGCTAATGATAATTTATTTTGCATTATCTTAGTCATAATATTTCTTCTCGAGCTAGTTGAGCTCACCCTTTCTTTCATTGTTCTCTTGTGAAATGAGAATATAAATTTGAGAGAGTGGGGAGCGGAGTAATGGTCCGAGAGGATAGCATTAGTAGTCCTCACTATTCGTGAAAATAGTGTGATAATAATTGTAATGAGGACTCCTTTTGAGTTTGTATGATCTCAGTAGACAATATTTGTATTCAAACTCACGGTTTATGTCGTATTGTATACGGCAGTTATATTAGTAAGTTGTATTTAAATTACATACCACGTATATCGACTACCCAAGATGGGTGATGTATACCTAATTTTGGGGGCGTCACGGTTAGTATCGAGCTTAGGGATATGATCCCTGGCTAAGATGTGAGAATAGTACTAGGAGAGAGGAGAGGGAATACCTTCGCTAGTATGACCTACTAAGTTTATGTCTTTATTTTATTGGTCGATCGAATATAGGGATAATATGTTACATGTCAATTAACCTTTTATTTTGTCGCATGATGTCGAAAATGACATCGAGAATGTTGAGAATAAAGAATGGAGCACAAAGCGATCGTTGATTCACCACATATCAATAATCGAGGATAATGTGCATCGGGCGGCGACAATCCTCGTGCAAATAACAACACTCGACCAAATGATGAATGATCAAATGTTCGAGAGGCTTTATGCAATTCATGCAACAACAATGAGTAGAGGCGACTCTGTCCAAAGCGTGGGGTGGGAAACACGGAAAACTCTCGGCGGTCACCGCTAAACAATTCAAGGAGCTGGGACCACCGGAGTTTAAGGAGAGCAAAACCACTTACACAGGAAGCATGGATAAAACAAATTACCAAGATATTTGATGTCTTGGGATGCTCCGAGGAGCAAAAGGTTCCCTTTCACGCTTTTATGTTGCTTGAGAGAGGTGATTCTTGGTAGAAATCGGTGCAAAGCGTACTCAACTTCTTTGTCATCAAGATATCTTGGGAGAAGTTCGGGAGTCATTCAACGACCAATACTTTCACGAAAGTATTCGCCACATGAAGGAGGTGGAGTTTATCAAGTTGGAACAAAACAATATGGACCGTGTCGCAATACGAGGCAAAATTTGAGGAGTTATCACGGTTTTCGTCCCACTGGTGGATAATGAAGAGAGAATGGCGAATGTTTTTAAGAGGTTTGAAGCGGGAGATACGTCAACATCTTATTTCTCATAAAGCGTGTTTGTATTCGAGGATGTTGTAAATAGGGCTCGATTAGTGGAGCGCGATAACGAGTCAACGAACTAAAAGAAGCAAGCGGCAAAATTATAATACCGGTGAGAGTAGTCATGAGCGGTGACAACAAGCGTGGAGGGAATCAACGGGCGGATATGGTAACCACTTCGGTGGTAATCGAGGCCAAAACAATAAGAATGGACATTTCAAGAAAAGGAGATTCAACAATGATGGAAAAGCGTCAAACATCAAAGACCGTTGTTAAGGAAGGAGAAAGACCACCTATCATATGCTTCAAATGCGGAGGAGAGGACACATCGATCAAAGCGTAATGCCGTCTTAGTCAAAGCATGTTATAATTGTGGAAGAGAAGGTCACTTAGCTCAATTTTGTCGTTTATCGAAGACAAATTAAGCTAGGATGGAGGCACCAAAAGTAGTCGAAGTAAAAGTCAAAACCATTAGTGCTGAGGAGAGGCGTTTGTTGTGACCTCCCAGAGAGCAAGGAACCGAATGAGGTCATCACGGGTAAGCTTATCATAAACTCTAATGAAGTCTATACTTTATTTGATCTGGGTTCTACCCATTCTTTTATTTCTCCTACATGCGCTCATCGATTAAATTTGACTCAGGAGAAATTAGACTTTGACTTATCTGTGGAAACTCCGTTGGGAGAAACCTTCATTACATCCTTGTTTATAAGTCTTGTTTGGTTCAAATTGGTACCCTCACATTACCGTCGATCTTATTTCATTAAAAATACTTGCATTTGACGTGATTTAAGAGGATTGATTGGTTAACTACTTATCATGCAAAAATTGATTGTTTTCGTAAAGTTGTTAGCTTTCATATTCCTAACCAACCTATTATCTTAATTCAAGCGACCAAACCATTAAAATCAATCACGGTCATCTCAAGCCATAAAGCTATTCGTTTATTGAAAAACGGATGTCAAGCTTTCTTAGCACATGTCACAGATTTAAACAAAAATACGCCGTTTTGAATGATATTTCTATTGTTAATAAATTTCCGACGTATTCCCAGAAGAACTTACGGCCTACCCCCAGGCGTGAAATTGAATTTTGCATCGACCTTGAACCCCAGACAAAACCTATTCAAAGCCCATATCGAATGGCTCTATTGAACTTCGAGGAGTTAAAGACCCAATGCGCAGGAATTGTTAGATATTGGCTTTATTCGTCCTAGTACTTCTCCTTGGGGTGCTCTGCATTATTCGTGAAGAAGAAGAAAGATGGGAGTATGCGACTTTGTATTGATTATCGGGAGTTGAATCATGTCACCATCAAAAATAGGTATCCATTGCCACGTATTATTGATATTTTGTTTGACCCGATTACAAGGAGCCAAATTCTTTTCAAAGATTGATCTTCGTTAGGATATCACCAATTGAAGATTAGAACCGTGACATTCCAAAGACGGCTTTCAGAACTCGGTATGGGCATTATGAATTCCTAGTCATGTCCTTTGGATTGACTAATGCTCCTGCTGGCTTCTTGGATATGATGAACCGAGTATTCAAGGAATATTTGGATCACTTTGTGGTCGTCTTTATTGATGGCATCCTTATTTATTTCCAAAAGCCGTGAAGATCATGAGCAACACTTGAGGCTGACACTCCAAAAGCCGTGAATATAAGCTTTATGCCAAGTTGAAGAAATGCGAGTTTTGGCTTGAAGAAGTAGCATTCCTTGGGCACGTGGTATCAAGTCATGGAATATCTGTTGACCCAAAGAAAGATTGAAGCTATTCAAAGTCGGGAACAACCTAAATCGATGACCAAAATCGTAGTTTTCTCGGTTTAATTTGGTTATTATCGGAGATTCGTGGAAGGATTTTCTCGAATCGCTACTCCATCGACTCGGTGACTCGGAAAGATACAAAGTTCGGTTGGAGCGAAGAATGTGAGAAGAGTTTTCAAGAACTCAAGAGGAGACTTATTTCAAAGACTGCTCGACAATACCATATCGGCTCGGAGGATTTGTCATCTCTGGTGATGCTTGAAGCAAAGGGTTGGGATGTGTTCTCATGCAACATGGAAAAGTTATAGCCTATGCCTCATGACAACTCAAAGAATATGAGAGGAATTATCCTACTCATGATCTAGAGTTAGCGGTTGTTATCTTGCACTTAAAATTTGGAGGCATTACTTGTATGGGGAGAAAGTGGAGATCTTTACGGATCATAAAAGCCTCAAATATTTCTTCACTCAAAAGGAACTCAACATGCGACAACGACGTTGGCTTGAAATGTTGAAAGATTATGATCATACCATCAATACCATCCCGGAAAAGCGAGCGTGGTAGGTGACGCATTGAGTAGAAGATCATATGCAAATCTGAGTGCGATATTGTCAACGTAAAGGCCCATTTTGTGTGACTTGCAAAGGATGGAGATAGAGTTAAAGACTCAGGGACGCGTGTGATGATAGCGAGTATACGACGAGTAGAGGCCGACTTTAATCGATAAAGTTAAAGCATTCAAGCTACGGACACTGGAGATGATGCGATGAGGAAGAAAGTGCGAGAAGGTGCTATCTTAGGAAGCAAGAATCGATGAAGAAGGAATACTTGAGTCAACTCCGGACTTTGTGTTCTAACAACCACGATTTAAAGTATAATATCATGATGGAGGCGCACAACACACCATTTGCAATCCATCCTACGAGTACCAAAATGTATCGTGATATTAAATCATACATTTTGGTGGAAGCAATATAAAAAAGAGAGAGATATATTTGTTTATCTCAAGGTGTCTAACTTGTCAATGAGTTAAAGCGGAGCATCAAGTACCAAAAGGTCCATTCTTTGTGAGACCCAGATTTTATCAATAAAGATTTAAATTTTGTTAAAATAATTTTTAATATTATGGTGTGAATTTAAGATAATATTATAGTTGTGGGTAGTATTTATAAATTTTGCAAAGTATGCAAGTGGTTATATTATATTCGATTGGTGAGGGAATATTAGGTTTAGCGGGGAATATTAAATGCAATGGCTCAATCATTGGTGGACCAAACAATGAAATTATTGTCGGATTGAGAAAACGATAAAAAATATTTTATTGAAATAACGGCGGAAGTTTTACTGGTTGATCTTGTTGAACTACTTTCATTAGTAAAAAATACGAGAATCGTGTGGTTGCATAGTAGCGCACGGTATTGATTATTGATCTTATGTGAGAAGTCACTCGGTTTGATTCCATTATTATCGATTAATAATATGAATTATTATAGCGAAACTTCTTTTTATATAAAAGCGAATACTTTATTAAAGTTATTAAAGTTATATAAATAAAATATATTATATTTTATTATGCATAGTGTTGCATAGTATTTGCATAGTAAAATGTTTTATATAAATAGAATATATTATATTTTATTTAAAAGATTTTGCTTTAAATATGGACCGTCGATTAAAGTAAATCAATCTAGGCAGTTTCATGGATTAATTCTTATGCATTCCATTTTCCTATAAATAGAAGCTCATTCCTTCATTATTTTCTTACGAATTCATTGAAACTCTAGAGAGAGAAATTATGAGAGAGAAGCTATAGAGAAAGTTATAGAAAGAAGAAAGAGTATTCTATTACTTCACTACTTCTATATTAGGTTCTTTTTACGGTGAGGGTGTTATTCTTTCTTATTCATGAAGAGAACTTACATTATTCCATTCATTATTATTACATTGGAATAACTTTTGTAAAAGTGGTATACCCTATACATAACTTTGTATATCATGGCATACCCTATACTTGGTGAAATCCTTATATTATTCCATTCTTATTTATTACATTGGAATAACTTTTGTATCTGCGGAATCCCCTATACTTGGTGATCTTCTTACATTATTCCATTCTTTATTATTACATTGGAATATCACATGCGTGTGTTTTACAGGACTGGTTCCATTGTTTATTATTACATTGGAATATCACATGCGTGTGTTTTTACCTGGACTGGTTCCATTGTTTATTATTATTAAACATTTATTATTACATTTGGATCATCACCGCTTCCGGTGTGAATTTCACGACTTTGGTTAGTTATTATTATTACATTGGAATAACTTTTGTCATCTGGCAATCGCATGCATGGTGATTTCCTTTGTTATTCCATTCTTTATTATACCCAGTTGGTTAAATCTTTGACTTCTATATTCCATGAAATTAGTAGAATATTCTTGATATTTGCGTTTCATCCGGTATCTTTTCATGGAAATATTCTTACGATCATTCTTGAATTTTACTCTACAAAACAAGATATCTTGTTGACAATTTGGGCGTTCTTAATTCACGGATAAAATAATTCTTGAACTTGTTTTATTGAATTATTATGTCATTATCATCATCCTCGTGTTATATTATGTTATCTTGACTTACGTGTATAGATGAACTTAGTATTATTATGATCGAGGATCATTCGGTATAATCATGGCTTGTTATAAATGATGTGATAAAAGTCCTCGGTGGCTTTGTAATGCGTTGATGGATAGTTTTTGGTATGATTATGCATTGAGGGGTGATTCGGTATAGTCATGACCATTGATAATTTGATGAAAATCCTTGGTAGTAATACGGGGATGATTAGATATTGTGGTTTATTCATTAAAGCTGAGTCTTAGTGATAAAAATTTATGAAAACTTTTAAAACCTAAAAGATTATAGACTTTATTCTCTACTTGACTCTTTTAATGGATTGCTTATTCATTGCTAGATTAAACTTGTTGTCTATTGTATTTTATCGGTTTAACAACTTTGTTGAAGGCTAATGATAATTTATTACGCATTATCTTAGTCATAATATTTCTTCTTTGGGCTAGTTGAGCTCACCCTTTCTTTCACTTTATTCTCTTGAAATGAGAACATAATTTGGAGCAGTCGGGGAGCGGAGTAATGGTCGAGAGGATAGCATTAGTAGTCCTCACTATTACGTGAAATAGTGTGATAATAGTTTTAATGAGGACTCCTTTTGAGTTTGTATAATATCTAGTGAACAATATTTGTATTCAAACTCACGATTTATGTCGTATATTATACGACGATTATATTAGTAAGTTGTATTTGAATTTATGTACCATGTAAGTGGCGACCCAAGATGGGTGGCGTATACCTAATTTTGAGGCGTCACGGTTGGTATCGAGCTTAGGATATGATCCACGGCTAAGATCTTGAGATAAGAACTAGGTGGGAGAGGCGGGGAATTCTTCATTAGTATGATCTACCTAAGTTTATTTGTTATTTAATTGGTCGGTCAGGAGTATAGGGATAATATTTGATATATTAATTAACCCTTGTGTTGTGGCGGTGTTTGGAAATGGCAAATTTGAAAATATTCACAATGGAGTGAATGTGGCCAGTTGTGACACCTTCAATTAGTAATCGGAGTTAATGCGATTGTCGAGACGAGGAACAAATTAGAGATATCACGTAGTGAATGAAGAACTAATTGTTGCTTTTGAGAGAGCTAGTTGCGAGAGGTAGCGGTGAGAGTGAGGAAGAAGAGGAAGAAGAGGAACACGAGGAGAATTGGTTAGAAGAAGTTTATGATCAAAACTTAGAATTACAAAATCGTGTTCGTGAGCTAGAAGAACGAGTTGAAGAAGCGGCAAGCGGTCGTGGAACAAAGGGATACAACAATTCAAAATTGGGTTACCCGATATGTGATGCTCGAACAAAATCACGCTTTGGCGAGGTGTAAGATATTAAAGTTGGAATCGAGAATTTAAAAATCAAAGATCGGTGAAAGAAGAAACAAGCCGAACGAAGGAGAATAAGCGATGCATGGGTAAAAAGGCGCACAACGCGTTGATCGTGTAAAAAAGGCGTCCGATCAATAAAGCCAAAATAGATGAAATGGACTTTGCTTTTTGGACAATGAATTGGGAGAACCCAACATCGAATTGAATTACCACAATGCATAGCGATCAACCCGAATTTGATATGGATCGGAGAATAATGATTCAAATCATGGATCGGGAATGTGAAGAAGCACTTAAGGGTGGAATGTACCATATAGTAAAGTCAAACTTCGGTAATTTAAGCGAGGCGTTTTATCGAGAAACCCGAAACGAAGTTATTACGGGTAAATTAATTATAAATTATTACGAAGTCTATACTTTATTCAATACAAGTTCTACCCACTCTTTTATTCTACCTAGTTGTGTTCAATGTTTAAATTTGACTCAGGAAAAATTAGACTTTGATTTATCTATTGAAACTTCGTTGGGAGAAACTTTCGTTACCTCCAATTTGTTTATTAATCTTGTTGTTTCAAATAAACACTTTCACGATCTTATCTCTTTGAAAATACTTTCCTTTGAGGTAATTTTTGAAAATGATTGATTAACTACTCATTATTCTTTTTGTAAGGTTGTTAGCTTTCATATTCCTAACCAACTTTTGTTATCTGAATTCAAAGTAACCAAACCCTAAAGTTAATCTTTGTTATATCAAGCCATAAGTAAAGAGCCCCGATCCTTTCGTTGTTGACTTCCTTGTGTGGAATACACCGAAGCCAGACTTTCTGTAGGCAACGTCGTGACTGAAGATGGCAAGTTGATAGGTATCATTGTGAGGTCTTATCGAGGTTAGGGATAGAAGTCACAATTGGTATTAATAATGACGTCTTATCCAAGTCTTGGATGAGAATGTGATTTTGAATGATATTTCTATCATTAATAAATTTCTTGGCGTATTCTTGAAGACTTCTAGCCTACCTAGAGCGTGAAATTGAATTTTGTATTGACCCAAAGATCAAAAACCCATTTCTTAAACCCTCAAATATTTTTCAACTAAAAGGATGCATTTTACGAGGATTATGATGAAAGTCATAATAAAAGGATTGGACTAATGAAAATCATGGGTATATGAAGTATTAGTAAGTGTTATGATGAGTTATGTTGGTTATTATGTGAAAACATGAAAGTTTCTTAGAAATCACAAAGAGTTGAAAATCGATTTTTGGTGAAAAGCGTAACATGAAATTCAATTGACCATATCTCCTATTATATTTTGAATTTTTGAGTGTGGTCAAGTCCTAGAGTTAGATCTATGAGTTACCTAACTAATCCAAGTGGAATTACTAGAAAAGGTGTTATAGATTTTTGTGTGGACTGATTTTAGCAAAGGAGTGCAAAGCTGCAAAAACCGAAAAAGCTGCTGCCATGATTTTAGAGGGGCTAATTCGGCCACTTAAATTATGAGAAAAATTCTGGCCTTTTGGGACATGAACTTATATCGTATAAAGTACCTCCTGTCCAAAAATGAGCTCATTCTGACTTAAAATGAGCAAGATATGACTATTTCAATATTTAGGTTTTTCCGACGAAAAACCATATAACCGAAGTTCTATAACTCCGATGACCATGAAATTTAAACTGGAAGCTCACGTTAACATGTGTAAGGTCCTTCCAAGATTTGGGAATTTTTGGAGTTAAACTTGAGGTAGCTAATTTCTTAAGGAATTAATTAGAAATTAATTTTTAAAAAATAGTAAATGAATTTTAAAAATTCTGAGAAAAATTATTTTCATTATGGGACTATATTTTGCTAAATTCCCAGAAAAGAAATATTTTTGGGACTGATTTGATATTTTTCATGAAAATAGTTTAATTCTGAACATATGAGTTAAATATGTTATGTGAAGTAACAAAGTTGAAAATAGGATTTTATGGCTAGAGATTCCTATATAGAATATATGCATATTTTTTGATGAGAGATTTGATAATTGGTGATGATATCTTATGAGTATGGCATTTTGAATGATTAAATGCATTATATGGTAAAAGCGTAAACAATTGAGATAAATTGTTTATAAATTTAAGAAGTGATTAAAATATTGTTATAATATTAATGATATTAGATTATGAGATTATTAAGTGATTGATAACATGGGGATATTCTTGAATCTGGATAAATTATATTATAAATGTTTAATATTTATCCTTTATCTCATTTGATTGATTCTTTATATCATTATCCTCATATTTTATATTATGTTGAAAGTCATACGTGGCACGTAGTGCATAGATGGACTTGGTATGATTATGAATGAGGATTATTCGGTATAATCATAGTAGTAATGAAAAACACGATTATCATTAATAGTAGTGCATGGATAATTTGTGGTCGTGATCTTAATGAATACACGATTATCTTTGGTAGTAGTGCATGGATAATTTATGGTCGTGATCTTAATGAATACACGATTATCTTTGGTAGTAGTGCATGGATAATTTGTGGTCGTGATCTTAATGAATACACGATTATCTTTGGTAGTAGTGCATGGATAATTTGTGGTCGTGATACTAATGAATACACGATTATCTTTGTACGTGGTGCATGGATAATTTTATGGTCGTGATCTTAATGAATACACGATTATCTTTGTACGTAGTGCATGGATAATTTGTGGTCGTGATAATCTTAATGAATACATAATTATCTTTGTACGTGGTGCATGGATAATTGTGGTCGTAATACTAAAGAATATCCTTGGCACGTAGTAAATGCGGGGATGATTCGATGATGTGGATTAATTATTGAAAGTCTCAAAGAATGAAATATTAATTCATGGATGTGGTAAAAGTCATCTTTGGTAGTAGTGCATTGATAGACTTGGTATGATTATGACCGTGGATTATTCGGTATAATCGTAGTAATTGAAAACACGAATATCCTTGGCGTTGGTGCATGGATAATTCGTGGTTGTGATACTATTGGTCGAGTCTCGGTATTATTGGTTTTTACGGTTATATATCTTTGGCACAGTAGTGCAAAGATGAATTGTTAATGAATATCTTTGGTAGGATTGCGAAGATGAATTTAATATTTTTAACGATAAAGGTATTCAAGATATCCTCACCTCTTATCATACAGTGTATGTACGTACCCTAATTTCGAGGGCGAAATTCCATAAGGAGGGAGATTGTGAGACCCAGATTTTATCGATAAAGATTTAAATTTTGTCGAAATAACTTTTTAATATTATGGTGTGAATTTAAGATAATATTATAGTTGTGGGTAGTATTTATAAATTTTGCAAAGTATGCAAGTGGTTATATTATATTCGATTGGTGGGGGGAATATTAGGTTTAGCGAGGAAATATTAAATACAATGGCTCAATCATTGGTGGACCCGACAATGTAATTATTGTCGGATTGAGAAAACGACAAAAATATTTTATTGAAATAACGGCGGAAGTTTTCTGGTTGATCTTGTTGAACTACTCGGTAGTAAAAGTACGATGAATACGTGGTTGCATAGTAATACACGGTATTGATTATTGATGCTTATGAGAAGTCACTCGGTTTGATTCCATTATTGTTGATTAATAATATGAATTATTATAGCGAAACTTCTTTTTTATATAAAAATGAATACTTTATTAAAGTTATTCTATAAATAAAATATATTATATTTTATTATGCATAGTGTTATATAGTGTTTTGCATAGTGTTGCATAGTGTTTGCATAGTAAAATGTTTTTATATAAATAGAATATATTATATTTTATTTAAAAGATTTTGCTTTTAAATATGGACCGTCCGATTAAAGTAAATCAATCTGAATGTTTCATGGATTAATTACTATGCATTCTATTTTCCTATAAATAGAAGCTCATTCCTTCATTATTTTCTTACGAATTCAATTGAAACTCTGTAGAGAGAAACTATAGAGAGAAAGAAGAAAAGTATACATGGCGCCCCAAAATTAGGTATCGTCGCCACGTCTTGGGTCGCCACTTACATGGTACGTATAAATTCAAATACAACTTACTAATATAAGCGTAGGTGTACAATACGACATAAAGCGTGATTTGAATACAAATATTATCTACTAGATATTATACAAACTCAAAAGGAGTCCTCATTACAACTATTATCACCTATTTCACGTAGAATAGTGAGGACTACTAATCTTATCCTCTCGGACCATTACTCAGGTTCCCGGCTAAGTCCCGGCTATGTTCTCATTTCACGAAGAGAACGGTAAAAAAGAAAAGTGAGTGAGCTCAACTAGCCCGATAAGAAATATTATGACTAAGATAATGCAGAATAAATTATCATTAGCCTTCAATGATGTTAAAGCGATAAAATCTGATAAACAAACCGGTTTAAGCTGCATGACGGAATACGTAATCCATTAAAAAAAATCAAGTAGAGAATAAAAGTCTACTATCTTTTAGGTTTTAAAAAGGTTTTCATCAATTTTTATCATTTGAGACTCGACTTAATAAATAAACCACCACATCTAATCATCCTGTGCATCAGCGGTCAAGGATTTTCATCAAATTATCGATGGTCATGACTATATATAGAATCACCCCTGGTCATAATCATACCAAAAACTATCCATCATTGCATTTACGAGCCCTTTGAGGACTTTAGTCACATCATTTATATCAAGTCGTGATTATCACCAAGAATGATCCACGGTCATAATCATACTAAGTTCATCTATCTTGCGTAAGCCCAAAGATAACATAATATAACATGAGGATGATGACAATGACATAATAATTCAATAAAACAAGTTCAAGAATTATTTAATCCAAGAATTAATAACGTCCAAATTGTCAACAAGATCTTTGTTTTGTAGACTAAAATTCAAGAATGATCGGAAGAATATTTCCATGAAAAGATCTTTGGATGAAACGCAAATATCGAGGATATTCTACTAATTTCATGGAGTATAGAAGTCAAAGTTTTAACCAATTTGGGTATAATAAAGAATGGAATAACAAAAGAAATCACCGTGCATGCGGTACTTTGTGCATGACATGCAAAAGTTATTCAATAGAATAATAATAACGGAACCGGTCGGGTGAAATTCACAATCAAGCAGGATGATCCAACAGAATAATAAATCTTTGAATAATAAACAATGGAACCAGTCGGTGTAAAACACATGTACAGGATATTCCAATGAGAATAATAAATGCGGAATAATAAACAATGGAACCGAAGTAGGTGTAAAACACATGAGCGAGGATATTCCAATGAATAATAAAGAATGGAATAATGAAGAAGATCACCAAGTATAGGGATTAACGTATCTGAGTTATTCAACAGAATAAATAAGAATGGAATAATATAAGGATTTCACCAAGTATAGGGTACGCCGCATATGCATACAAAGTTATGTATAGGGTATACCACTTTTTTGAGTTATTCAATGAATAATAATGAATGGAATAATGAAGTTCTCTTCATGAATAAGAAAGAATAACACCCTTACTAGTAAAAGAACCTGAATATAGAAGTAGTGAAGTAGCGAATACTCTCTTTCTTTCTATAACTTCTCTCTATAGCTTCTCTCTATAATTTTCTCTCTAGAGTTTCAATGAATTAAGTAAGAAAATAATGAAGGAATGAGCTTTATTTATAGGAAAATGGAATGCATAGTAACTAATCCATGAGCAGTGCAGATTGATTTACTTTAATCTGACGGTCCATATTTAAAGCAAAATCTTTTAAATAAAATATAATATATTCTATTTATATAAAAACATTTTACTACGCAAACACTATGCAAAATACTATGCAAAAACACTATGCAACACTATGCATAATAAAATATAATATATTCTATTTATAGAATAACTTTAATAAAGTATTCTATTTTATATAAAAGATGTTTCATTTTATTACGTTAATAATCTGAATAAAACAAAACGTCATTATCATTATAATAATTCATATTATTAATAAACAATAATGGAATCAAACCGGTGACTTCTCACATAAGCATCAATAATCAATACCGGGTGCTACTATGCAACCACACGTACATCGTACTTTTACTACTAAGAGTAGTTCAACAAGAACTACGGTAAAACTTCCGCCGTTATTTCAATAAAATATTTTTGTCGTTTTCTCAATCCGACAATAATTACATTGTGGGGTCCACCAATGATTGAGTAGTTATGATTTAATATTCCTCGCTAAACCGAATATTCCTGAACCAATCGAATATAATATAACCACTTGCATACTTTGCAAAATTTATAAATACTACCCACAACTATAATATTATCTTAAATTCACACCATAATATTAAAAAATTATTTCAACAAAATTTAAATCTTTATTGATAAAAATGGGGTCTCACATATTCGCTACTTCACCTCGCCAATATTCGGTTCTTCAAGGTAGGAATATTATTTGTTGTACCAAGTAAGGGGTGTTATTCTTTCTTATTCATGAAGAGAACTTACATTATTCCATTCATTATTATTACATTGGAATAACTTTGTAAAAGTGGCATACCCTATACATAACTCGATACGCCAGATACCCTATACTTGGTGAAATCCTTTATATTATTCCATTCTTATTTATTACATTTGGAATATCTCGTATACGCTGAATCCCCTATACTTGGTGATCTTCTTACATTATTCCATTCTTTATTATTCATTGGAATATCCTGTCGTGTGTTTTACATGGGACGGTTCCATTGTTTATTATTACATTTGAATATCTCATCTCATGTGTTTTACCGGACTGGTTCCATTATTTATTATTATTCAACATTTATTATTCGTTGGATCATCCCGCTTGTGTGAATTTCACCGACTGGTTCCGTTATTATTATTATTACATTGAATAACTCGTCTTCATCAAGCACTGCATGCGTGGTGATTTCTTTGTTATTCCATTCTTTATTATACCCGGTTGGTTAAATCTTTGACTTTATACTCCATAAAATTAGTAGAATATTCTTGATATTTGCGTTTCATCCAAAGATCTTTTCATGGAAATATCTTACGATCATTCTTGAATTTTACTCTACAAAACAAAGATCTTGTTGACAATTTGGACGTTATTAATTCTCGGATAAAATAATTCTTGAACTTGTTTTATTGAATTATTATGTCATTGTCATCATCCTCATGTTATATTATGTTATCTTGACTTACGTGTATAGATGAACTTAGTATGATTATGACCGAGGATCATTCGGTATAATCATGGCTTGTTATAAATGATGTGATAAAAGTCCTCAAAGTGGCACGTAATGCGGTGATGGATAGTTTTGGTATGATTATGACCGGGGGTGATTCGGTATAGTCATGACCATTGATAATTTGATGAAAATCCTTGGACCGTGGGTACAGGGATGATTAGATATTGTGGTTTATTCATTAAACCGAGTCTTAGTGATATAAAATTTATGAAAACCTTTAAAACCTAAAAGATAGTAGACTTTATTCTCTACTTGACTCTTTTAATGGATTGTTTATTCCGCCGCAGATTAAACTTGTTGTCTATTGTATTTTATCGGTTTAACACTCATTGAAGGCTAATGATAATTTATTCTCGCATTATCTTAGTCATAATATTTCTTCTTGGGCTAGTTGAGCTCACCCTTTCTTTCCTTTATTCTCTTCGTGAAATGAAAAACATAGCCGGAACGAAGTCGAGAAGCAGAGTAATGGTCCAGAGGATAGCATTAGTAGTCCTCACTATTACGTGAAATAGTGTGATAATAGTTGTAATGAAGACTCCTTTTGAGTTTGTATAATATCTAGTAGACAATATTTGTATTCAAACTCACGATTTATGTCGTATTGCATACCCATGCTTATATTAAGTAAGTTGTATTTGAATTTATGTACCATGTAAGTGGCGACCCAAGATGGGTGACGTATACCTAATTTTGGGGCGCCACAATTGCAACCACTTGAAATTCCAGAATGGAAGTGGGGAGCACATTACCATGGATTTCGTTCACGGTCTTCCTAAGGTTTCTCAAGGCATAGATGCGATTTGGGTCATTGTTGATAGATTGACCAAGTCCGCTTCATTTCTTACCGACACTGAGAAACTTATACAATTGAACGTCTTGCTCGTATGTACATAAACGAGATTGTAAGATCGCATGGTATGCTGCAGTATCCATAGTCTCGATCGAGACCCAAGATTGATTCACGATTTTGGGTTAATATGAAAAAAGCTATGGGCACAGACTTACGATTTAGCTCGGCATATCATCCCTCGGATGGACGGACAAATCGGAGAGGACTATTCAAACTCTTGAAGATCTATTAAGACTACGTGTCCTTGATTTCAAGGAAGTTGGGACAAGTTCTTACCATTGGTGGAGTTTTCCTACAACAACAGTTATCAAGCAAGTATTGGCATGGCTCCATTCGAAGCGTTGTATGGAAGAAAGTGTCATTCTCCAGTATGCTGGGATGAGGTGGGTTAAGCAACGTTGTTGGGACCGGAGTTGGTACGTATGACTACGGAAAAGATTCAAACGATCCGACAACGTATAAAAACCTCACAAAATTGACAAAAGAGTTATGCTGATCTTCATCGAAAGGACGTGGAATTCGATATAGGAGATCATGTGTTGTTAAGAGTTGCTCCATGGAAAGGAGTTACAAGATTTGGAAAGAGAGGAAATCTTAATCCTCGATTCATCGGTCCATTTTTAATCCTCGATCGAGTAGGAACTGTGGACTATAGACTTGTTTTACCGCCAAGTATGTCTCGTGTTCATTACGTTTTTCACATATCCATGTTACGTAAATATGTGAAAGACCCGAACCACATTATTGAGTTTGAACCGGACGAAATAGCGGAATATTTGACGTATGAAGAGGTTCCTGTTCAAATCTTGGATAAGAAGGAACATATTCAACGCTCCAAGGTTATACCTCAAGTCAAAGTTTTGTGGAGGAACCACGATGTTGAGGAAATGACTTGGGAGTTAGAATCGAAATGAAATCAAGGTATCCTTACCTCTTCGACATACCAGTCGTACCCTAATTTCGAGGGCGAAATTTCATAAGAAGGGAGGTTGTAAGACCCCAACTTTTATAAATAAAGATGAATTTTCTATAAATATTATTTTGAATATTATGGAATAAATTTGATATAATGTTATAGTTGTGGGTAATATTTATAAATTTTTCAAAGTAAGCAAGTTGTTATAAAATATTCGTTTGGTCGGGGAATATTAAATGACGACTACTCAATCATTAGTGGACCCAACAGCGGAAGTATTGTCGTAGTAGAGAAAGCGACAAAATTATCTTTCTATAAAAATAACGGCAGAGGTGTTATTCTGAATTAAAACCGTTGAACTACCCTTAAGTAAAAGTACAATGCGATGTCTGGCGTAGTTGATAATAGACACGATATTGATTATTGATGCTTACGTGAGAAGTCACTCATTTATGCTCGATTATTATCTGATAATTAATTGCATCATATCTCTTATATTATTGATTCAATTATTGTCACAAGATCATTTGTATAATATGTTATAATATTAAATCAATAATTGAGACGACAAGTTATAAATGATTAATAATTGTTGTATGTGTTGATTAAAAATAAAATGATTTGTGGTAATATTTATTCAAACCTTGATGTATATAAAGAGTCTGTTATGAGACGTTTGTGGTAAGTTTGATTATTTTATGGGGGGGCCCATATGTCATCATCTAAGAGTCTCTTCGTCAATGGTAATTTCCTTCGTCAATAGTAATTACCTTTGTGAATAGTAATTACCTTCGTCAATAGTAATTACCTTTACCAAACGTCAAACCACTTGCCGTTTCATATTACAGGCGTCGAACCACTTGTCGTTTCACATTACAGGCGTCGAACCACTTGTCGTTTCACATTACAGGCGTCGAACCACTTGTCATTTCACATTACAGGCGTCAAACCACTTTTCTTTTCACATCACCAGTCGTCAAGCCACTTGCCTTTTCACATGGCAGGTGCTAAGCTAGAAATCTTCAATAAATAGAGACCTAGTGCTTCATTATTTTTCACGAATTCATTCAAGCTATAGAGAGAGAAAGTATAGAGAAAATAAGAGAGAAAGAAGAAGAGTATTTTGTTACTACACTACTGCGAGATTCAATCTCCTACCAAAAGTAAGGGGTGTTATTCTTTCTTATTCATGAAGAGAAGCTGTTGTTATTCCATTGCTTATTATTACATTTGAATAACTTTGTATACGTGGTTTACCCTATACTTGGTGACATTCTTCTATTATTACATTGGAACATTACATGCGTGTGTTTTACACTTTGGGACCGGTTTAAATCTTTATTATTATTACATTGGAACATCCACATCTGTGTGTGTTTTACAGGACTGGTTCCATTCTTTATTATTCTGTTGGAATATCACGTCTGTGCATTTTACGTAGGACTGGTTACATTATTTATTATTACATTGGAATAACCTACTTGTCTTTGTCTATTGCATGCATGGTGATTTCTTTTGTTATTCCATTCTTTATTATACCCGGTTGGTTAAAACTTTGACTTCTATACTCCATGAAATTAGTGGAATATCCTTGATATTTCAAGGCTTCATCCAAAGATCCTTTCATGGAAATATTCTTCTCGAAGATTCTTGAATTTTACTCTACAAAGCATTATAATGTTGACAATTTGAATGTTATTGGTTCCTAGATAAATTAATTCTTGAACTTGTTTTACTGAATTCTTATATCATTGTTGTAAGACCCCACCTTATTATTAATGAAATTTAATTTTCTCTATTTATTATTTTGAAATAGTAAGGGTTGATTTGATTAATGTGGATAGTTTAGGGTAAAATACGCAAATATTTCAAAATAAGCAAGTGGTTATAAAATATTCATTGTTGTAGGGAATATTCGTTTGGTCGTGGAATATTTGTCTTTGTCGAGGAATATTAAATGCGGCAGGTTGACCATGTGTGGGCCCCATAACGGAAAAGCGATTGGATGAAGAAAACGACAAATATAAGTTATTTAAAAAAATAAACGTAGTTATTCTACAGATTATCTTGTTAAAATACTAAATGTGGTTAAAACACGATACTGCAGTATTGCACCAATTATTGATTCTTACGTAAGAAGGCACTACTCAATAATGGTTACGATAATTACTCCTCTCGATTTTATTGATTTAATAATTCTTTGCGTTGATATTTTATATTCTTTGTTGTTTGATAATTGTCATTACACAAGATTTTTCATTATCGAAGCAATAATTCATATTATCTCGAATAATATTATTAGATAACATTATTGGCAATGTCTAGAAAGTTACGTCTAAGGAGAGGTTTGGTCACCTAATTACGCTGCGCCAAGAAGGAGAAATTCTTATCGAAAGCCCCTCTTTCCTGAACCGCACTTTGGTTGTCAATATTGTGATTACGTAATATTATTTGTGAATAATTAATTATTGATTCGGATGATGAGAAAAATATTGATTTTATGTGGATATAGATGGAGAAATTTTTAATGTGACAATTGTTGAAAATTGAAATTTTATCTTTTTACGATAAAATAATTCATTTAAATATATTATATTTTAATAATATAATAATGGTGATATTTTTACAACGAATGTGGGATATATGAGTATACGAGGAGGAAGAGTATTTTTTGTTGCAATAAATGTTTAAAACATGTTAAACATGTTAAATTGGACCCCATTTATTGATTGAAATTTGATTATAGCTTGTAAAATCGCCTGGTTTGTGGATTTTGGTCAATTTTTGTTTGGAATTGAAAAACTTTCTTCGCAAAGTTGTAGAGAATTGAATTTCCTATAAAAAACACGCGTGTTTGAATTTTCGACATAAAAGAGCTATTTATTTTGAATTATTGAAGTTTCAAAGCTCAAAATAATTGATTTTGGAAGTATAAAATATTTAAAATGACAAAACGTTTTTTTGTCATTATTGTGGGTCTTGCATGTGTTAGAAGTGGCTGAATTCAGATCTCTAAATGTGGGCGTAGGAATAAAAATTAATAAATTAATATTTTAATAAATTTTTTTGCTTTGGTTTAAAGATTTTCCTATAAATAGGGTGCTTAGGTTAGAATTGAAAATCACACCAAAGCTGAAGTTTTTCTCTCTATATTATCGAGCATATTCTTGTGAGTATTTTGAGTATATTTTGAGTATTGCTATACGGCAAGTTCAAGTTATAGCTTATATTGATTGTTTCAAATTAAGACTTGATCTTTCGAGGAAAGGGATATTTTTTTTTTCGTAATGATATTATTTCTTCAATATCATTATGTTGAAATATTGATCTGAAGTTTTTATCAAATTTGGAACTTTTGGTGTCTGGAGTTACTATTCACGTATACGACCTTTATTCACGATATCTGATCTTATTCACGAATCTGAGACTATTCATCGAAAAATGAAAATTTTTTTTTCATCCAAAATATCTATTCTGGATACTAGCTTTGATTGTATCCATGTTTTGATCATTCTTGAATTTTACACCATTATGATTATTTTTGAGGTATTTTTGGACGTGGATAAAACAAAGTACGAATCCTTAATCCTTAAATTTTTGGACATGACCAACTGATGAATATCTTTGGCCTGTAGTGCAAAGATGAATATTTGATTCCAAATATATATTGATTGATGTTACAAGGATAAAAGATAGACAATGAACTTTTAAATTCATGCATAGAAGATAGTAGTTTGCATTCTCTACTTAACTCTTCTAATGAATTATTATTTCCGCTACGAATATTGATTTAAAAACTTGTTGTCTATTGTATTCTATTAGATTTTTCCCTGTTGAAGACTAATGATAATTTGTTTTATATTATCTTAGTTATAATATTCTTTACTGGGCTTGTTGAGCTCACCCTTTTCCTTTTTGTTCCATTTTTCTTCTCAGGAGGCGAGAATATAGCGAGTACGAGTCGGGGTATGGAATGAAGGTTCTGGAGAGAGTTGTTTAGTAGTCCTCACCATTTTATAAATTAATGTATCAATAAATGTGATGAGGATTTATTTGAGTATAGATATTGTACAGAAGATAATATTTGTATTCAAACTCACGCTTTCTTGTTGTAATAATAAAGTTGTAGTTGTTTTTGTACCATGTATTGACAACTCGGAATGGGTGATGTATACCTATTTTGGGGGCGTCACGGTTGGTATCGAGCTTAGGGATATGATCTCTGGCGGAGATCGGGAATAGAACTAGGAGGGAGAGCGAGTAACTCCTTCGCTAGTGTGTCCTACTAAGCTTATTTGTTAGTTAGTCAAGATATTGGGATATTATGTGATATATTGATTTCCTTAATTAACCCTTATTTTATGACGATGATTTGAGAATGTCGATCGAGAATATTAACAATGGATATGAGACCGTGGAGACGCCTTGTACTCACCAACGAGGAGAACGTGCAACAGTGGCAATGTTCCTCCCGTGAACAACAACCACCGAAAGCGAGATGATGAACGAGGGATGTTTAGAAGCTTTTTTGCGATTCAGTGCAAAAATCGCACGAGGAGACTCGTGTTCAAAATATAGGAGGAAATGATAGCAATTACGTCGGGTCACACCGCAAGCGATTCAAAGAGTTGGGACCACCGAATTTAAGGGAAAGCCGATCCGATCATGGCGGAAACATGGGTCAAGCAAATTACCAAGATATTAGATGTCTTGGGATGCATGCGGAGAACGAAGGTTCCATTTGCCACCTTTATGTTCCGTGGCGAAAGGCAGACTACTCTTGGTGGGAGTGCTGTGAAGTGTACCCATCCAACCGCACTCAAAGATGTCTTGGGAGACATTTGAAACTATTTAATGACAAATACTTTCCGAAAGTGTTCAAATATATGAAAGAAGTGGAGTTCATCGATTAGAACAAAACAACATGACGATTGTCTCAAAGATGCGAGGCAAAGTTTGCAGAGTTATCGAGTGTTTGCACCTCATTTTGGTGGAGAATGAGGAACGTATGACGCGGATATTTCGAGAGGTTTGAAACCCCGATACTGACAATATCTCATTTCTCATAAATTTTTCTCTATTCGAGATGTTGTTAATGAGGCTCAATTGTTAGAAGCGAGATAACGAAAGTATGTTCAACCGAGGGACCATAACCGAGGATCGTACTGCAGAGATAGCAATCAATGAATAATGATAACCGGTGGAGAAAGAAAGCAGACGGACAAAAATGGTAACCACACTGGTGGTAATCATGGCCATGAAAATAGAAGAAGCGAGTCGAGAGGAGATTTTAAAAGAGGAGATTTAACAACGACCATGTGAAGACAGCGGTCTTAAGAAGAATCGGTTCTAAGGGAGAGAGAACGACCACCGGTCATATGCTATAAATGCGGAAAGAAGGGGAGATCGATCAAACCGTCCCACAACGGTTTAACGTATGCTATAATTGTGGAAAGGAAGGACATATCGCTTCGAGATCAGACGGTAGCGAAACCTAGTTCAATGGGGACGGTGACTCAAAAGATATCGGAAAAGTCAAAGTCAACGATTCCGGAAGAAGCGTTTGTTGTGATTTGGTCAAAATGCGAGAACCCAAACGATGTGATCACGGGTAAGCTATTTATAAATTCTCATAAGTTTATACCTTACTTGATACGGTGCTACCCATTCATTTATCTCTCCTGCATGTGCTCAACGTTTAAACTTCGACTCCGGAGAAATTAGACTTTGACCTATCTGTGGAAACTCCGTTAGGAGAAACTTTCATCACATCCATCATTTATAAATCTTGTTTGATTCAAGTTGGCACCATCACCTTACCATTGACCTTATCTCTTTAAAGATACTTGCTTTTGATGTGATTTTAGGGATTGATTGGTTAACTACTCATCATGCCAAAATTGATTGTTTTCGTAAGGTTGTTAGTTTTCATATTCCTAACCAACCTTGTCATGACGAATTCAAGCAACTAAACCATTAAAATCAATCACTGCATCATATCTAATCATAAAGCTATTCGTTTATTGAAAAATGGATGTCAAGCTTTCTTAGCCCATGTTATGGATTTGAATAAAGACACGCCAAATTTGAATAATATTCTGTTGTTATTGACTTTCCGACGTATTTCTGAAGAACTTCCCGGCCTACCCGAGCGTGAAGTTGAATTCTTTATTGATCTTGAACTGGTACAAAGCCAATTTCTAAAACCCCATATCGAATGGCTCCTATTGAACTTCGAGGAGTTAAAGGTCCAACTACGGGAATTGTTAGACATCCGGTTTCATTCGTCTAGTACATCTCCTTGGGGTGCCCTGTTTTATTAAGTAAAGAAGAAAGAGCGGGAGTATGCGACTTTGAATTGACTATCGGAATTGAACCATTTCACCATTAAGAATAGGTATCCTATAACTCGTATTGATGACTTGTTTGACCAATTTGAAGGGCACAATTCTTTTCAAAAATTGATCTTCGCTCGGATATCATCGGTGAAGATTAGAATCGAGGATATTCAAAGGCGCGCCGTAACTTCGGTATGGGCATTATGAATTCTTAGTCACGTCTTTCGGACTAACTAATGCTCCTGCGGCTTTCATGGATATGATGAACCGAGTATTCAAGGAATATTTGGATCAGTTCGTTGTTGTTTTTATTGATGACATCCTCATATATTCCAAAAGTCGTGAAGATCATGAGCACCATTTGAAGCTGGTACTCCAAAGGCTTCGTGAAAACAAACTATATGCCAAATTGAAGAAATGCGAGTTCTAGCTTGAGGAAGTAGCATTCCTTGGGCATGTGGTGTCAAAACATGGAATATCCGTGGACCCAGCGAAGATTGAAGCAATACAAAGTTGGGAGCAACCATAGTCGGTGACCGAAGTACGTAGCTTTCTGGGTCTAGCTGGTTATTATCGGAGATTCGTAGAAGGGTTTTCTCGAATCGCTACTCCATTAACTCAGCTAACTCGGAAGGATACAAAATTCGTTTGGAACGAAGAATGCGAGAAAAGTTTCCAAGAGCTTAAGAGGAGACTTATTTCTAAGACTGTTTCTAACAATACCATCTGGTTTGGATGGATTTGTTATCTCTGGCGATGCTTCGTGCAAAAGGGTTAGGATGTGTTCTCATGCAACGTGGGAAAGTCATAGCTTTATGCCTCATGACAACTTAAAAAGAGTATGAGAGGAATTATCCTACTCATGATCTAGAGTTGGCGGCCGATCGTTTTGCGCTAAAGATATGGAGGCACTATCTATATGGGGAGAAAGTGGAGATATATTCGCACCATAAAAGCCTTAAATACTTCTTCACTCGAAAAGAACTCAACATGCGGCAGCGACATTGGCTCGAGCAATTGAAAGACTACGACCACACTATTCAATACCATCCCGGTAAAAGCGAACGTGGTAGCCGACGCTGGCGTTGAGTAGAAGATCATATCCGGGAATGAGTGCGATGATGTCAAGTATACGCGACAGAGCCAACTTTAATAGAAAAAGTTAAGGTTGCTTTCGAGCCACCCAATCTTGGAGTCGATGCGTATGAAGAAGAAAGTACAAGAAGGAGCTATTAGGAAGTGAGAATTGATGAAAAAGGAATACTTGAGTCTACTCTAGACTTTGTGTCCCTAACGACTCACGATTTAAAGTACAAGATTATGATGGAGGCACACAATACACCATTTGCAATCCATCTCGAAGTACCAAAATGTATCGTGATCTTGACATACATTTTGGTGGAACAATATGAAGAGAGATATTGCAAAGTTTATCTCGATGTGTTTAACTTGTCAACATGTAAAGCGGAGCATCTAGTACCTAAGGGTCCGTTGCAACCACTTGAGATTCGAAATGGAAGTGGGAACACATTACCATGGATTTCGTTACGGGTCTTCCTACGGTTTCTCAAGGCATCAATGCTTATTTGGGTTATTGTTAATAGATTAACCAAGTCCGCTTTCATTTCTTGCCGTCACGGGAGACTTATTCCCTTGAACGTCTTGCTAAGTATATATGTAAATGAGATTGTGAGGTTGCATGGCATGTACTGTATCCATAGTTTTGGATCGTGACCCAAGATTCACTTCAAGATTTTGGGTTAGCTTGCAAAAAGCTATGGGCACGGAGTTACGATTGATTCGGCATACCATCCTCAAAGCGGACGGACAATCGAAAGGACTATTCAAACTCTTGAAGATTTATTAAGACTCGTGTCCTAGACTTCAAAGGCGGTTGGGATAAGTATTTACCATTGGTGGATTTCTCCTACAATAACAGCTTATCGTGCAAGTATAGGTGTGGCTCCATTTGAAGCATTATATGGACGAAAGTGTCGCTCTCCGGTATGTTGGGGACGAGGTGGGTGAAGCAACATTGTTGGGACCCGAGTTGAATACGTATGATCTACGAAAAAGATCCAAATGATTCGACAACGATACAAAGCGGCACAAGATCGACAAAAGAGTTATGCGGATCTTCATCGAAAGGACGTGGAATTTAGTATAGGGGATCATGTATTGTTGCGAGTTGCTCCATGGAAGGGAGTTACAAGATTTGGGAAGAGAGGAAAGCTCAATCCACGATTTATTGGTCCATTTCAAATTCTTGACCGAGTAGGAAATGTAGCCTATAGACTCGCGTTACCTCGAAAGTATGTCTCGTGTTCATAATGTGTTTCACATATTTGTACTTCAGTAAATATGTGAAAGACCCGAACCACGTTATAGAGTTAGAACCAGGACGAGATAGTAGAAGACTTAACGTATATGAGGAGGTACTGTCAAGATTTTGGATAGGAAGGGAGGATGTCCCCTACGCTGCAAGAAAGGTCATACCACAAGTTAAAGTTTTGTGGAGGAATCATGCTATAGAGGAAATGACAGGAATTGGAAATGGAAATGAAAGCGAGGTATCCTCACCTTTTCAAACACCAGTACGTCACGTCGATTTCGAGGACGAAATTTCATAAGGAGGGAGGTTGTCAGAAGACCCCAACTTATTATTAATGAAATTTAATTTTCTCTATTTATTATTTTGAAATAGTAAGGGTTGATTTGATTAATGTGGATAGTAGGGTAAAATACGCAAATATTTCAAAATAAGCAAGTGGTTATAAAATATTCATTGTTGTCGGGGAATATTCGTTTGGTCGTGGAATATTCGATTTGTCGGAGAATATTCGCATGACGGCAGTAAAATATGTGGGGCCCATAACTAAAAAGCGATTGGATGAAGAAAAAGACAAATATAAGTTATTTAAAATAACAACGTAGTTATTCTGAGTAATATCTTGTTAAAATACTAAATTGGTTAAAACACAAGAAGATAGCGGTATTGCACCAATTATTGATTCTTACGTGAAGAAGGCACTACTCAATAATGGTTACGATAATTACTCCTCGGTATTTTATTGATTTAATAATTCTTTGCGTTGATATTTTATATTCTTTGTTGTTTGATAATTGTCATTACACGGTATTTTTCATTATCGAAGCAATAATTCATATTATCTGAATAATATTATTAGATAACATTATTGGCAATGTCTAGAAAGTTACATCTAAGGAGAGGTTTGGTCACCTAATTACAGGCCAAGATGGAGAAATTCTTATGGAAAGCCCCCTTTCTCAGGGCGCCTGGTTGTCGATATTGTGATTCGTAATATTATTTGTGAATAATTAATTATTGATTCATATGATGAGAAAAATATTGATTTTATGTGGATATAGATGGAGAAAATTTTTAATGTGACAATTGTTGAAAATTGAAATTTTATCTTTTTCGATAAGATAATTCATTTAAATATATTATATTTTAATAATATAATAATGGTGATATTTTTACAACGAATGTGGGATATATGAGTATCTGAGGAGGAAGAGTATTTTTGTTGCAATAAATGTTTAAAACATGTTAAACATGCTCATGTGGACCCCATTTATTGATGAAATTTGATTATAGCTTGTAAAATCGCCTCGTTTGTGGATTTGGTCAATTTCTATTTGGAATTGAAAAAACTTTCTTCCGCAAAGTTGTAGAGAATTGAATTTCCTATAAAAATTGCGAGTTTCAATTTTTCGACAAAAGAGCTATTAATTGTGAATTATTGAAGTTTCAAGCTCAAATAATTGATTTTGGAAGTATAAAATATTTAAAATGACAAAAACATTTTTTGTCATTATGGGGTCTTGCATGTGTTAGAAGTGGCTGAATTCAGATCTCTAAATGTGGGCGTAGGAATAAAAATTAATAAATTAATATTTTAATAAATTTTACGCTTTTGTGTGTTAAAAGATTTTCCTATAAATAGGGTGCTTAGGTTAGAATTAAAATCACAATTAAAGCGAAGTTTTCTCTCTATATTATCGAGCGTATTCTTGTGAGTATTTTGAGTATATTTTGAGTATTCTTTATACTGATTGCAAGTTCAAGTCATAGCTTTATATATCCTGTTTCAAATTTAGAAATCTTGATCTTTCGAGGTAAGGGATATTTTTTTTCAGAATGATATTATTTCTTCAATATCATTATGTTGAAATATTGATCCAAGTATTTTATCAAATTTGGAACTTTTGGTGTTTGAGTTACTATTCACGATATCATAATTATTCACGATATCTGATCTTATTCACGAATCACGACACTATTCATCGAAAAATGAAAATTTTTCTTTTCATTCAAAAATATCTATTCGGATACTAGCTTTGATTGTATTCATGTTTTGATCATTCTTGAATTTTACACCACTATGATTATTTTTGAGGTATTTTTGGACGTGGATAAAATAAAAGTACTAATCCTTAATCCTTAATCCTTGTCATTTTGTTTCTCCGGATTCGTTTCTTTAAAAATATTTTTCATCATCCTCGGTCTTAAATGATGATATTATCGAATATCTTTTGGCACGTAGTCTGCAAAGCGAATGATTTCGATGAATATCTTTGGCTCGTAGTGCAAAGATGAAGCAGTGTTTAGATGAACATGATTAATGATGAATATCTTTTGGCTCAGTAGTGCAAAGATGAATATTTGATTCCAAATATATATTGATTGATGTTCTGGGGATAAAAGATAGACAATGAGCGTTTAAATTCATACATAGAAGATAGTAGTTTGCATTCTCTACTTAACTCTTCTAATGAATTATTATTTCATTGCGAATATTGATTTAAAAACTTGTTGTCTATTGTATTCTATTAGATTTTTCCTGTTGAAGACTAATGATAATTTGTTGTATATTATCTTATTTATAATATTCTTTTCTTGGGCTTGTTGAGCTCACCCTTTTCCTTTTGTTCCATTTTTCTTCTCGGGGAGGCGAGAATATAATGAGAGCACGAGTGGGGTATGGAATGAAGGTTCTAGAGAGTTGTTTAGTAGTCCTCACCATTTTGTAAAATAATATATCAATAAATGTGATGAGGATTTATTTGAGTATAGATATTGTACAGAAGATAATATTTGTATTCAAACTCACGCTTTTTCTTGTTGTAATAATAAAGTCAGTAGTTGTTTACGTACCATGTATTGACAACTCGGAATGAGTGATGTATACCTATTTTGGGAGCGTCACAATTGTCATCATCCTCATGTTTATATTATGTTGAAAGTCAAATACGTGGCTCAGTAGTGCATAGATGGACTTGGTATGATTATGACAGAGAGACTGACCGGTGTAATCATGACCGTAATGTTACAAATGATGTGGTAAAAATCCTTAGTGCCCGTAGAAGTGCATTGATGGACGAGTTGTTGGCATGATCATGACCATTAATGAATACACAAATATTCTTGGCCCGTAGTGCATGAATAATTGTGGTCGTGATACTAAAGAATATCCTTGCCGTAAGACAAGGGGTGATTCGATGATGTGGAATATTTATTAAATTTGAGTCTCAATTTATAATAAATGATGAAAAACCTTTTAAAATCATAAAAGGCGGTAGATTTTATTTTCTACTTGACTCTTTTAATGGATTCTTTGGTTCATTGTAGTTAAACTTGATGTTCATTATATTTTATCGTTTTTAACTTTATTTGTGAGGCTAATGATAATTTATTCTCGCATTATCTTAGTCATAATATTTCTTCTTGAGCTAGTTGAGCTCACCTTTTCTTTCACCGTTCTCTTGAGAAATGAGAATATAAATTTGAGACAAGTCGAGAAGCGGAGTAATGGTGGGAGGATAGATTAATAGTCCTCACTATTACGTGAAATAGTGTGATAATAATTGTAATGAGGACTCCTTTTGAGTTTGTATGATCTACAGTAGACAATATTTGTATTCAAACTCACGATTTACGTCGTATTATATACTTACAGTTATATTAGTAAGTTGTATTTAAATTTCGTACTACGATGTCGACTACCCAAAGATGGATGATATATACCTAATTTTGAGGGCGTCACAGAAAGACTATATAATAAGCAGATGATGATATTAACCGGTACTTTTTTTAGTGTTAATTATTTAAGACATACTATAATTCATAGTCCATATATAATAAAGTAGCAAATATGAGAGTACTAAATTAGTAGTAGTTTTATTAATATAAATAAAAAAAATCATAACTCATAAATAAATAAATAATCCTTACCTAGCTAGCTCTTTGTCATTGTCAAAGGTATCTGTTTCATACCGCATGCAGACATGCAGTTCATTGGAGAGTGGTAGCTTAGCTTCTTAATTAATTGTTTTCGTCTTTGTTTATCATCGATCTGCATGCATCAGTTGTCGATCTGCATGCATGCCAAGTATGATTTGTCAGCGAGCTAGCTAGGGGTCCTTTTATTTATTTATGCCGTCGGCCGCTCCTCGACTTTAATTTGGTTCGTCCAGTTTGTGACCCCGTGCTTATCAATACATTATTTACTTACTATGCCATGCCATGTAGAGTTTGTTTGACGAATCTGTCAACTAATTCATCTTCAAATGTTGGGCTCTAGCTGATGGAATACTCATCATATTTAACACTCGTGATTCAGCCTAATGTATATGTATATACTACTAAAAAAATGATCATTTGTGATGGCCTAAATCCATCATAAAAAGTAGGAAAATCATCACGCCCATCATAAAAGATTTTACGTGATGGTTTTGGCAATCACGTAAATGCTTAGTGCTTTTGTGATGATTAATACAATCACATTAACATATAATCTATTGTGATTGTCAAAGTCATCACAAAAAAAAACAAGACTTTAGGGATCAAATGTAAGAACGTGAATCTCTATTTACGTATAATTTATTTCACTATATTAATTATATCTGTATTAATTTTATCAAATGATACTTATAGGATTCGAACCCTCTCCCATTTGCAAACTAAATAACGAGTATTACCACTACACCAAAGTCCAGATAATGATTATAATTTTAAAACAAAATATAAAAGGAAACATATGTGAGTTGACTTACTAAACAAAATTACTTTCAAATAAGATTTGGTGATTGATTTGAATGGCGAATCACAAATACTCTATAATGATGGTAAAATTAGTCATCACTAAGAGCCATCATATATTGTATTGTTTTGTGACGGCTTGAAAATTCCATCACAAAATACCTTCTTTTTATAATTGTAAATAAAAGTCGTCACAAAAATCTAACTTTTTAATGATTGTCACGACCATCATAAAATATTGTTTTGATTATTTCTTATATTAAAATATTAGTGATAGCTTAAATGCAATCACGAAAAGGGTATATCTATAAATGATGACTTAGTGCGTCACAAAAAGAAAATTTATTTTGCGTGAAAAAATTGGTGTGATTGACATGGCCATCACAATTATAATACATTGATGGCAAAATTAGTCATCACTAAGAGTCATCATATATACTATTATTTTGTGATTGCTTAAAAAATCCATCACAAATTACTATCTTTTGTGATGGTTTTTAAAAACTGTCACAAAATTCCGTCACGTATTCTTGTTTTTCTAGTAGTGCAGTGGTGAACTAATAAGCCTGCATGGACGAGGTGGCAGAGGACCGGTCTTATTTTTTATAAAAAAAATTATTTATATTCTATTTAAGTTTTATTAATTTTATTTTTAATCATATCCTCTCAAAATTTTACTATACTTTTTATAAAATATGATCATTTAACATTTTTTTTCATTACATGCAGTCATGGTTGTAGCTTCAGCAGTGTGTGGTTTCATAGACGTACGTTAATATGATTGATGAAGTTGAAGAAGGTTGGCCTGATGATGATGACGACCAGGTTGAGGCGTTGAGCATATATATATATAGCAGTAGTAATTACTAATTTTGCGCAAGCAAATCCCTCTGTTAATCAAGTTAAGTTGATGAGCGTGTATAAATAATGTAATGGTAAATAGCAAATAGTAAATAGTAAATGATCCTTATATGTAGTAATCTTCTTAGGATCAAATATTATCCATCATGTTATTTAAAAAATTCCTCCAAGAATATTATACCACGGACAAATGGCCTAACAATGTGCATCACCAATTTTTTTTTCAATTAAGGGATTAAACTTTTAATTTATTTTTACTTTAAAGATTGTCCTCTCAATTTTTTCAATTAGAGAATTAAAATTTTAATTTTTTTTCACTTTGGGGATTGTCTTCTCAATTTTTTCCATTAGGAGATTAAACTTTTTAATTTTTTATGATTACAACTAATTGATAGTTTCACATAAAAAAATTGATGACATGACAGCGACACGAGACTAATTAAAAAATACTTATGTGTAATATTGAGTCTCAAGTGGTGTTTGATAAAATTGATGAGTGTTAAGATCTGAACAGTTTAGATATCTGAATAATATAGTCTTTGTTCAGAATTGTGTCTGAATGAAAAAATGTTGTTTGATAATTAATTTTTTCAAAATATCTGAATAACCGTATTTTACTATTTTAACCATTTGAACAGTTTAAGCAAAATTTGTTTGCTAATCAAAGAGATCTGAATAGTATTTTAATTAAATACATATTTATAATATTTTGACCACAATATGATGAAACAAAATGTATCATGTTCAATGAAAATATCAACATAACATAATAATTATTCAACTATACAAATTAAATGAACTTCAAACACTTGTTAAGACTTGAATTGCAATTTGTTCATATAGATTAACCATAAATTCTATGTCTTGATCACTCAATTACGGTTCATCGTGTCTTTCTTCTTTGTTCCCTTCATTTTGCTCCGCTTTAATCCTCCCACTAAGTTAGAACTTTTTTAAAAGCATAATGATAAACTCATATTAATAATTATAAAAATAGTAAAATAAAATAAATAAAAGTTAAAATAAATAAAAATAACAATAAATTGATTAGCTAATATAATAATCTCAACATTCCCTTTAAAATAATTTCTTTCCAAACAGAAAACAAAAATAAAAAATCTCAAATTCGTGAATCATCAGATCGAGTTCGTGAATACCTCATTGAAATCCCCAAACCCCAATCACCTAGACAATCTCTTTTAACAAAAATCTATTTCCAAACAGAAAACAAAAATTTCAATTCGTCGATCGAAAGAAGAAGAAGCACATAAGTAAAAGTGAATCAAAGTTCGTAGATCCCTTATCCAAATCCTCAAACCTCAATCATCATATGAGATGTTATCCGTGAATCTCTCTTGTCGTCCCTCTCACGTCGACAAGCTCGTGATTCGTGATTGATGAACCAGTCCCAATTAGCCAAAAGAGGAAGAAGCATAGAAGCAAAAGTGAAATCACAAAAAATTGTATTGGGGATAAAAGGGAGGATTTTGTAATATTGTTGAGGTTATTTTTGTCCAAAAAAAACATAAACTCACTCAGATGTGACTTTAAATGATTTAGCATTATTTTTGAATCTTACCGATTAAGAGGCATACATTTTTTTACCAAACAAGTTGTGCTTCTGACCGAATCAGAGGCACACCTATTAAGAGCCTTTAAGACCTAAACAAACACCACCTCATTTTAACATTTATTCAATTAATTTTTTATACCAAAATGGAAAAATATAGGACCATTATTAATTTTAATTTAAAAAATGAATCCCTTAATTGAAAAAATTGAGAATACAATCTGACGACCGGGGGGGATAGCGATTATCTTGCGTGCGAGTAAACAAATGAATTCACAAATAAATGAACAAATTTACTGAAAAACACAGATAAACTGTAAGACCCCAACTTTTATGAATAAAGATTAAATTCTCTCGAAATATATTTTTGAATATTATGGTGTGGATATGATATAATGTTATAGTTGTGGGTATTATTTATAAATTTTGCAAAGTAAGCAAGTTGTTATATAATATTTGATTGGTTGGGGAATATTCGTTATAACAGGGAATATTCGTACGACGGCACAATCATTGATGGACCCCACAACGGAAGTATTGTCGTAGTTAGAAAGCCATGTAATTATCTTTTATAAAAATAACTAGCTGTAGCGTTAAAGCATTTGAACTACCCGGTAGTAAAAAATGCGATGAATACGCTGTGGTTGCATCAAGAGCACTGCGGTATTGATTATTGATGCTTACGTGAGAAGTCACTCAGTTATACTCAATTATTGCTACAGTAATTGTTGCGTCATATCTCTCATATTATTGATTCGATTATTGTCACAGTATCATCTACAATATATGATATATTATTAAATCAATAATTGAGACGACAAAGTTTTTTATATTATTAAATTGCAATATTTACAATGTCTAGAAGTTCTGTCAATAAGAGGTTTGGTCACCTAATTGCGTGCCAATAAGGAGAAATCCTTATCGGAAAGCCCCCTCCTTCCTGGGAACGACTTGCTTGTTAAATATTGTGAGTTATAATATTAATGATGAATAAGTTCATGTTGATTAAAGATGAATTTGATAGTTCCATTGTGTTGGGATTATTAGTGTTAATGGAAATCGACATCTATTCCGATGATAATTGATGTCTGGGGGTTATATTGATAAATCGGATAATTTATCGAATAAATGAGCAATTAATTGCTACTAATTCACATGCTTATATAACTATTTGTTCACATGTGTGTACTATTGAATCACATTCTTGTACTATTAGGGAAGTTGGTGCAAGATTGATAATACTTGCATGACTAAGTTAAAAATGGAGGTATAGATGGAGGTACTATACTGTAATTCGTATTTTTCACATGATTATACTATTGATTCACATGATTGAACTATTAATTCACATGATTGAACTATTGATTCACATTATTTACTATTAGGGGAGGTGGTGCAAGTTTGATAATACTTGTAGGACTAAATCAAAAATAAAAGAAAAGTTGGAGGTATTGTACTGTAATATTTCGAGCCCCAAAACGTGCAATTATTGAAACTATATTTTTTTATAAATAGAACCTCATTCTTCCTTCATTTCTCACCAATTCACAAAAGCTTTAGAGCAATTATTATAGAGAGAAATTATAGAGAAAAAGAAGAGAAGTCTGCTACACTTACTTATTCCAATTATCCAGCTTTTTTTCTACGGTGAGGGTATTATTTCTTTTGTATTAAGTGAAGAGAACTACATTATTCCATTCTTTATTATTCTATTGGAATAACTTCAGTGTATCTGGCTACCCTATACTTGGTGAAATTCTTCTGTTATTCCATTCTTTATCATTCTATTGGAACATCATGTCTGTGCTTTACGCATGACCTGGTTCCGTTATTTATTATTTTGTTGGAACATCATGTCTGTACGTTTACGCATGACCTGGTTCCGTTAGTTATTATTCTGTTGGAATATCCTGTCGGTGCGTATTACGCCCGACCTGGTTCCATTAATTATTATACATTGGAATAACACATGCATGCATGCGATTCATCGCATGCATGGTGATTTCTTTTGTTATTCCATTCTATATTATACTCAGTTGGTTAAAGTTTTGACTTCTATACTCCATGAAATTAGTGGAATATCATTTATATTTGCGCTTCATCCAGTATCTTTTCATGAAAATATTCTTCTGAGCATTCTTGAATTTTACTCTACAAAGAAGTATCATGTTGATAATTTGGACGTTATTAGTTCTTGGATAAATTAATTCTTGAACTTGTTTTATTGAATTTTTATATCATCGTCATCATCCTCATGTTTATATTTTGTTGAAAGTCATCTTTTGTGACGCCCCCAAAAATAGGTATACATCACCTATTTTGAGTCGCTAGATACATGGTACAGAATTCAAATACAACTTAATAATACAACTGTCCTGTATAATACGACAAAACATAAACTGTGAGTTTGAATACAAATATTGTCTACTAGAGATTATACAAACTCAAAAGGAGTCCTCATTACAATTATTATCACACTATTTCACGAATAGTGAGAACTACTAATGCACCATCTAGGACCATCACTCACTGTTCTCGACTAGTCCCAACTACGTTCTCATTTCTCAAGAGAACGGTGAAAGAAAGGGTGAGCTCAACTAGGCAATAAAAAATATTAAGACTAAGATAATGCGAGAATAATTTATCGTTAGCTTCTTCAACGATGTTAAAGCGATAAAATATAACAAACATCAAGTTTAGCTGCAATGAACACAAGCAATCCATTAGAAGAGTAAAGTAGGGAATAAAATCTACTATCTTCTATGATTTAAAAGGTTTTCATCACTTTTATCATTTGGGACTCGATTTTAATAAATAATCCACATCATCGAATCACCCTTCAGACTACGCCGAGGATATTCTTTAGTATCACGACCACGAATTATCCATGATCTACTACTTAAGATAATCATGTTTTCATCAACAGTCCCCGATCATGCCATAAAATAATTCATCTTTGCACTACGGCCAAAGAGAATCCATAGCCATAATCATACCAAAAAATGTCCATCAATGCACTACGAGCCAATGAGGACTTTTTCCACATCATTTATAACATTACAGTTATGATTATACCGAATAATCCCTGGTCATAATCATACCAAGTTCATCTATGCACTACAGGCCACAGATGACTTTCAACGTAATATAAACATGTGGATGATGACAATGATATAAGAATTTAATAAAACAAGTTCAAGAATTAGTTTATCCGAACCCGATAACGTTCAAATTGTCAACATAATCTTTGCTTTGTAGAGTAAAATTCAAGAATGCTCGGAAGAATATTTCCATGAAAAAGATTTGGATGAAGCGCAAATATCAAGGATATTCCATTAATTTCATGGAGTATAGAAGTCAAAACTTTAACCAACCGAGTATAATAACGAATGGAATAACAAAAGAAATTACTATGCATGCGGCAGATTGTGATAAGCGAGTTATTCAACGAATAATAAGTAACGGAACCGGTCGGACGAAATTCGCACCGGCTGGATGATCCAACAAAATAATAAAGGCGGAACCGAGTCCCGCCAGTAAACGCATGCATGAGGATATTCTAACGAACAATAATAAAGATGGAACCGGTCCAGGCGTAACGCACTCTCTGAGGATATTCAATGAGAATAATAAAGACGGAATAATAGAAGAATGTCACCAAGTATAGGGTAACTTGCAGATCTGAGTTATTCCAATAGAATAATAAAGAATGGAATAATAGAAGTTCTCTTCTTGAATACAAAAGAAATAACACCCCTTACCGTAAAAGAAACTGGATATAGGAGTAGTGAAGTAGCAGTCTTCTCTTCTTCTATAGATTTTATCTCTATAGCTTCTCTCTACAATAAGTGCTCTATAGTTTTAGTGAATTGGTGAGAAATGAAGGAAGAATGAGCTTCTATTTATAGAAAAATATAGTTTCGATAATTGCATATTTTGGGGCTCGAAAAATTACAGAACAATACCTCCAACTTTTCTTTCATTTTTAATTTAGTCCTGCAAGTATTATCAAACTTACACCACCTCCCCTAATAGTAAATAATGTGAATCAATAGTAAATCATGTGAATCAATAGTTAGACATGTGAAAATATGAATTACGATATAGTACCTCCATCTATACCTCCATTTTTAACTTAGTCGTATAAGTGTTATCAATCTCTTGCACCAACTCCCCTAATAGTAACAAGAATGTGAAACAATAGTATACACATGTGAACAAATAGTTATAATCATATGAAATAATAGCAATCAATTGCTCATTTATCCGGTTAAATACCCGATTGGTCAAAATAACCTCCAGACATCAATTTTTATCGAGGTCGATTTTCACTAACACAAATAATTCCAACATAATGAAACTATTTTTATCAAAAATATAAATTTTGAAATTTTGAAGTTTGACTTTTCCTGAAAAAGTCAACTGTTGACTTTTTGACCAAATAGTAAAAACCGGCAAATTTTGTGTTTATAGTCTATTTTTACTAATTTCATCGTTCAAGACTCAAATATCACATCCGCGTCTCCAAATTCAACTCCGAGCACAACATCAATATTAATAACATTCATCATTAATATTATAACTCATAATATTTATCAACCAAGTCGTTCTCAGGAAAGAGGGGGCTTTCCAATAAGGATTTCTCCCTATCAGGCGCCGTAATTAGTTGACCAAACCTCTCCTCGATGTAACTTCAGACATTGTAAATATTGTAATTTAATAATATGAATAACTTTTTCATCTCAATTATTGACTTAATAATATATCATATAATGGAGATGATACTGTGATAATAATCGAATCAATAATATGAGAGATATGATGCAATAATTACTATAGCAATAATTGAGTATAACTGAGTGACTTCTCACGTAAGCATCAATAATCAATCTGGTGTCTTTATTATGCAACCACAGCATATTTTCTTTTACTACCGAGTAGTTCAACAAGATTAACGGTAAAACTTCCGCCGTTATTTTCAATAAAATACTTTTGTCGTTTTCTCAATCCAAATAATAATTCAATTAGGGTCCACCAATGATTATGCCGTCGTACAGATATTCTCCGACAAAAAGAATATTCCCCGACCAATCGAATATTATATAAAAACTTGCATACTTTGCAAAATTTATAAATCCTATCCACAAATATAATATTATCTCAAATTCACACCATAATATTAAAAAAAAATATTTCGAGAAAATTAAATCTTTATTCGTAAAATTTGGGATTTTACATCTGTGGCCTGTAGTGCATAGATGGACTTGGTATGATTATGACCAGGGATTATTCGATTGTAATCATGGACCGTAATGTTACAAATGATGTGGAAAAAGTCATCATTGTCCGTAGTGCATTGATGGGACGGAGTTGTTGGCATGATCATGACCATTAATGAATACACAAATATTCTTGGCCCGATATAGTGCATGGATAATTGTGGTCGTGATACTAAAGAATATCCTTGGCCGTGTAGTGCGAGGTTGATTGGTGATGTGGATTATTTATTTGTTGAGTCCCAATGATAAAAGTGATGAAAAACCTTTTAAATCATAGAAGATAGTAGATTTTATTCCTACTTGACTCTTCTAATGGATTGCTTATTCTACTGCGCAGATTAAACTTGATGTTTGTTATATTTTATCGGTTTAACAATGTTGAAGGCTAATGATAATTTATTACGCATTATCTTAGTCATAATATTTCTTATTGGGCTAGTTGAGCTCACCCTTTTTTGCTTTCATTGTTCTCTTCAGAAATGAGAGCGTAGCGAGGACTAGTCGGGGAACGGAGTGACGGTCCAGAGGATAGCATTAGTAGTCTTCACTATTCTGTGAAATAGTGTGTTAATAAATGTATTGAGGACTTATTTTGTGTTTTAATGCTGTCTAAAAGACAATGTTTGTATTAAAACTCACAGCTCATGTTGTATATTTAAAATTGTATTTGTATTCTGTACCATGTATTTGGCGACTCAAGATGGGTGATGTATACCTATTTTGAGGGCGTCATAGTTGGTATCAAAGCTTAGGGATATGATCCCTGGCTAAGATGTGAGACTAGAACTAGGAGGGGAGAGACGGGGAATTCTTTCGCTAGTATGACCTACCTAAGTTTATTTGGTATTTAATTGGTTGGTCAGATTTTAAGGATAATATGTTGCATGTCAATTAACCCTTGTTTTGTGACAGTATCTGAAAATGACATCCGAGAATGTTGAGAATAGCAATGGAGCACAGGAGACCGTTGAGTCTCCACAGATCAATAATCAGGATAATGTGCATCAGGAAGACGACAATCCTCATGCAAACAACAACACTGACCAAATGATGAATGATGGAATATTCAGAGGCTTTATGCAATTCATGCAACATCAGGTGAGAGCGGCACCTATTCAAAATATAGATGGAAACACTGAAAACTCTCTAACGGTCACCGCTAAACAGTTCAAGGAGCTGGGACCACCGGAGTTTATTGGAGAGCCAAAACCACTTAAGGCGGAAGCATGGATAAAGCAGATCACCAAGATATTTGATGTCTTAGGATGCTCCAAGGAGCAAAAGGTTCCCTTTGCCACCTTTATGTTACGAGGAGAGGCAGATTATTGGTGGGAATCGGTAAAGCGTACTCAACCTACCGCACTGAAGATGTCTTGGGAGAAGTTTCAAGAACTATTCAACGACAAGTATTTTCCCGAAAGTATTCGTCACATAAAAGAGGTAGAGTTCATCAAGTTGGAGCAGAACAATATGACTGTGTCGCAGTACGAAGCTAAGTTTGCCTAGTTGTCCCGATTTGCGTCTCACTTAGTTGACAATGAGGAGAGAATGACGCGGATGTTTTTAAGAGGTTTGAAACCCTAGATACGTCAATATCTAATTTCTCATAAACTGTGTTTGTGTTCAGATGTTGTAAATAGGGCTCAGTTATTGGAACGCGATAACGAGTCAACGCAACCAAGAGAAAGCAGCCGGCAAAATGATAATACCAGTGGTAGAGTCATCGAAGCGGTGACAACAAACGTGGAGGGAATCAACATGCCAGAAATGGTAACCACTTCGGTGGTAATCATGGCCAAGACAATAAGAATGGACATTTCAAGAAGAGGAGATTCAACAATGATGGAAAGACGTCGGCACAATACATTGTTAAGGAAGGAGAAGCGACCACCTATCATATGCTTCAAATGCGGACGGACGGAGGACACATCGGTCAAAGCTAGCAGCGATGCGATCCAAAACGTGTTATAATTGTGGAAGAGAAGGTCACCTAACCCGATTTTGTCGTGCAATCAAGACAAGTCCGGTGGGATGGAGGCACCAAAGGCCGTCGGAAAAAGTCAAAGTCGGTAGTTCAAGGAGGCGTTTGTTGTGACCTCCCAGAAAGCAAGGAACCCGAACGAGGTCATCACGGGTAAGCTTATCATAAACTCTAGCGAAATCTATACCTTATTTGATACCGGTTCTACCCATTCTTTTATTTCTCCTTCTTGCGCTCAACGTTTAAATTTGACTACTGAAAAATTAGACTTTGACTTATCGGTTGAAACTCCGTTGGGAGAAACCTTCATTACATCCACTATTTATAAGTCTTGTTTGATTCAAATCCAGAATGCATCGCGTTACTCGTCGATCTTATTTCTTTAAAAATACTTGCATTTGACATGATTCTAGGGATTGATTGGTTAACTACTCATCATGCTAAAATGGATTGTTTTCGTAAGGTTGTTAGCTTTCATATTCCTAATCAACCTACTATGCGAATTCAAGTGACCAAACCATTAAAATCAATCACGGTCATCTCAAACCATAAAGCTATTCGTTTATTAAAAAATGGATGTCAAGCTTTCTTAACTCATGTCACAGATTTAAACAAAAATACTTCAGATTTGAATGATATTTCTATTATTAATAAATTTCCTTACGTATTCTAGAAGAACTTTACGAATTACCCCGGAGCGTGAAATCGAGTTTGGTATCGATCTTGAACCCTAAGACAAAACCCCATTTCAAAGCCTCATATCGAATGGCTCTATTGAACTTCGAGGAGTTAAAAACCCAACTACTGAGGAATTGTTAGACATCGGTTTTATTAGATCTACTACGTCTTCTTGGGTGTGCTCTGTTCTATTCGTGAAGAAGAAAGATGGAAGTATGCGACTTTGTATTGATTATCGGGAGTTGAATCATGTCACCATAAAAATAGGTGTACGCGTTGCCTCGCATTGATGATCTGTTTGATGGGTTTGCAAAGGCGCCAAATTCTTTTCAAAGATTGATCTTCGTTAGGATATCATCGGTTGAAGATTAAAACCGATGACATTCCAAAGATCTTTTTGAACTCGATGACGGGCATTATGAATTCCTAGTCATGTCTTTTGGATTGACTAATGCTCTTCGCCTTCATGGACATGATGAACCGAGTATTGAGGAATATTTGGATCACTTTGTGGTGGTCTTTATTGATGACATCCTCATATAATCCAAAACTCGTGAAGACCATGAGCAACACTTGAGGCTGATACTCTAAAAGCTTCGTGAAAACAAGCTATATGCCAAGTTGAAGAAATGCGAGTTACGGCGAGGAAGTTGCATTCCTTGGGCACGTAATATCAAATCATGGAATATCCGTTGACCGGAAAAGATTGAAGCAATTCAAAGGTAGGAGCAACCTAAGTCGAAGAATAGAAGCACGTAGCTTTCTCGGCTTTAATTGGTTATTATCGGAGATTAAGTAGAAGGGTTTTCTCGAATCGCTACTCCATTAACTCAGCTGACTCGAAAAGATACAAATTTTGGTTGGAGCGAGGAATGTGAGAAGAGTTTTTAAGAACTCAAGAGAAGACTCATTTCATCACATGTTCTGACAATACCATCTGGCTCGGAGGGATTTATCATCTACAGTGATGCTTCAGGCAAAGGGTTAGGATGTGTTCTCATGCAACATGGGAAAGTCATAGCCTATGCCTCACGATAACTCAAAGAATATGAAAGGAATTATCCTACTCATGATCTAGAGTTGGCAGCAGTAGTTTTTACACATAAGATTTGGATGCATTACCTGTATGGAGAGAAGGTGGAGATCTATACGGATCATAAAAGCCTCAAATATTTCTTCACTCAAAAGGAACTCAACATGCGGCAACGACGATGGCTTGAGTTGTTGAAAGATTATGATCATACCATCCAATACCATCCTGGAAAAGCGAACGTGGTAGCTGACACATTGAGTAGAAGATCATATGCAATCTGAGTGCGATATTGTCAACGTAAAGGCCCATTTTGTGTGACTTGCAAAGGATGGAGATAGAGAGTTAAAGACTCTGGGGACGCATGTGATGATAGCGAGTATCTGAGTAGAACCGACTTTAATCGATAAAGTTAATGCCGCTTTCAAGCTACTGACACGGAGATGATGCGTATGAGGGAAGAAAGTGCAAGAAGGTGCTATGCCGGAAGCAAGAATCGATGAAGAAGGAATACTTCGAGTCAACTCCAGACTTTGTGTTCCTAATAACCCTAATTTAAAGTATAAAATCATGATGGAGGCGCACAACATACTGTTTGTAATCCATCCTGGGAGTACCAAAATGTATCATAATCTTCAACATACATTTTGGTGGAGCAATATGAAGAGAGAGATCGCGGAGTTTATCTCAAGGTGTCTAACTTGTCAACGAGTCAAGGCGGAGCATCAAGTGTCAAAAGGTCCATTGCAACCACTTGAAATTCTAGAATAGAAGTGGGAGCACATTACCATGGATTTCGTTACTGGTCTTCCCAAGGTTTCTCAAGGCATAGATGCGATATGGGTCATTGTTGATAGATTGACCAAGTCTGCTCATTTCTCACCTATACGAGAAACTTATACACTTAAACGTCTTGCTCGTATGTACATAAACGAGATTGTAAGATTGCATGTTATGCCAGTATCCATAGTTTCTGATCGAGACCCAAGATTAACTTCATGATTTTAGGTTAGTTTGTAAAAAGCTATGGGCACGGATTTACGATTTAGCTCAGCATATCATCCTCAAACGGACGGGCAGTCGGAAAGGACTATTCAAACTCTTGAAGATTTATTAAGACTTTGTGTCCTTGACTTTAAGGGAAGTTGGGACAAGTTCTTACCATTGGTGGAGTTTTCCTACAACAATAGTTATCAAACAAGTATTGGCATGACTCCATTTGAGGCGTTGTATGGAAGAAAGTGTCGTTCTCTAGTATGCTGGGATAAGGTGGGTGAAGCAACGTTGTTGGGAACCGGAGTTGGTACGTATGACTATGGAAAAGATTCAAACGATCCAAACAACGATATAAAAACCTCACAAGATCGACAAAAGAGTTATGTTGATCTTCATCGAAAGGACGTGGAATTCGATATTGGAGATCGTGTGTTGTTACGTGTTGCTCCATGGAAGGAATTACGAGATTTGGAAAGAGAGGAAGCTCAACCCTCGATTCATTGGCCCATTTTAATCCTCGATCGAGTAGAAAGCGTGGCCTATAGACTCGCCTTCTTCGCCAAGTATGTCTCAGATTCATAACATTTTTCACATATCTATATTATGTAAATATGTGAAAGACCCGAACCACATTATTAAATTAGAACCGGACGAGATAGAGGAAGATTTAACGTATGAAGAGTTACCTGTTAAAATCTTGGATAAGAAGGATCATATTCTACGCTCCAAGGTTATGCCTCAAGTCAAAGTTTTGTGGAGAAACCACGATGTGGAAAAAATGACCTGGGAGTTAGAATCTGAGATGAAGTCAAGATATTCTCACCTCTTGATATACAGTGCGCATTACCCTAATTTCGAGGATGAAATTTCATAAGAATGGGAGGTTGTAAGACCCCAACTTTTATGAATAAAGATTAAATTCTCTCGAAATATATTTTTGAATATTATGGTGTGGATATGATATAATGTTATAGTTGTGGGTATTATTTACAAATTTTGCAAAGTAAGCAAGTGGTTATATAATATTCGATTGGTCGGGGAATATTCGTTTTAACAATGAATATTCGTACGACGGCACAATCATTGGTGGACCCCACAACGAAAGTATTGTCGTAGTTAGAAAATGACATAATTATCTTTTTATAAAAATAACTACGAAAGTGTTACCGTTAAAACTGTTGAACTACCCCGTAGTAAAGAAAGTACGAGAATCTGGCGTGGTTGCATAGTAGCATTACACGGTATTGATTATTGATGCTTACGTGAGAAGTCACTCAGTTATACTCAATTATTGCTACAGTAATTATTGCATAATATCTCTCATATTATTGATTCGATTATTGTCACAGTATCATCTACATTATATGATCTATTATTAAATCAATAATTGAGACGACGAAGTTATTCATATTATTAAATTGCAATATTTACAATGTCTAGAATTTCTGTCAAGGAGACATTTGGTCACCTAATTGCGCGCCAATAAGGAGAAATCCTTATCGAAAAGCCCCTTCTTTCCTGGGAACGACCTGGTTGTTAAATATTGTGAGTTATAATATTAATGATGAATAAGTTCGTGTTAATTAAAGATGAATTTGATAGTTCCATTGTGTTGGGATTATTAGTGTTAATGGAAATCGACATCTATTCCGATGATAATTGATGTCTGGGGGTTATATTGATAAATCGGGTAATTTATCGGATAAATAAGCAATTAATTGCTACTAATTCACATGCTTATATAACTATTTGTTCACATATGTGTACTATTGAATCATATTCTTGTACTATTAGGGGAGTTGGTGCAAGATTGATAATACTTGCATGACTAAGTTAAAAATAGAGTTATAGATGGAGGTACTATACTATAATTCGTATTTTTCACATGATTATACTATTGATTCACATGATTGAACTATTGATTCACATTATTTACTATTAGGGGAGGTAGTGCAAGTTTGATAATACTTGCAGGACTAAATTAAAAATGAAAGAAAAGTTGGAGGTATTGTACTATAATATTTCGAGCCCCAAAACGTGCAATTATCGAAACTATATTTTCCTATAAATAGAAGCTCATTCTTCCTTCATTTGTCACCAATTCACAAAAAGCTTTAGAACAATTATTATAGAGAGAAATTATAGAGAGAAAGAAGAAGAGAAGTCTGCTACCTTACTATTCCAGTATCCAGTTTTTTTCTACGGTAAGGGGTATTATTTCTTTTGTATTAGTGAAGAGAACTTACATTATTCCATTTTTTTTATTATTTCATTGGAATAACTCAGATATACGCTGCTAATACTATACTTGGTGAAATTCTTCTGTTATTCCATTCTTTATCATTTTGTTGGATGGTTCCGTTATTTATTATTCTGTTGGAACATCATGTCTGTGCGTTTACGCATGACCTAGTTCCATTAGTTATTATTCTGTTGGAATATCCTGTCGGTGCGTATTACGTCCTAATTCGATTCCATTAATAATTATTATTCGTTGGAATAATCATGCGTCATCTTGATCTATCACATGCATGGTGATTTCTTTTGTTATTCTATTCTATATTATACTCAGTTGGTTAAAGTTTTGACTTCTATACTCCATGAAATTAGTGGAATATCCTTTATATTTGCGTTTCATCCAGTATCTTTTCATGAAAATATTCTTCTGAGCATTCTTGAATTTTACTCTACAAAGAAGTATCATGTTGACAATTTGGACGTTATTAGTTCTTGGATAAATTAATTCTTGAACTTGTTTTTATTAAATTCTTATATCATTGTCGTCATCCTCATGTTTATATTTTGTTGAAAGTCATCTGTGGCCTGTAGTGCATAGATGGACTTGGTATGATGATGACCAGGGATTATTCGGTGTAATCATGACCATAATATTACAAATGATGTGGAAAAAGTCATCATTGGCCCGTAGTGCATTGATGGACAGTTGTTGGCATGATCATGACCATTAATGAATACACAAATATTCTTGGCCCGTAGTGCATGGATAATTGTGGTCGTGATACTAAAGAATATCATTGGTAGTAGTGTGGGGTGATTCGGTGATGTGGATTATTTATTGTCGAGTCCCCCCGATAAAAGTGATGAAAAACCTTTTAAATCATAGAAGATAGTAGATTTTATTTCTACTTGACTCTTCTAATGGATTGCTTATTCATTTTGATTAAACTTGATGTTTGTTATATTTTATCAGTTTAACACTGTTGAAGGCTAATGATAATTTATTCTGCATTATCTTAGTCATAATATTTCTTAACGGGCTAGTTGAGCTCACCCTTTTTGCTTTCATTATTCTCTTCAGGAAATGAGAACGTAGCAGGGACTAGTCGGGGAACGGAGTGACGGTCCAGAGGATAGCATTAGTAGTTCTCACTATTCTGTGAAATAGTGTGTTAATAAATATATTGAGGACTTATTTTGGATTTTAATGCTGTCTAAAAGACAATGTTTGTATTAAAACTCACAGCTCATGTTGTATATTTAAGATTGTATTTGTATTTTGTACCATGTATTTGGCGACTCAAGATGGGTGATGTATACCTATTTTGGGGGTGTCACATAAACTCTTTCTAATGTGTAAATTTATATTTATCAAAATCAAAGTTATCTTTCTATTCACCCACAAGTTTGGTTTATATAGCTTAATAAAATTTTCTTTCCAAGTCACTCTAGAATCTTTTTAAAGATATGAAAATAAAATCCTCCTAGAGATATGAAAACAAAATCCTAACAAACTCCCTAAAATTACGGAAATAAAATCTTAACAAATAACAACTTATTATAAAATATTTACTACCTAATAAAATACTATTATTATAAAAGAACTAAATAATAATAATAATAAAGTCAATCTATCGACTTCTGAAGTCATGACGCCATTCTAGAAGAAGATCGTCACCCTCGAAGTCATGACGTCATCCGAAGTCGAACTCCGGCCCCGAAGACATGAACCGAACGCTTGACCCCGAAATCAATCGATATCGTTGTGCGGATCACTTAGTTTTTGGTCTTTTAACATCATCATCATCGTATTATCTGATCTCTCAGGATCTTCAGTCTGAAATTCCCTGTATCACAATCCCCAAAGTGAAAAAAAAGAAGTTATCCCCTAATTGAAAAAATTAAAAAAATAATTCTCAAAGTAGAAAAATATTAAAAATTCATGGTATTAATCCATATATAGGCATTTCTCCTAATAAAGTATCAAAGTTATTAATCCTTAATTTACTTAGCTAGTCATTCTGAATTTTACTCGGCACCTTCCTTCGCACGTGGGATTATTCATATATGTTGCTTGAATTAACATTTAACCACAACTTATTAGAAAATTTGAGGTATAATAAATGTTTTTTTTATTTTACAAACATATATAAAGAATTATTATTTTTCATAAAAAATTTTGGCCCTCCTAATATAAATTACTGATTCTGGCCCAGATTATATCATTAAATTGTTCCCTCTTCTATCTGAATTATATCTTTTAAAAGTCAAACATTTGCAATGTAAAAAAATAATATTAATTTCGCTTGAAATACTACTACTCCTTTAATTAATATGCAAATTTAGAAAACTATTTTGTATGGATTCTTTTCTTGTAGCTCGCTATTTCAATCGAACCTAACTACCCTAACTAACTTCGGTTGATATGATGTGTGAGTTAATTGAGCCAACAAACTTTATCATATTCACTCATCTAAGCTAGCGATCAATATTATCAAAATAAAAATAATATTATAAATACAATAAATGTTACTTATAATAAAAATGTCATTAGAACAATTACAAATGTATAATTAAACTTATATTTGCTCAGAATATTAATATTAACTGCTTATAAAAATTATGTACAAAATATGTATAATAACTTGTTTTGATAGGAATTCGACTTGGCTTGATTTGTGTACTAAAGCTATGGTAAATCTAGCATTAGATAGTGTTGGGATTGACTCATACTTCTGCTAGTTCGATAAATGACTATTACGACTATTCAGTCGGGGGTCTCACTCGCCAAATGGAATGAAGACCTTTGCCCACTCACCAATGAAATTTGGTGGGGTTCTGAAGGGAGGCTTACTATGGAAGTCAAGCGCATAGTGCAATTAGGTTGGGGGATTTATTAGTAGTCCGATCTTAGATTTTACTAATGTATTGGGTCTCATGTGTAAGACCCCAACTTATTATAAATAAAATCAAATTTTCTCTAATTATTATTGTGAATAATAAGGTGTTAAATTGATATAATATTTTGGTTATGGGTGAAATGTGCAAATTTTGTAAAATAAGCAAGTGGTTATTAAATAATCATTGTTGTCGGGGAATATTCGTTTGGTCGTGGAATATTCTTGTTGTCGGAGAATATTAAATGCATTTACCAGTAGCGATCATTTATGGGCCCCATAATGAGAATAAGCGTCGGATGGAGAAAGCGACAAGTTTGAGTTTTATAAATAATGGCGTAGTTATTACCAATTAACATTGTTGGAATACCCGGTGGTTAAAATACGATAATATGCGTGGATGCATGAGAATTTTGAATTATTGATTCTTACGTAAAGAAGGCAGACTACTCAATAATTGTTATAGTAATTATTGTTCGATATTTTATTTTATTGATTCAATAATTGTTTATATTATTGTTGTTTTGATAATTATCAACGCACGATATTTTCCATTATCGGATCAATAATTCATATTATTTACATAATATTATTAGATAACATTATTGGTAATGTCTAGAAAGTTTTGTCGAGGAGAGGTTTGGTCACCTAATCAATTGCTTGTATTTAGTAAGGAGAAATTCTTATTGGAAAGCCCCTCTTTCTTGAGGAGCTTGCACAGTTATCATAATTGTGATTACAGTAATATTATTTGTGAATAATTAATTATTAATTTATATGATAAGGAAATATTTATTTTATGTGAATATAAATGATGGATATATTTATTTTATGTGGATAAAATGAAGGAATTAATCTTTGAGGTGTTTTATCGATTATTTTGCCGATTGTGTGAGGTATTAAAAATCATCTATTTGTGGATTTCAGATATTGTATGTTTGGAATTTGGAAAAATTCAAAGCTACAAAGTTGTAGAGAATTCAATTTCAGGTAGAATGGACATAAAATTCGTATTTTTCTGATAAACGTTCTATTTTCTATGAATTATTGAAGTTTCGGGAAATAAAATAATTTTTATTAATTTATGGGTGAGACCCACTTGGTTATCAACACATGGGTTGCTATCTTTTGGTTCAAAGATGGCTGGTGGCTGGCTTGACAAATTGAGGTGGTGTGGAAGAAGAAAAAAAAATAATATATTTTATTATTTTAGTCTCCTATATGGCGTTTCTAACATTTTTCATAAATAGATGTATTTAAGTTAGAATTGAAAATCACACCAGAAACAAGTTTTCTCTCTTTCTCCTCTATATTATCGGCGTATTCTTGTGAGTATTTTTTAGTGTTCTTTATACTGATCAAGTTTTTGTCAAGACTATATCAGAAATTCGATTCGGAAATACGGTTATTTTGAGGTAAGGGATGTTATTTTCTTCATAAATGATATTATTTTCTTCGATATCATTATGTCAAAATATTGGTTTGAACTTTTATCAAATTTGGAACTTTTGTGTATGGGGTTTCTTATTCACGATATCAAGACTTTATTCATAGAAAAATGAAATTTTCTTCTTTTTGTCCAAGATGTCTATTATGGTTACTATCTTTGATTGTATCCATGTTTTGATATTTATTCTTGAATTTTACTTCGAAATTGGTTATTATGGAGTATTATTGATCTTGGATAAACTGTAATACTGAATCTCTAATATTTGTTATTTTGTTTCTTTGGATTCGTTTTTCTTTAAAATATTTTTCATCATCCTCGGTCCCTAAATGATGATATTCTTGAATATCTTTGATGCAGTAGTGCAAAGATGAATGATTAATCGATGAATATCTTTGGCCCGTAGTGCAAAGATAAGCAGTGTTGAGAGAGATGAACATGACCATTTGGTGATACAAATGAATATCTTTGGCACAGTAAAGTGCAAAGATGAATATTTGATTAAAGATGTATATTGATTGTTGTTCTGAGGATAAAATATTGATGATGGACTTTTAAATCTTAGAAGATAGTAAAACTCATTTTTTCTACTTGACTCTTCTAATGGATTCTTTGCTTTCATCTAGCAATTGTTGATCTAAAATTTGTTGTCTATTATATTTTATCAGATTTTTTTCTATTGAAAACTAATGATAATTTATTGTATATTATCTCGTGGACGCCCCAAAAATAGGTATACATCACCTATTTTGAGTCGCCAGATATATGGTACAGAATTCAAATACAACTTAATAATACAACTGTCGTGTATAATACGACAAAACATAAACTGTGAGTTTGAATACAAATATTGTCTACTAGAGATTATAAAAACTCAAAAGGAGTCCTCATTACAATTATTATCACTATTTCACAGAATAGTGAGGACTACTAATGCACCATCTAGGACCATCACTCTGTTCTCCAACTAGTCCCAGCTATGTTCTCATTTCCTGAAGAGAATAGTGAAAGAAAGGGTGAGCTCAACTAGCCCAGTAAGAAATATTAAGACTAAAATAATGCAGAATAATTTATCGTTAACCTTCAACAGTGTTAAACTGATAAAATATAACAAACATCAAGTTTAACTGCAGCGGAACAAGCAATCCATTAGAAGAGTAAAGTAGGGAATAAAATCTACTATCTTCATGATTTAAAAGGTTTTTCATCACTTTTATCATTTGGGACTCAATTTTAATAAATAATCCACATCATCGAATCACCCTCAGACTACTACTGCCGAGGATATTCTTTAGTATCACGACCACGAATTATCCATGCACTACGACTTAAGATAATCATGTTTTCATCAACTGGTCCCGATCATGCCATAAAACAATTCATCTTTGCAATACGGCCAAAGAGAATCCATAGCCATAATCATACCAAAATCGCCCATCAATGCACTACACGGCCAATGAGGACTTTTTCCACATCATTTATAACATTACGGTTATGATTATCAAGAATAATCCACGGTCATAATCATACCAAGTTCATCTATGCACTCATGTGCCATGTAGATGACTTTCAACGTAATATAAACATGAGGATGATGACAATGATATAAGAATTTAATAAAACAAGTTCAAGAATTAGTTTATCCAGAACCGATAACGCTCAAATTGTCAACATGATAATCTTTGCTTTGTAGAGTAAAATTCAAGAATGCTCGGAAGAATATTTTCATGAAAAGATCTTTGGATGAAGCGCAAATATCAAGGATATTCCACTAATTTCATGGAGTATAGAAGTCAAAACTTTAACTAGTTGAGTATAATAATGAATGGAATAACAAAAGAAATTACCGTGCATGCGGTATGGCATGAGCGAGGTTATTCAATGAGAATAATAAGTAAGCGGAACCGTCGGTGAAATAAATTGCAAGCGCGAGGATGTTTAATGAGAATAATAAATACGGAACTAGGTCCCGTAAACGCATGCATGACGAGGATATTCCAACAGAACAATAATAAAGATGAACCAGGTCCGGCGTAAACGCGCACAAACAGATTATTCCAATGAGAATAATAAAAAGGCGGAATCAGTGCAGCGTAAACGCATGCAGACAGGATATTCAACGAGAATAATAAAGGCGGAATAATAGAAGAATGTCACTAAGTATAGGGTAGTGGCATTATCTGAGTTATTCAATAGAATAATAAAGAATGGAATAATGAAGTTCTCTTCTTGAATACAAAAAAATAACACCCACTACTAGTAAAAAAAGCTGGATATAGGAGTAGTGAAGTAGCGAGGCTTCTCTTCTTCTATAGATTTTATCTCTATAGCTTCTCTCTACAATAAGTGCTCTATAGTTTTAGTGAATTGGTGAGAAATGAACGAAGAATGAGCTTCTATTTATAGAAAAATATAGTTTCGATAATTGCATATTTTGGGGCTCGAAAAATTACAGAACAATACCTCCAACTTTTCTTTCATTTTTAATTTAGTCCTGCAAGTATTATCAAACTTACACCACCTCCCCTAATAGTAAATAATGTGAATCAATAGTTCTAGACATGTGAAAATACGAATTACGGTATAGTACCTCCATCTATACCTCTATTTTTAACTTAGTCATGTAAGTATTATCAATCTTGCACCAACTCCCCTAATAGTAACAAGAATGTGAAGCAATAGTATACACATGTGAACAAATAGTTATAATCATATGAAATAATAGAAATCAATTGCTCATTTATCCGGTTAAATACCCGATTGGTCAAAATAACCTCCAGACATCAATTTTTATCGAAATAAATGTTGATTTTCACTAACACAAATAATTCCAACATAATGAAACTATTTTTATCAAAAATATAAATTTTGAAATTTTGAAGTTTGACTTTTCCTGAAAAAGTCAACTATTGACTTTTTGACCAAATAGTAAAAATCGGCAAATTTTGTGTTTATAGTCTATTTTTACTAATTTCATCGTTCCAGACTCAAATATCACGTCCGCGTCTCCAAATTTAACTCCGAGCACAACATCAATATTAATAACATTCATCATTAATATTATAACTCATAATATTTATCAACCGTGTCGTTTTTTCGGAAAGAGGGACTTTCCAATAAGGATTTCTCCTATTAGTAGCGTAATTAGGTGACCAAACCTCTCCTTGTGAACTTCAGACATTGTAAATATTTGCAATTTAATAATATGAATAACTTTGTCATCTCAATTATTGACTTAATAATATATCATATAATGCGAGATAATATTGTGACAATAATCGAATCAATAATATGAGAGATATGATGCAACAATTACTAAAACAATAATTGAGTATAAGCGGTGACTTCTCACGTAAGCATCAATAATCAATACAGGTGTCTACTTATGCAACCACGCAGACATTCTTGTACTTTTTACTACCGAGTAGTTCAACATAATTAATTGTGAAACTTCCGTAGTTATTTTCAATAAAATACTTTTGTCGTTTTCTCAATCCGACAATAATTCCGTTGTGGGGTCCACCAATGATTATGCCGTCGTACGGATATTCTCCGACAAAAAGAATATTCCCCGACCAATCGAATATTATATAACAACTTGCATACTTTGCAAAATTTATAAATACTACCCACAACTATAATATTATCTCAAATTCACACCATAATATTAAAAAAAATATTTCGAGAAAATTAAATCTTTATTCGTAAAATTTTGAATTTTACATTATCTTAGTCATAATATTCTTACTGGGCTAGTTGAGCTCACCCTTTTCCTTTTTGTTCCATTTTTCTTCTCAGGAGGTGAGAACATAGCAGGATCTAGTCGGGGTGTGACGCCCCCAAAATAGGTATACATCACCTATTCTGAGTTGTCAATACATGGTACAGAAACAACTACAACTTTATTATTACAACAAGAAAAGCGTGAGTTTGAATACAAATATTATCTTCTAGACAATATCTATACTCAAATAAATCCTCATCACATTTATTGATACATTATTTTACAAAATGGTGAGGACTACTAAACAATCCTTTTCTAAAACCTTCATTCCATACCCACTCGTACTCATTATATTCTCGCCTCCGAGAAAAATGGAACAAAAAGGAAAAGGGTGAGCTCAACTAGCTCAATAAAGAATATTATGACTAAGATAATATACAACAAATTATCGTTAGTCTTCAACAGAAAAAATATAATAGAATCTGATAGACAACAAATTTTAAATCAATATTCATGCAATGGAAATAATAATTCATTAGAAGAGTTAAGTAGAGAATGCAAACTACTATCTTCTATGTATGAATTTAAAAGTTCATCGTCTATCTTTTATCCCCTGTAACATCAATAAATATACATCGGAATCAAATATTCATCTTTGCACTACTGAGGCCAAAGATATTCATCATTGGTCATGTTCATCTAAACACTGCTCATCTTTGCACTACTACCAAAGATATTCTTCGTAAATCATTCATCTTTGTACTTAGGTGCAAAAAATATTCAATAATATCATCATTTAAGGCGAGGATGATGAAAATATTTTAAAAAAGCGAATCCAAAGAAAAACAAAATGACAAGGATTAAGGATTAAGGATTCGTACTTTGTTTTATCCATGTTCAAAATACCTCAAAAATAATCATAGTGGTGTAAAATTCAAGAATGATCAAAACATGGATACAATCAAAGCTAGTATCCGAATAGATATTTTGGACAAAAGAAGAAATTTTATTTTTCTATTGAATAGTGCAGTATCGTGAATAGTAACTCAGACACCAAAAGATAGAAATTTTCAAAAAAAAAACATCTTCACGCTTCACATGAATAGTACTCGTGAATAGTAACTTTCGTGAATAGTAACTCATGAATAGTAACCAGAGCATGGAAAAGTTCCAAATTTGATAAAAAGTTCCAACTAATATTTCAAAGATAATGATATTGAAGAAATAATATCATTTGAGAAGAAAATAACATTCCTTACCTCGAAAGATTAGTACTTACAATTTGGAATCTAGGATATAGTCTTTGAAGGGAACTTGCGCGTCTAACAATACTCAAAGTATACTCACAAGAATACGCTCAATATATCGAGAGAGAAATAGAGAGAAACTTGGGTTTACGGTGTGTTTTCAATTCTAACCTAAGCACCCTATTTATAGGAAAATGCTTAGAACACCAAAGTAGAAAATTGAATATAATATTAATATATTTTCACATTTTCTTTAGCCCACCTTAGACAACTGATCTCAGCCCATTTGAATCACATTTGAGGCCAACTTAGTTGCAAAAACGTTTTCTCAAAATAATTAACTAAAACTCCCAAAATTAATTATTTGAACTTGAACTTCAATAATTCATAATAAATAGCCCTTTTATCAGAAAATTCAAATCTCGCGTGTTTTTATAGGAAATTCAATTCTCTACAACTTTGCAGAAGAAAGTTTTTCCAAATTCCAAAGCAATCGTAGAAATCCCCAAAGCAGGCGATTTTACAATTATAATCAAATTTCGATTCGATAAATGGTTCCCACCGACATGTTTAACATGTTTTAAATATTTATTGCAACAAAATACTCTTCCTCCTCGTATACTCATATATCCCACATTCGTTGTAAAAATATCACCATTATTATATTATTATAATATAATAATATATTTAAATAAATTATTTTATCGGAAAAGATAAAATTTCAATTTTCAACAATTGTCACATTAAAAATTTTCTCCATCTATATCCACATAAAATCAATATTTTCCTTATCATATGAATCAATAACTAATTATTCACAAATAATATTACAAAATCACAATATTGACAACCATACGGTTCCAGGAAAGAGGAAGCTTTCAATAAGAATTTCTCACTTCTTGGCCTAGCAATTAGGTGACCAAACCTCTCCTTAGACAGTAACTTTCTAGACATTGCCAATAATGTTATCTAATAATATTATTTAGATAATATGAATTATTGCTTCGATAATGAAAAATACTGTGTAATGACAATTATTGAAACAACAGCAATATAAAATATCAACGCATCAATTATTAAATCATTCATCTGCACTTTCTGAGCCAAAGATATTCCATAATATCATCATTTAAGGTGAGGATGATGAAAATATTTTTTTTAAAAAGCGAATCCGATTGAAACAAAATGACAAGGATTAAGGATTAAGGATTCAGTACTTGGTTTTATCCATGTCCAAAAATACCTCAAAAATAATCATAGTGGTGTAAAATTCAAGAATGATCAAAACATGGATACAATCGAGAGTTAGTATCCGGAATAGATGTTTTGGACGAAAAGAAGAAATTTTATTTTCGATTGAATAATCTCGTATATCGTGAATAGTCTCAGTATCGTGAATAGTCCAGATATCGTGAATAGTAACTCAGACACCAAAAGATAGAAATTTACAAAAACATCTTCACGCTTCATGAATAGTACTCGTGAATAGTAACTCGTGAATAAGTAACTCATGAATAGTAACTCGTGAATAGTAACTCATGAATAGTAACCCATGAATAGTAACCCGACATGAAAAAGTTCTAAATTTGATAAAAACTTTCAGATCAACATTTCAAAGATAATGATATTGAAGAAATAATATCATTTACAAAAAAATAATATCCCTTACCTCGAAAGATCAAGATTTTACAATTGAAACACCGGCGTATAACTTGGACTTGCAATCAGTATAGCAATACTCAAAGTATACTCAAAATACTCACAAGAATACGCTCGATAATATAGAGAGAAAACTTGATTTACGGTGTGATTTTCAATTCTAACCTAAGCACCTATTTATAGGAAAATGCTTAGAACAATTCAAAGCGAAAAATTTAATAAAATATATTATTATTAATAAATTTCCTCGCCTCTTTGGAAATCAGATCCCAACATTTCCCACATGCCAACCTTCTAGAAAGAAATGATAAAAACGTTTTTCATAAAATAAATAATTAAAACTTACAAAAATCAATTATTATTTGAACTTCAAAACTTCAATAATTCATAATAAATAGCCCTTTCATCAGAAAATTCGAATTTCATGAGTTTTATAGGAAATTCAATTCTCTACAACTTTGCAGAAGAAAGTTTTTCCAAATTCCAAACAAAATTGACCGAAATCCACAAGCGGGCGATTTTACAAATTTATAATCAAATTTCGATCAATAAATGGGGTCCACCGAGCATGTTTAACATGTTTTAAACATTTATTGCAACAAAAATACTCTTCCTCCTCGTATACTCATATATCCCACATTCATTGTAAAAATATTACTGTTAATATATTATTAAAATAATATATTTAAATGAATTATTTTATCGAAAAAGATAAAATATTAATTTTCAACAATTGTCATTTTAAAAATTTTCTCCATCTATATCCACATAAAATCAATATTTTCCTCATCATATAAATCAATAATTAATTATTCACAAATAATATTACGTAATCACAATATTGACAAACTGACGGTTCGAGTGAAAGAAGGGCTTTCCAATAAGAATTTCTTCACTGGGCGCATGATTAGGTGACCAAACCTCTCCTTAGGCAGAACTTTCTAGACATTGCCAATAATGTTATCTAATAATATTATTCAGATAATATGAATTATTGCTTCGATAATGAAAAATCTTTTGTGTAATGTGACAATTATTGAAACAACAAAGAATATAAAATATCAACGCAAGCAATTATTAACTCAATAAAATCTTTGAGCAGTAATTATCGTAACCATTATTGAGTAGTGCCTTCTTACGTAAGAATCAATAATTGGTGCAATACTGGTATCTTCTTGTTCAACAACGGCGTATTAGTGTGTTTTAACCACCGGGTATTCCAACGAGATAATCTGTGAATAACTACTGTAGTTATTTAAAAACAACTTATATTTGTCGTTTTCTTCATCCAATAAGCTTTCAGAGTTATGGGGCCCACACATGGTCACTGTGAGTTGCACGAATATTCCCAAGCGATGACGAATATTCCACGACCAAACGAATATTCCCAAACAATAATGAATATTTTATAACCACTTGCTTATTTTGAAATATTTGCGTATTTAACCCTTAACTATCCACATTAATCAAATCAACCCTTACTATTTCAAAATAATAAATAAAGGAAATTCCTTTTTATTTAAAAATTTCGGGGTCTTACACGGGGTATGGAGTGATGGTTCTAGAAAGATGTTTTAGCAGTCCTCACTATTTCTGTAAAATAGTGTTTGAGTAATTGTAATTAGGACTTATTTGAGTGTGAATATTGTCTAGAAGACAATATTTGTATTTAAACTCACAGTATGTGTTGTCGTATTTTGCACGACAATTGTATTATTGAAGTTATAGTTTGCTTTTTGTACCATGTATTTGGCGACTCAAAATGGGTGTTGTATACCTATTTTTGGGGCGTCACATCATGTGTTTGGGCTTATGTTATATATAGCAGCTAAGATTTTTCTAATTACTATAAAAACATTATTTAGTGTATGAATCATTGTAGAACGTGTGAGGCATCTAATTAATATATCAGACAAGCAGGATTAGCCAAATTGGTGAACCTGGGTATATCGCGTGTTCTCATTTTTGTCTTTCATATAATTTTTGTGTGATTGTAATTTTATTCGTTCTTAAATTCTAACAGATAGGTATAATAATTTAAACCGAAAATGATCCAAAATCGGTCGAACCACATCAAATCGGCTAGTTTTTAACTAAACCTTTCACCTCGACAATGCAATTTTGGTGTAAAAATTTTTAAATCGGGACCAGTATGATGCGATTTTGGTATTTACCTCTGAACCGCGGACACACTAAATTGTACTTTCTTGAACCGACAATGCATCGATCCTATATATTAATTTATTTTAATTATATCTTAATATTTCAAAGTATTATATATAATTATAGAGTTATTCAAACATGTATTTTTAATTTTACATAACAAAAAATAATTTATGAATATTTTTTTATATAATTGATATATATTTAAACTATAATAATACCCTTAGATCAAACTAAAGCAGCTCAGCTAGTGGTAAGCTACTAAGCTTAATGATTTGAGCCCGTGAATCCAATACTAGAATTAATTAAGCCTTAGGTTGAGAAGATCATTGACAATTATTTTTCATTCTACTATTTTTAAAACCTGTTGATTTTTATAATTGAAGAAATTGAAAATTTTCTTTGCATGCCAAAATGTAACTTTATTAAATTTTATGCTGACCATTATTAATATATATATATATATATATGTATGTATATATATGGCTATATGTATATACACATCTGTGTATTACACAGTATGACTATGGCGACGGGTTTTTTGGGCTATCGCGACGGTTCACCAGTCGTCATAGCTATTATAGGTGAAATCATCGCTATAGCCCAAAAAACCGTCGTCATAGCCCTACTGTGTAATACATAACTGTGTACATATATTTTTTCCTATATATGTATATAAGTTTTAAAAATCACAAAACTTGAATCTATTAGGTACTAAACTAAATGTAATTTTTTTGTCTAATTAATCACATACAATATATATATATATATATATATATATATATATATATTGTAAATGTGTATATATATAAGAGTTGATTTATAGTTGTGACACCCCCAAAATAGGTTCACACAACCCATCTTGAGTCGCAAAAATACATAATACAGAATTAAAATACAAATGTTTCTATTTACAACTATTAAACTGTCGTGCAAAATACGGTCACATTATACGCTGTGAGTTTCAATATAAATATTGTATCGTATTTTACAGAATAGTGAGGACTACTATAGTAACCATCTCGAACCATTACTCCACTCTCCGACTAGTCTCAGCTACACTCTAATTTCTTAAGAAGAACAATATAACAAAAAAGAAAAGGGTGAGCTCAACTAGCCCAATAAAGAATATTATGACTAAAATAATGAAGAATAAATTATCATTAGCTTTCAACAATAACAACTCAGATAAAATATAGTAGACAACAACTTTTAGATCAACAACTGCAGCGGGATAAACAATCCAATAAAAAGGTCAAGTAAACCATCAATATTTTATCCATGTAACACCAATTAAGATTTCATCTTTGAAATACGGGCCAAAGATATTCTTTTATAATCACCAATCAACAGTTCATATTAGCACTACAGGCCAAAGATATTCATTTGTACACCAATGGTCATAATCACATCAAAAAATAGTCTATCTTTGCACTACGGGAAAAATATATTCATTTGTACACCAATCAATAATTCATCTTTGCACTACGGGTCAAAGATAACTTTCACCACAATTTAAGTGTGAGGATTATGACAATGATATAAATGATGAATAAAAGTGAGATCAATGATAAATATTAGAGATTTGTAATTTAATTTATCCAAGTTTAAGAATGTCCAAATTGTTAAAAATGATAACTAATTATGGAATAAAATTCAAGAATGATATTTAAGATTCATATTTCAAAAATAATTTGGACAAGAAAAGAAAACCAAATTCCGTCGTGAATAGTACTCTGGCATGAATAGTACCCCGGATGAATAGTACCCCAACATAAAAAGATTAAAATTTAATAAGAAAGTTCAGACCAATATTTCAGTGAAATGATATTCACTACTAGAAAAATAAGAATACGTGACAGAACTTTATAACAGTTTTTAAAAACAATCACAAAAGATAGTAATTTGTGATGGACTTTTTAAGCAATCACAAAATAATAGTATATATGATGGTTCTTAGTGGTGACTAATCTTGCCATCAATGTATTATAATTGTGATGGTCATGTCAATCACACCAAATTTTTCACGCAAAATAAATTTTCTTTTTTTGACGCACTAAGTCATCACTTATAGATATACCCTTTTCGTGATTGCATTTAAGCTATCACTAATATTTTAATGTAAGAAATAATCAAAATAATATTTTATAACGACCATAACAATCATTAAAAAAAATAGATTTTTGTGACGACTTTTATTTGTAATTACAAAAAGAAGGTATTTTATGATGGAATTTTCAAGTTATCACAAAATAATAAAATATATGACGGCTTTCACTGATGACTAATTTTACCATCATTATAGAGTATTTGTGACTGACATTGCAAGCACCAAATCTTTTGTAGAAGTAATTTTGTTTAGTAATTCAACTCATATATGTTTCCTATTATATATATATATATATTTTAAAATTATAATTATGACCTGGACTTTGGTGTAGTTGTAATACTCGTTATTTAGTTTGCAAATGGGGTAAATAGAGATTCATGTTCTTACCTTTGATCCCTAAAGTCTTGTTTTTTTTTTGTGTGATGACTTTGACAATCACAATAGATTACATGTTAATCTGATTGCATTAATCATCACAAAAACACTAAGCTTTTGCTTGATTGACAAAATCATCACGTAAAACCTTCCATGATGGGCGTATACAAGACGACCATTGTGATGTAAACCTTTCTTGATGGATTTTGGCCATCACAAATGACCATTTTTTAGTAGTGATTAGATGAAGTGCAAATATCAAAAAATTTCTAATCATTTCAGGAATTATATAAGCAATACTTACCATAGTAAGTTCAAATTTAGGAATATGAAATGAAATAATATCACTTACATAATATGAAGTATGAAGAAAATGATATCCCTTACGAGTATTAAAAGAAAATTATATCATTTATCTTAGTAGAAGACTAGATCTGACTGGTATAATGGAGATTAAAATCTTGCACTATTAGCTTAACTCAAAGTATCCTTATACTCGAAATAAATACGCACAATATTATAGAAGAAGAATTTTGTGATTCTGGTGTGAGTTTCATTTCTTAACTGAGCAACCTATTTATAGGAAGATGGTGGCATGTTACGCTTGATAACCTCAGAACGTTTGCCAAATTTTTCTGCTTAACTTTCTTTCTTTCTTTTTATTGGTTGAGGGCCCACAATTTAGAAAAATGAATTGCACGATAAAGTCTTTCAGCCCACCAACTTGGAGAAAAGGAAAAAGAATATAAAGCAAAACATCTCACCTCCACTCACCTTTAATATACTAACATGCTGCAAATCATATATTATAAAAATATTAATATTTAAAAAGTTATCTAGTATAAATTATAAAATTATATGTGACACCCCCAAAAATAGGTATACATCACCCATTCTGAGTCGCCAGATATCACATTATAAAAATCAAATACAAACTTCATTTATAAAGCATTGAAGCGTCAGTATAAAATACTTATTACGATTAATCGTGAGTTTTAATACAATATTGTCTCGCAGAAGCGGTATCCAAACTCAAATTATTCTAATGCCATATAAAATACTGACAAATATTTTAAGACCCCAAAGAAAAGCGAGAAGATTATTATCATATTCATTCTAATGAGGTGCACTTTTGACGCTTTCAAAGTCGGGTTCTCATCACCCTATTGTTGTTCGCCAAAATCAATTATTATGTGACGTATAAAATACGACACACACATTTTAGGTCTTCAATACAATTATCTATTGCATGTCATGCCATTTTATAATGTATTGAGAAACTTCGACAGTCTCGAACCATCACACTATTTCCTTGTTATCCCCGCTCGACCCAGCTACACTCTTATTACCTGAAAGAAATTGTGAAGTAAAAGGGTGAGCACAACTAGCCCAGTAAAGAATATCATGGCTAAGATAATTAATTTATCAACAGCCTTTATCAGAATAAATCAGAGATTTAGAATATATGGTAGATAATAAAACTTTTCAAACATAATTGCAGCAGAATCAACAATCCATTAGAAGAATCAAGTAGAACATAATGTCTACTTTCTCCTCTAAATTAAAAGTCCATCGTTAATATTTCATTCCTGTAATACTCATCAACAGTTCTTCGTTGTACCCGAGACAAAGAGAACTTTCATCACCTGTCTTCACCTGAACCACTAAAGATTTTAATTAAGTTCACAATTCATATTTATAATCATGTAAATCAACAATTTCTCCTTGCCACAAAGGATTAATATAATGTTTACTCAATATCCTTACCCCAAAGGCTGAAGATATTCAAATGTAATAACAATGATCATACCAATCAGTTGTCTATCTTTGCACTACGGGCCAAAGATATTCAACTATAAAACCAATGGTCTCGATCATACCAATCAATTAATCTCATCAAAGCTGCACTACGGCCAAAGACATTCAACTGTTAACTAATGGTCATGATCCTGCCAATCACATCATTGAATTATCCATGCAATACGACCAAGTATATTCATTATTATCACTAGTGGTCATGATCATGTCATACACCTGTCCATCTTCGCACTACGGGTCAAAGCTATCAAACAACAGATCATCTTTGCACTACAGGCTAAAGATATTCAACAACATATCATCTTTGCACTACAGGTCAAAGACATACAACTGTAAAATCCATAACCAACAGTATAATAAAGTATGGAATAATAAAAGAATTTCACCATGTATGCAGTACTTCGCATAGACAGGTTATTCCAACATAATAATAAAGAATGGAACAATAAAAGAATTTCACCATGTATGCAGTACTTCGCATAGATAGGTTATTCCAACATAATAATAAAGAATGGAATAACTGAAGAATTTCACCATGCGTGCGTAATCCGCACAGACAGGTTATTCCAACAGAATAATAAATGCGGAATAATAAATAATAGAACCCAGTCCGCCGTAAGCGCGCATGCACGGACGGATATTAAAGCGAGAATAGTAAAGAATGAAATAATAAATAATGGAACCGAGTCGGGTGAAATTACACGGATGTGATATTAAACTGAGAATATTAAATACGGAATAATAACTAATGGAACCAGGTCAGGTGAAATTCACACCGACAGGATATTCTGAAACGTAGAATAATAAAGAACGAAATAATAAAAGAATTTCACCAAGTATGCGGTACTTATATAAGCGAGTTATTCCAACATAATAATAAAGAATGGAATAATGAAGAAGATCACCAAGTATTGGGTAAACCGCGATATCTGGTCATTTCACCAAGTATAGGGTAAATCCAGCATACACAAAGTTATTCCAATGAGAATAATAAAGAATGGAATAATGAAGAAGATCACCAAGTATTGGGTAAACCATATATCTGGTCATTCCACCAAGTATAGGTAAATCATGAGCATCTGAGTTATTCCAAATGAATAATAAAGAATGGAATAATGAAGTTCTCTTCATGAATGAACAAAAGAATAACACCCACTTTACGTACACAACAAATAATATCCCTTACCATAATAATATCCCTTTACCTTTCGAAGAAGAGTATTGAGCTAGTAAGAGGCGAGGATATACTCGAAGGAAACTTATACTACGCTCAAAGCTTTCTTAAATTCTAAAGAAATACTCTCAAGATTATAGAAGAAGAATTCTCTATAGTTTTCTCTCACAGAGTTTCAGGTGAATTCGTAAGAAATAATGAAGGAATGAGCTTCTATTTATAGAAGAATGAAATGAATAGTAACCAACCCATGAGCGGTCAGATTGATTTATTTTAATCGGACGGTCCATATTTAAAGTAAAATCTTTTAAATAAAATATAATATATTCTATTTTATATAAAAAGATTTTACTACGCAAAACACTTATCGCAGCACTTATGCAAACACTATGCATAATAAAATATAATATATTCTATTTATAAAGTATTCTATTTTATATAAAAAATTTTACTATATGCAAAAATACTACGCATAATAGAATATAATATATTCTATTTATAGAATAACTTTATAAAAGTATTACATTTTTATATAAAAAGCTTTTTCATTATAATTTCAACCAACGGTCTAAAAAATTAGTACATCTCTTAATGGAATAATATTGTACCCAAAAATGATTTGGACCGAAAAGAAATATATTTTCTTCGGGTGAATAGTATCCCGTGAATAGTAACTCGTGAATAGGAACTCGTGAATAGTAACTCGTGGATAGTACTCCGACACAAAAAGTGTCCCAAATACCCGAGTGTATAATAATAAAGTGAATAGTAACCGGGTATTTTATGACAATTTGTCTACTTAAAAAAAAATTCACATATCACCCTTAACTTTAACCTTTTATCAATTTAACCATTTACTAAAATAAAAAAATTGAATACTTTTATTTCATAAAATTTGGGGTCTCACATTATACTATTATAATATCATAATATACTATTGTAATATAATATTACAATAATATATTTGAATAAATATTCTATCGGAGAAGATAGTGGTGGTTTCATAACAAAATATGTCAAACTTTCAACAAATATCTCATGCTAAATTCCTCCATTTGTAATAAAAATTTGGACAAATATCCACCACATAATAATTATCAATACGTTTTATTCTTCAATAATTATTCACAGTTAATATTTTAGATTCACAATATTAACAATCAAATCGTTCCCAAGAAATAGGGGGCTTTCCGATAAAAATTTCTCCTTACTGGGGCGCAATTAAATATCCTAACCCCTTTCTTCGACAGAACATTTCAGACATTGCCAATAATGCTATCCAATAATTGTATTATATCAAATAATATGAGTAATTGTGTCGTGACAATTATTGATTTAATAATATAAAATATTATAATATATTATTGTAACAATTATTGAATCAATAATATGAGATACTACGCAACAACTATTGTGACAATTATTGAATAAAATACTAAGTGACTTCTTACGTAAGAACAAATAATCAGAGATATTGTGCAATACCGCATACTACTGTGGAATAACGCGTATTATTGTATTTTTATCATCGGTTCTTTCAACAATTAATGATAAAAGTTTTGCCGTTATTTTATAAAAAGGTTATTTTTGTCGCTTTCTATATCCGAAAGTTATTTTGTTGTGGGGACCACTAATGATTGATTATTTCAGTGCCGTCGTACTTTACCGAATATAATATTCCCGATAGAAAGAATATTCTCCGACAAAACGAATATTTTCCAACAATCGTTTACTTTATATAATTTACATATATCACCCACAACTATAACATTTATTAAATCAAATACACTTTACTATTTAGAATAATATATAAAGAAAATTAAATTTTAATTATTTATAAAAATTTGGGGTCTGACAATAGTCACCGTTGGCAATGGGTCATCTCCCCGCCAACTCATATGTGGTTATTTCGTTGCAATCTTCGATGGCCAAGATTAGTAATGTCCCCACGAAGTTTCTGCAAATAATAATTAGTATCTGCATAAACTTCTTGCATATACTTTTAACCTTAAAAAATTCAAGAAAGAGTTAGTTAAAACACTCTCTCTTTCCTAACCCATTTTTTTTATCATTCTTCAACCAAATTTTAAAATTCAATAACTTTTTCTGTTACAAATATAAAATTATTAATTTATATATTATTACAAAAACTCTCGTTAATATTTTTTAAATAAGATCATTTGTTGATATCATTTTATTTAGTTAAAATGACAAAAATTAGAATTAAATTTTATATTTTGAAATACATCATTATAAGCTTTGGTTGCAATTTTTAATCTTTTAAATATATCAAAACATATCAAAAGTGTCTCTTACTTTGAAAATCTTTTCAAGACCTTTCCAACCATATGTAGATTAACGAATTTGGATTTGTAACGAAAAATCATTGGATTTTAAGATTTGATTAAAGAAAGAGAAAAAAAATGTGTTAGGAGAAAGAAAAAATATTTTGGCTTTTTTTTTTGAATTTTTTAACCAAGAACTTTTTACGGATAGTAATAAGATTCTTCTAATCTTGGTTGTTAAAGATTGTATGAAATGACCATAGATGAGTTAGCTAAATATCTCATAACCCATGATTGTAAGACCCCAACTTATTATTAATGAAATTTAATTTTCTCTATTTATTATTTTGAAATAGTAAGGGTTGATTTGATTAATGTGGATAGTTATGGGTAAAATACGCAAATATTTTAAAATAAGCAAGTGGTTATAAAATATTCATTGTTGTCGGGGAATATTCGTTTGGTCGTGGAATATTCACGTCTTTTCGTAGAGGGAATATTAAATGCGACAGTAGCAGACCATGTGTGGGCCCATAACTTGAAGCGATTGGATGAAATAAATGACAAATATAAGTTGTTTAAAAATAGCGGCGTAGTTATTCTAATTATCTTATTAAAATACTCTTTGATTAACACACAAGATGCTTACACGGTATTGTACCAATTATTGATTCTTATGTAAGAAGGCACTACTCAATAATGGTTACGAGAATTCTTGATCGATATTTTATTTTATTGATTTAATAATTGATGCGTTGATATTTTATATTCTTTGTTGTTTGATAATTGTCATTACAAGATATTTTTCATTATCGAAGCAATAATTCATATTATCTGAATAATATTATTAGATAACATTATTGACAATGTCTAGAAAGTTCATACAGGAGAGGTTTGGTCACCTAATCGGCGCCAAGATGAGAGAAATTCTTATTGGAAAGCCCTCTTTCTGGAGGGCTATGCGGTTGTCAATATTGTGATTCTCGTAATATTATTTGTGAATAATTAATTATTGATTCATATGATGAGAAAAATATTGATTTTATGTGGATATAGATGGAGAAAATTTTTAATGTGACAATTGTTGAAAATTGAAATTTAATCTTTTTTGATAAAATAATTCATTTAAATATATTATTATATTTTAATAATATAATAATGGTCATATTTTACAACGAATGTGGGATATATGAGTATCTGAGGAGGAAGAGTATTTTTGTTGCAATAAATGTTTAAAACATGTTAAACATGTTTGATTGGACCCCATTTATTCGAATGAAATTTGATTATAACTTGTAAAATCGTCTGTTTGTGGATTTTGGTCAATTCTATTTGGAATTTGGGAAAACTTTCTTCCGCAAAGTTGTAGAGAATTGAATTTCCTATAATAAATTGTGAGATTTGAATTTTTCGACAAAAGGGCTATTTATTGTGAATTATTGAAGTTCAAGTCTCAAATAATTGATTTTTGGAAGTTTAAATTATTTTAAATTAGAAAACGTTTTTTCTTACTTTTCTAGAAGGTGACATGTGCTTATTGAAATTTGAAATCAGATTTCAAGAGTGGCGTAGGAATTTTGATATATATAATAATATTAAATTAAATTTTACGCTTTGGTGTTCTAAGCAATTTCCTATAAATAGGGTCTTTAGGTTAGAATTGAAAATTACACGAAGCTCAAGTTTTTCTCTCTATATTATCGAGCGTATTCTTATGAGTATTTTGAGTATACTTTGAGTATTGCTATATGGTGCAAGTTCAAGTCATGCTTTATATCAGGTGTTTCAACTAGAAATCTTGTCTTTGTGAGGTAAGGGATATTATTTTTTTTTCGTAATGATATTATTTCTTCAATATCATTATGTTGAAATATTGATCTGAAGTTTTTTTATCAAATTTGGAACTTTTGGTGTCCAGATTACTTATTCACGATCTCGACCTTTATTCACGATATATCTTTATCTTATTCACGAATCGACCTGACTATTCATGAAAAATTAAAATTTTTCTTTTCAGTCAAAATATCTATTACGGATACTAGCTTTGATTGTATCCATGTTTTGATCATTCTTGAATTTTACACCACTATAATTATTTTTGAGGTATTTTTGGACATGGATAAAACAAAGTACGAATCCTTAATCCTTAATCCTTGTCATTTTGTTTCTTTGGATTCGTTTTTTTAAAAATATTTTCATCATCCTCGGTCTTAAATGATGATATTATTGAATATCTTTGGCCCCAGTAGTGCAAAAGATGAATGATTTTCGAAGAATATCTTTGGCCCGTAGTGCAAAGATGAAGCAGTGTTTAGATGAACATGATTAATGATAAATATCTTTGGCTGTAGTGCAAAGATGAATATTTGATTCAGATATATATTGATTGATGTTACAGGGGATAAAAGATGAGCGATGAACTTTTAAATTCATACATAGTTTGCATTCTCTACTTAACTCTTCTAATGAATTATTATTTCAGCTGCGAATATTGATTTAAAATTTGTTGTCTATTCAGATTCTATTAGATTTTTCCTGTTGAAGACTAACGATAATTTGTTGTATATTATCTTAGTCATAATATTCTTTACTGGGCTAGTTGAGCTCACCCTTTTCCTTTTTGTTCCATTTTTCTTAGGAGGCGAGAATATAGCGAGTACGAGTTGGGGTAAGGAATGAAAGTTCTAGAGAGAGTTGTTTAGTAGTCCTCACCATTTTTGTAAAATAATGTATCAATAAATGTGATGAGGATTTATCTGAGTATAGATATTGTCAGAAGATAATATTTGTATACAAACTCACAGATTTTATTGTTGTAATAATAAAGTTGTAGTTGTTTACGTACCATGTATTGACAACTCGGAATGGGTGATGTATACTATTTTGGGGGCGTCACAGTTGTTATCAAAGCTTAGGATATGATCTCTGGCGGAGATCGGGGAATAGAATTAGGAGGGAGAGGCGAAGTAAATCCTTCGCTAGTGTGTCCTACTAAGCTTATTTGTTAGTTGGTCAAGTATATAATGATATTATGTGATATATTGATTTCTTAATTAACCCTTATTTTATGACGATGATTTGAAAATGTCGATTGAGAATATTAACAATGGAAATGAGATCGTGGAGACGCTCTGTACTCACCAACGAGGAGAGGCGTGTAACAGTGGCAATGTTCTCTCCGTGAACAACACTGCTGAAAGCGAGATGATGAGCGAGGGATGTTTAGAAGCTTTTTTTGCGATTCATGCAAAATCGGACGAGGAGACTCGTGTTCAAAATATAGGAGGAAATGATAGCAATTCACGGGTTGTCACAAACAAAGCGATTCAAAGAGTTGGGACCACCGAATTTAAGGGAAAACCAGATCCGATCATAGCGGAAACATGGGTCAAGCAAATTACCAAGATATTCGATGTCTTGGGATGCACGGAGGAAGAAGGTTCCATTCGCCACCTTTATGTTCCGTGGCGAGGCATACTTCATTGGTGGGAGTCGTGAAGCGTACCCATCCGGTACTTTTCAAAGATGTCTTGGGAGACGTTTTGAAACTATTTAATGACAAATACTTTCACGAAAGTGTTCGTCTATATGAAGGAAGTGGAGTTCATCGATTAGAACAAAACAATATGGATTTGTGTCTCGAAGACGAGGCAAAGTTTGCAGAGTTATCCGAGTTTGCACCTCATTTGGTGGAGAATGAAGAACGATGACGCGGATGTTTCTTAGAGGTTTGAAACCCGGATACGTCAAGATCTCATTTCTCATAAATTTTCTCTATTCGGATGTTGTTAATGAGGCTCAATTGTTAGAAGCGAGATAACGAGTATGTTCAACGAGGACCATAACCGAGGATCGTACCCGAGATAGCGATCAGCGTAATAATGATAACCAGCGGAGAAAGAAATGACGGAAAAAATGGTAACCACTCTGGTGGTAATCATGGCCATGAAAATAGAAGAAGCGAGTCAGGAGGAGATTTTAAAAGAGGAGATTTAACAACGACCGTATGTGAAGGCAGCGATCTGGCGCAAGAAGCGGTTCTAAGGGAGGAGAACGACCACCATCCATATGCTTATAAATGCGGAAAGAGGGACATATTAGTCCAAACTGTCCCAACAGTTCAAGGTATGCTATAATTGTGGAAAGGAAGGACATATCGCCGAGATTTATGCGAAGCGAAACCTAGTTCAAAGCGTGGATGGTGACTCAAAAGACATCTCGAGAAAAGTCAAAGTCAACGATTCGGGAAGAAGCGTTTGTCAGGGTGGTAAAAATGCGAGGAACCCAAACGAGGTGATCACGGGTAAGCTATTTATAAATTCTTCTTGAAGTTTATACCTTACTTGATACCGGTGCTACCCATTCATTTATCTCTCTGCTTGTGCTCAACGTTTAAACTTGACTCGGTGAAATTAGACTTTGACCTATCTGTGGAAACTCTGTTAGGAGAAACTTTCATCACATCCATTGTTTATAAATCTTGTTTGATTCAAGTTGGCACCATTACCTTTACATTGACCTTATCTCTTTAAAGATACTTGCTTTTGATGTTATTTTAGGGATTGATTGGTTAACTACTCATCATGCCAAAATTGATTGTTTTCGTAAGGTTGTTAGTTTTCATATTCCTAACCAACCGTTTATTTAATTCAAGCAACTAAACCATTAAAATCAATCATCGTCATATCTAATCATAAAGCTATTCGTTTATTGAAAAGCGGATGTCAAGCTTTCTTAGCCCATGTTATGGATTTGAATAAAGACACGTCAAATTTGAATAATATTCCTGTTGTTATTGACTTTTCCGACGTATTTCTGAAGAACTTCCGATCTACCCCCCGTAACGTGAAGTTGAATTCTTTATTGATCTTGAACCCTGCATAAAGCCCATTTCTAAAACCCCATATCGAATGGCTCCTATTGGACATCGGTTTCATTCGTCCCTAGTACATCTCCTGGGGGGTGCTCTGTTTTATTAAGTAAAGAAGAAAGATGGGAGTATGCGACTTTGTATTGACTATCGGAATTGAACCTTGTCACCATCAAGAATAGGTATCCTCACCTCGTATTGATGACTTGTTTGACCATTGCAAAGGGCACAATTCTTTTAAAAATCGATCTTAGATTACGGATATCATCGGTGAAGATTAGAGGCGAGGATATTCCAAATTGCGCCTTCGAATCCTCGGTATGGGCATTATGAATTCTTAGTCATGTCTTTCAGATCGACTAATGCTCGCTGACTTTCATGGATATGATGAACCGAGTATTCAAGGAATATTTGGATCGGTTTGTTGTTGTCTTTATTGATGACATCCTCATATATTCTAAAAGTCGTGAAGATCATGAGCTCCATTTGAAAGTCGGTACTCCAAAGGCTTCGTGAAAACAAACTATATGCCAAATTGAAGAAATGCGAGTTCGGCGAGGAAGTAGCATTTCTTGGGCGCGTGGTGTCAAAACATGGAGTATCCGTGGACCCGCGAAGATTGAAGCAATACAAAGTTGGGAGCAACCAAGTCGGTGACCAAGACGTAGCTTTTTCGGGTCAAGTGGTTATTATCGAAGATTCGTGGAAGGTTTTCTCGAATCGCTACTCCATTAACTCGCCTAACTCGGAAGGATACAAAATTTGTTTGGAGCGAAGAACGCGAGAAGAGTTTCCAAGAGATTAAGAGGAGACTTATTTCTAAGACTGTTTCTAACAATACCATCCGGTTCGGATGGATTTGTTATCTACAACGATGCTTCGTGCAAAGGGTTAGGATGTGTTCTCATGTAACGTGGAAAAAAGTCATAGCCTTTATGCCTCGCGACAACTTAAAGAATATGAGAGGAATTATCCTACTCATGATCTAGAGTTAGCAAGATCGTTTGCCGCTTAAAGATATGGAGGCACTATCTATATGGGGAGAAAGTGGAGATATATTCAGACCATAAAAGCCTTAAATATTTCTTCACTCAAAAAGAACTCAACATGCGGGAGCGACGTTGGCTCGAGCTATTGAAAGACTACGACCACACTATTCAATACCATCCTGGAAAAGCGAACGTGGTAGCTGACGCGTTGAGTAGAAGATCATATGCGAGGAATGAGTGCGATGATGTCAAGTATACACATAGAGCCAACTTTAATAGAAAAAGTTAAGGTTGCTCAAGCCACCAATCTTGAAATGATGCGTATGAAGAAGAAAGTACAAGAAGGAGCTATTCCTAAGCGAGAATTAATGAAGAAGGAATACTTGAGTCCACTCTAGACTTTGTGTCCCTAACGACTACGATTTGAAGTACAAGATTATGATGGAGGCACACAATACACCATTTGCAATCCATCCGGAAGTACTAAAATGTATCGTGATCTTGACATACATTTTGGTGGAACAATATGAAGAGAGAGATTGCAAAGTTTATCTCAATGTGTTTAACTTGTCAACGTGTAAAGCGGAGCATCTAGTACCTAAGGGTCCGTTGCAACCACTTGAGATTAGAAATGGAAGTGGGAACACATTACCATGGATTTCGTTACGGGTCTTCCTACGGTTTCTCAAGGCATCAATGCTATTTGGGTTATTGTTGATAGATTAACCAAGTCCGCTCATTTTCTTGAAATCGGAGACTTATTCCTTGAAGCGTCTTGCTAGTATATATGTAAATGAGATTGTGAGGTTTACATGGCATGCCAGTATCCATAGTTTGGATTGTGACCCAAGATTAACTTCAAGATTTTGGGTTAGCTTGCAAAAAGCTATGGGCGCAGATTTCTGATTGATTCGGCATACCATCCTCAAGCGGACGGACAATCGAGAGGACTATTCAAACTCTTGAAGATCTATTAAGACTGTGTCCTAGACTTCAAAGGCGGTTGGGATAAGTATTTACCATTGGTTGAATTCTCCTACAACAACAGCTTATCGAGCAAGTATAGTTTGTGGCTCCATTGAAGCATTATATGGACGAAAGTGTCGCTCTCCAATATGTTGGGATGAGGTGGGTGAAGCAACATTGTTGGGACCCGAAGTTAAGACGTGATGACTACCAAAAAGATCCAAATGATTCGACAACGATACAAAGCAAGACAAGATCGACAAAAGAGTTATGCGGATCTTCATCGAAAGGACGTTGAATTTAGTATAGGGGATCATGTATTATTGCGAGTTGCTCCATGAAAGGGAGTTACAAGATTTGGGAAAGAGGAAAGCTCAATCCATGATTTATTGGTCCATTTCAAATTCTTGACCGAGTAGGAAATGTAGCCTATAGACTTGCGTTACCTCCGAGTATGTCTCGTGTTCATAATGTGTTTCACATATCGTATTTTTGTAAATATGTGAAAGACCGAACCACGTTATAGAGTTAACGGGACGAAATAATGAAGACTTAACGTATGAGGAGGTACTGTCAAGATCTTGGATAGGAAGGAGCATGTCCTACGCCAAGAAAGGTCATACCACAAGTTAAAGTTTTGTGGAGGAATCATGCTATAGAGGAAATGACTGGGAATTGGAAACGGAAATGAAAGCGAGGTATCCTCACCTTTTCGAAACACCAGGTACGTACGTCAATTTCGAGGACGAAATTTCATAAGGAGGGGAGGTTGTAAGACCCCAACTTATTATTAATGAAATTTAATTTTTTCTATTTATTATTTTGAAATAGTAAGGGTTGATTTGATTAATGTGGATAGTTATGGGTAAAATACGCAAATATTTCAAAATAAGCAAGTGGTTATAAAATATTCATTGTTGTCGGGGAATATTCGTTTGGTCGTGGAATATTAAATCTTTGTCGGAGAATATTAAATGCGACACAAGGTTGAGCCCATGTGTGGGCTCCATAATGTGAAAGCGATTGGATGAAGAAAATGACAAATATAAGTTGTTTAAAAATAGCGGCGTAGTTATTCTGAATTAATCTTATTAAAATACTAAATTGGTTAACACACAAGAAGACGCCAGATTGCACCAATTATTGATTCTTATGTAAGAAGGCACTACTCAATAATGGTTACGATAATTAACGATCGATATTTTATTTTATTGATTTAATAATTGTTGCGTTGATATTTTATATTCATTGTTGTTTCAATAATTGTCATTACATAGTATTTTTCATTATCAAGCAATAATTCATATTATCGAATAATATTATTAGATAATATTATTGGCAATGTCTAGAAAGTTACATACAAGGAGAGGTTTGGTCACCTAATCATTGCGCCAAGTAAGGAGAAATTCTTATTGGAAAGCCCCCTCTTTCACAGGAAACCGGTTGTCGATATTGTGATTTCGTAATATTATTTGTGAATAATAAATTATTGATTCATATGATGAGAAAAATATTGATTTTATGTGGATATAGATGGAGAAAATTTTTAATGTGACAATTGTTGAAAATTGAAATTTTATCTTTTCTCGATAAAATAATTTATTTAAATATATTATTATATTTTAATAATTTACTAATGGTGATATTTTTACAAATGAATATGGGATATATGAGTATACGAGGAGGAAGAGTATTTTGTTGCAATAAATGTTTAAAACATGTTAAACATGTCGGTGGACCCCATTTATCGATGAAATTTGATTATATACCAGTAAAATCGTTTCGTTTGTGGATTTGATCAATTTCTATTTGGAATTTGGAAAAACTTTCTTCTAAAGTTGTAGAGAATTGAATTTCCTAAAAAAATCGTGAGATTGAATTTTCTAACAAAAGGGCTATTTATTGTGAATTATTGAAGTTCAAGCTCAAATAATTGATTTTGGAAGTTTAAATTATTTTAAATTAGAAAACGTTTTTTCTTACTTTTTTCTAGAAGGTGGCATGTGCTTATTGAATTTTGAAATCGATTTCAAGAGTGGCGTAGGAATTTTGATATATATAATAATATTAAATTAAATTTTCTCGCTTTGGTGTTTTAAGCAATTTCTTATAAATAGGGTCTTGGGTTAGAATTGAAAATTACACCGTAGGAAATTGAAGTTTTTTTTCTCTATATTATCGGCGTATTCTTGTGAGTATTTTGAGTATACTTTGAGTATTGCTATATGGTGCAAGTTCAAGTCATAGCCTTTATATCCAGGTTTGTTTCAATTGTAAATCTTGTCTTTTGTGAGGTAAGGGATATTATTTTTTTCAGAATGATATTATTTCTTCAATATCATTATGTTGAAATATTGATCAAGTTTTTATCAAATTTGGAACTTTTGGTGTTTGAGTTTCTATTATTCACGAATACTAAGACTATTATTCATCGAAAAATGAAAATTTTTCTTTTCGTCCAAAATATCTATTCGGATACTGAAACTTTGATTGTATCCATGTTTTGATCATTCTTGAATTTTACACCACTATAATTATTTTTGAGGTATTTTGGACATAGATAAAATAAAATCACGAATCCTTAATCCTTAATCCTTGTCATTTTGTTTCACTTTGGATTCATTTTTTAAAAATATTTTTCATCATCCTCGGTCTTAAATGATGATATTATTGAATATCTTTGGCCCGTAGTAGTGCAAAAGATGAATGATTCTGAAGAATATCTTTGGCCAGTAGTAGTGCAAAGATGAGCAGTGTTTAGATGAATACATAATTAATGATGAATATCTTTGGCTGTAGTGCAAAGATGAATATTTGATTCCGGATATATATTGATTGATGTTACGAGGATAAAAGATAGGCGATGAACTTTTAAATTCATACATAGTTTGCATTCTCTACTTAACTCTTCTAATGAATTATTATTTCATTGCGAATATTGATTTAAAATTTGTTGTCTATCAGATTCTATTAGATTTTTCCCATTCAAGACTAACGATAATTTGTTGTATATTATCTTAGTCATAATATTCTTTATTGAAATTTAGTTGAAATTCACCCTTTTCCTTTTTGTTCCATTTTTCTTCTTAGAGGCGAGAATATAGCGAAGCAGTCGGGGTATGGAATGAAAGTTCTAGAGAGAGTTGTTTAGTAGTCCTCACCATTTTGTAAAATAATTTATCAATAAATGTGATGAGGATTTATCCTGAAATATAGATATTGTGCAGAAGATAATATTTGTATACAAACTCACAGTTTTATTGTTGTAATAATAAAGTTGTAGTTGTTTCTGTACCATGTATTGACAACTCAGAATGGGTGATGTATATCTATTTTGGGGGCGTCACAATGATAGTTATGAATCAACTCCCTATATATATATATATATATATACAAGTTGTGTATCGTGTTTCCGACACTACATAGACGATGGACTTTATCCCAAATTTTAGATGACTCTAGTGATTTATTAGAGTGAGCAAGAAATTTAAAATCAATTGTATTTTGTTAGATAAATATTCAGTGTCATCATTTATCTGCATATATTTAATAAAATATAATTTATTGATTTAAATAGTTAGTTAAACAAAAAAAATCAATGGAGAAGGATGGAACGAGATAACCACCCTCCTTACAAATTTCTTAATTTAAAAATAAATTTAAATAAAGAATAAATATAAAAATCCTTTTTGCAGCAATAATTAAGCGGAACTTTTCTCACAATTCGCATAGCATCAGTAAAAATTTACAAGGTGAGCTTTCTCTCTCGCAAATGACCTCTTTAATTACCAGTTCCTTATATCGCCTCTCTTTCTTCCGATTCACCGCAAAACCCCATTCATCGTCAATCCCTCTATACCTCACAATCAACCCAAAGGTTCAAACTTTCAATTGCTTTAATCCCCAGAATTCCAATTTCCTAATTTCTCATCAATTTCTGTTTATATGTTTCTTTTGCAGGTTAAGAATTGGTCTGGTAGATTCTTCGTATCATCATCAATGGCTTCTGATTCCAAAGAATCCCCATCTAACAATCCAGGCCTTCACACAACCCCAGATGAAGCCACTAAAGGATACATTATGCAACAAACAGTAAGCTATACTTTAGAAACACTTGCCCACAAATTTATTATGTACATTAATCTTTACCCATTGTTGTTTTTGGATTTATGACAGAGAATATATTCAGTTGATTACTAGCTGGATTATGATTCTTTGTTGAGTTAAGATCATGATTACCAATGCAATATACTGATTTCATGATTTTTTTTTACAAATCAATATATAAGAACTTCAGCGATTCAGTCACTGCTTGTTGGTGGGAGGCTTTAATTGTAGTCTTATATAGGGTTGTAGAGCAACAGTAGAAATTTTTAACAACAATTTACTTATCTTTTTTATAGTTCAATTATGTAATTTACTAAGCTTGATGCAAAACTAGTGGGAGAAGCACCAGAATTTTAGCTTATCCCTAAAGTGAGGTTGTTACGATTACCTTTATTCTACTTGGGAGTACTTCTATAACATGTCTAGAAAATGGAAAAAGAATTATAGTAGTTCCGTAAATTATCTGAAGCTTTTAAAATAACTGTACTTTCTTTCCAATGTCCAATTATAAAAAATAAATAAATATAAAAGTACCATTATGGCTTACACAATTCTGCCAAATGAGCTGATATTTAAGCTAAAATGCATAGTTTAGCTTCAAATAGATTTTTCTCCTTTTAGTTATATTTAGCTTCAATAATCTACCTGCATCCACAAATGAGAGTTCTTTTTGACTTATTGAATTTTCATGTAATTGGTTACGGGTATAATATGCACGTATGCAGGTAAAACTGTTCTTAGTTAAGGTGCTAATTGGCTTTGTACTTCTAATTACTTGCAGCAAAAAGTGCCTCCTATTGGTCATAAAATTAAATGAAAGATTGTATAGTTAAATATTCTGAAGATTCTAAAACCAGAATTATTCTTTTAACATTTTGTAAAGATACTTTATAGTTAAATATTTTGAAGGTTCTAAAACGGTAAAGCATTTACATAACATCTCACAAAGATAGAAAAGTTTTTATCACAAGATTAAAATACAAATACGAGGAAATGGAAAGAATTGCAGAAATTACATAATTAAAATATTCATTGGTTAGCTTGTGTAATCTGAAGAATGAGTATGAACTTTTTCTTAATAATATGTATTCTGCAACCTTTGTTTTATTATGTTTCAGATGTTTCGAATCAAGGATCCAAAAGTCAGCCTTGATTTTTACTCTCGTGTGCTGGGCATGTCGTAAGTCTTGTTCTTGCTAGTTATAAAGTTATTGTTCAATTTCAATGTCTCATATGTATATCAGATGCAGATGTGAAATTACTTGCAGCATTAATGGTCTTCATTTGGTTGTTTAGTCATGTAGTTTTTTCAGTTAATGTTCAAATGCCAATTTGGAGACTAGAAGCGTCCCATGCTTTAAAAGATATTACATAGCTTACTGTGAACATACTATAGTGACTAGTTCGTGATTCTGTAATTGTTTTGAAATTATCCATCTGGGATTATATCAAGGATAATTTTTGAATTTTCATTAAAATTTTGAAGAAAGATCCATGATATCTCCATTAATTTGATGAAAATGTTAGGACATTTCTTCGCAGCGGCGTGTGAGGGGCATTATTCTCTTCTTTTGGTGTCAAATCAGCAAGTCAATTGTTGTGATGGATAATGATGTTTAAAGTTTGAGTCAATCGGCAAGTCAGTCTCAAATCTGTACTTAATAATCGGTGTTACATTGCCAGAGTAGTGAGGAGTGTTATGGGTAAATTATTCTCTCTTGGGATTGAGCTTTCTAGAAATTGGTTATGAACTCTCAGAACGCTTCGAATTCAGCTACCGGCCGCGCCGAACAAGGGTCGTCGACTTAACTCAACATCATTCAGAATTTAACCGATGATTCCGTAATTATCTTTGGTTGAATTAGTTTATTCTGAGACTATAAAATTATAAATTTCCTTAACTTCATCTGTGGATCTTAACTTATCTAAATCTCATTCTTTCTACAAGTATCAACTTGTAGTTCATTCGTATATATGGATAACACCATATATATATTGGTCAAATTTTTAACCTTGTGATTTTAAACATTCTATACTTCAATATATATCAAGTTTCACAACATTAATGATAAGATAGTTCTTGGCAACAGAGGGGTGCATTCTGGTAATTTTGGCATCTTACTGGCACTCATTAGTGTAATATCAGTGCTTACAGAACTCCCAATATCATTCAATACCCTCACTTAGACATATATCTTTATAGATATAACAATTCAGATTAGGAGTTTCTCATTTCATACTTTCAATCTCTCTAACTAGTTACCACTTGGGTTAATTAACTACTTTTCATCTTTTATGACTTAATAGCATTGTATTACATAATCATAAACCTAAACATGTATTATTTCATAAAGGTAATTGTTAAATTCACAACACTTTTTGTTATTTCCCCAACAAAAGTGTCACTGTAGATGTATAGCGACGGTTGTCCGTGTCAACAAATAATTCGAAATACCTCAACTTTTTTAGAACAGGTCCGAGTCAAATAGCAATGATTCGAAGAACTTCTTTTTACACTATTTCGGAAACCCAAGGACTCAATCGTATGGATATGTAAAATACAGGATTTCCAATCCTAGCAGGAAAAGGAGGGAAACGGATACTCAATTTCAAGTGAGTAAATAGAATTCCATACTCGATCTCATAGATACATATAGAATTTTGCGAAAAGCCGTATTCGATGAAAGTCGTATGTACGGCTTGGAGGGAGATCTTTCATATCTTTCGAGATCCACCCTACAATATGGAGTAAAAAAGCCAAAATAAGTGATTTTAGCCCTTATAAAAAGAAAACTTATTCTTGAACCCCTTTCACGCTCATGTCACGTCGAGGTACTGCAGAAGAAAAAACTGCAACCGTCGCTATAATATCTATAATGACACTTTTGTTGTGGAAATAACAATTTCTATTGTGTATTTAACAATTCCCTTTCATAAATTCTACTCAAGAACACAAGAACATAAACTAAATTTATAACAACATACATTTTGAAGTGCTAGCTTCTCGATACTTGAAAACGCGAGACTTTAGCTTTCCTTCCTACTCTCAATTACTAATATAACTCTCTCTTATGATTACTCTAGCCTCTTTTGCTCTTGAATTACTTGTGAATATGTGAGGATTTATTAAGAATGATGGTTCTATTTATAGGAAACCAAGACTTAGGGTATTTAGGACCTTAAGCCACCCCACCATGGCTAGTCACCATAGTGAGTCACATGCTTCATTCATCATCACACTTGGTGAGTCACCAAACCTAGTCACCCATGTGCCACAACACACCATACAATTTTGGACAACATATTTTAGGAAGCAAAGTCTCATTTTTGCCAACTAATTAATCAAGGAAAAACCTATATATGCACAGGGACGGAGCTACATGGTTGTTGGAGGGGGCCATGGCCCCCCCAAGGTTTGAAATTTTTGTAAGATTCACCCCAAAGTTTGAAAATTTTATAAAACTCACTTGTACATTTTGTTTGTTTGAAAATTTTGTAAGACTACATTTAGAAGTTTTGATATGTTTTAAAAGACTTTTTTTTTTTTGCTATGTTTTATTATCTTTGTCAAAGCAAATTCTATTACTATATTATTTTTGTTTTAGTAAAAATATGTTTTATAATAGTGAAATTTTATTTTTTAGTGATGAATATATTTTATGATGATAAAAAATTTTTTGGCCCCCCCAAAGAACAAATCCTGGCTCCGTCCCTGTATATACATAAGCTGTATGCATATAAGCTTTCTTAAATGGCCATAATGCCTCACTTTCTCTACAGTCTACAACCTAATCAAATTCCACCTAATTTGGTTAATCCAACTTAGTTTACTTTCTAGTTAGGTTTCCTAACTAATCCGGTTAGTCAAAAATGTTGATTTTTCTAAAGTTGACTTTATGTTTTATGAATAGTGATTTAGCGTTTTTATGAATAGTGTTTTCGCGTCTTTTTCGGAAAATTTTATTTTCTTATTCTAGCCTCGTAAATATTCAGGATATTACACTCCATGTGCTGGATTAAGAATCTGGAGGCTTTTCAATGTAGGGACAGTCAAATCCTCGACTGGTTGCTCTTTCTCTACTCTCCTTCTGTCCTTCAATGCTATTATCACTTACCAGTTGTTTGATCATATATCTTTTACTGTTTGACTACATGTTCGTTGTCATCTTGTAGACGGGCATCTATACGCTTGTTATGATTATGTAGTTGTTTCAAATTGTTTTTATTACTGGTTCTTGTATATCGTAAATTTCTGGATCAATTAAAATTTAAATAGTGACTTTATTTAGGGCATTCCTAACTCCTAAGGATAGCTTGGGTATTTGGTAGTCTCTACTGCCAGAAGGCAGTCTGTGGTCTTGCACTAGTACCTGGTGGCAACATGTTTCCTATGAATTCCTTGTCTTAAATTTTTATATTTTATTTTTGCCAATAGGCGTATAATATAGTTTCACCAAAAAATATAGTGCGTAACAAATTAATCTTCATTAAGGAATTTATAATGTTTCTTTTTCTTTTTTAAATTTTTTATTATTCAATGTGCAGTAAAAACATTGGACTTCAATTTCATTATTCACTTAGAAACGAAAATAAAACTTCAAGAGTAAATATACATATTTGGTTCACTGTATATGCTTACCTTCAATTACTGGTGCTAGTAGAGTAAATCTTTAAGTTTGTTTTTTCCCAAATACAGGTTGCTTAAGAGGTTGGATTTTCCAGAGAATAAATTTAGCTTGTATTTTCTGGGCTATGAGGTAAAACATTCTACTCCACCCTGAAATTGCATTCCTTTGTTCTTCTTCTTTTCCCCTAATATCATAAATGCCTAGTTGGTTATTTTTGGTGGTGTTTAAATATTGTGGATTCAACGAGAGCATTTTTCTCCATGCATATAAATTAAAAGCATGTGATAAGTTGCATTTTTATCTCTGGTTTAGGATCTGTCATTGGCTCCAGGAAATCCAGCAGAACGTACCGCTTGGACCTTCAGTCAGAAGGCCACTATTGAGCTCACTCAGTATGATCTCTCTTTGGTGCAAGATCATTTGTCTTTCCTATTTTTATTTTTATTTTTATATCTTGCTCCAAAGGCTCTCTGTCCACGTCTAACAATCAAATACTTGTCACAGTAATTGGGGCACTGAGAGTGATCCTACTTTCAAATACCATAATGGGAACTCTGAGCCTAGAGGCTTTGGTATGCTACTCTCAAAATGTTTACTTAATTATGTATGTTCTGCATTTCATTTTTATCTTATTTATATAGGGTATGTTAGGATGTGAGGGTTTGAAGTTTCATTTGTAGACTTGAATATGTTAGAAACATAAATATACATTTGTTTATGACCATTTTTTGTCTACCTAATGTTTTTTGTTTTTTCTGATATGTTGTCTACATTGTAATTAATTAGTGCTTTTTTGGTAAGCCTTAAATAATTAGTTTTATTTACATCTAGAAGTTGATTCGTCTTTTCATTTGCAAATATAATATGAGATGTTATTACAGAAATCATTCTGATCAGCCGAACATGTATCTACTTCCTATCACATTTTTGTGATGAATTGAATGTATTTCTTCATTAGATCTGAGAAGCAGGCTCCCACACTAGAAAATATTAGACTCGATCAGATGTTAATATGGATTAGTTTGTCATTGCATTGTGATCATTGCTGAATAAGAGATAACCGTGACAATAAAAGATGGATGTCATATTACCTAACTTAGAGGAAATTGATAGATGCATTATTGCTTAAATTTTTATTCTAATTCTCTATAGCTAATGGTGCTGTTCAACAGACCTGCCGTATCATTTGCTTGGTTAATGTAGTTACTCTATTACCTGATGAATCAGTTCAATTGAACCACTTTTCTCCTAGAACACGTGAATGTTTCCTATATACTATATAGATTATTCAGTTTTAAGTAGATGTTTGGATTTGTCTGATAATAAACAACTTATGTGTCTCATATTGCTTTTAGGACACATAGGTGTAACTGTTGATGACACATACAAGGCCTGTGAGAGATTCGAAAGTCTGGGAGTGGAGTTCGTGAAAAAACCTGATGATGGTAATTTCATTTTCTAAAATTTAAATTTAGTATGAGATGTTATGATGCTTCTTAAATTAAATGCATATCTAAGTAAATATAAATGTCGCTGATGATCAATCATCTACGTGTTGAAATATAAAGTTCACTTCGTACTATGAGGTGTTGTCTGAAAAAGTAAAAGTTAATATTAATTCAATGGGTTTTAGATTATTTTTTTCTCTTTTATTGCATTTTTCAAAACCCATTCTCTAATTTTCTGACTATCTATTGTGTATAGTTTATAATCATTGGTTATATTATCTCTTAAAAAGCAATTATTTGTAATTGCTAAATTCTTGCATAAAGTAAGGCAAAGTTGGTTGTAGGGAAAATGAAAGGAATAGCATTCATCAAAGACCCTGATGGCTATTGGATTGAAATCTTCGACACAAAAACAATTAAGGATGTAACTGCTGGCGCTGCTTAAAATGACGCTGAATGTATTTCAGGTAATTACTCACCCCCTTCAAATTTCTTTCACCTGCTTTTGATTAATCAATGAAATTTACAAACGTAGAACATTCTCTACACTGGTACTACATTTGAGGCCCTTAATTATTACTCCCTCTGCTAATCCACAAAAAATAGTCACTTTTACAGAATTTGCAAATATTAAGGATGTAATTTTGTTTTAAGTTTGTTTAGTAGGGGTGGTATGACAATAAAGTTATGATGACAAACTTGAGGATATTGTGTCATTTTATACTACTATTCCGTAAACGAAGGACTCTTTGGTTGTGCCAAAAAATTGAAAAATGGGACTGTGTTTGTGGAATAGAGGCAGTATAATAATATATCATAAGCATTAATGGTTTCAAAAAACAATGTTCTATTATGTAAAAGGTATTGTACTCCGAATACATGCAAAGTGATAGTATAAAGGTCGTGGAGTTCAATTTTATCTTAGAAGAAGTCTTCTTGGTAGAGGTGTAACCTTACCGGATTGTACCGAAAATGACATATGATTCCAATATCACATGCAAAGTGATGGTAAATTTTATTTACAAAAGTATTAATGTATCATTTTTAAATGTGTTTGGCCACATCTTATAATCTGTATCCAATTTGACCACCCATAGATCCCAAAAGTTGTGGCATTCTTTGTTAGGATGGAAGTAGTAAGTTTTTTTTTTTTTTTGCTAAATAAACTGAAAGAGATTGTAAACATATAAAAGTAGTAAATTTCTGCATTGTCTATATATATGAGAGACGAACCAAGGGCAGAGTTATGCATAAACAGTCGATAAAGCAGGTGCATTAGCATAATAGCAGTACTACTTGCCTGTTGGAAGACGGGAATTTATAGTTCTGATACCATGTCGGGTCGAAAATTGCTCCAACGACTTAAGCTTTTAGAATTGTGTATTACTTTCCCTAGGCAAGTTGAGGGAATCCACATATTTGGTCAACCAAGCTCTTCAACAGGCTAAAATTAAACTTTCGGCTTGGGATGAGAAAGGGGTAGAAGCACAAACACAGACATTGTTCATGTTGCTTGGTTAGCTCCACGGCTGGATATATTAAGATCTATATTGATGGTAGTCATCAGGACATCGTTCTCATACAGGAATGGCCTTAATGTTTAGAGATTATGTATTTATGTGGGATCGTAGACTGCAGCGACATCAAGAATGATGGGTTTGCATTGCCTACACCTTGGGCAGTAAGAGATGCTCTTGCAGCAGCTTGGACCAAAGCATTCAAGAATTTCACTATTGAAACTGATTCTCACTTTACTGCTGATCTTTTAAACATGATTAGACCTGTTGCATCTTATTTACTGAGTTTGTTTCAGAATTGTAGGACTCGCTTGAACCGTGAATGGGCTGTGAAGGTGGTGCACTACTACAGAAAGGGGAACTACTCTGAGGATTGTCAATATAAAGCGGCATGCTCGTCAGGAGTCTTTTGTGCTTTTTATCTTCTCCTCAGTTTTTTACTTTTTTATGTACTTTTTTGGGAAATGACGTTCCCCTCGTGTAGTAAACTGTGTTTGATATTTGAATAATGCCTCTTTTGTGAATAATTATAATATAATAATTTGTTTGATATAAATTATTATTTTTTAATTTAATTAAACAGGTTCCAATTTATAATGTATCCAAGTCGCATAAATTTTGTTTTGACCTTTGTGAATTTGAGTATGCGGAAGCCAAATTAAAGATTGCCGGCATTACCAAATGAGGTGTCTAAAGACTAAAGCCCAACTTTATCCTTACTTGTTTTTTTGGACACTTTGAATAATTTTTGTGCAATCAAACTAAAAAATACCACGGTCTTTTTTTACATGTCATTTCCAAAAATTTCTCTAAAATACCTCAAATTAAGAGTTTTTTTAACACCGACAACCCAAAAATAAAATAAACATAATTAGTAAGTTTTTTTTTTTTAACTTAATAAGCTCCCATTTGTCATAGGTTATGACTGTAGTTGGGATGTTGTAAGTGTACTTCTATCAACACCCTAGCATGCATCACCCGACACATGACCTTGTTAGGAGGGGTGGGCAACCGGTAAAAATCGGCCCGAATCGAACTGATATCGAAACCGTTCAAATTTTGATATCGATCTGAATTGCAGATGCTGGGTTGGACGATATATCGAACCGGTTTTTATCAAAAATTAATATAATTATTACATTTATTAATATTAATATTATTTTTATTATTATTATTATTTTTATTATTATACTCATTATTTTATTATTATTTTTATTATTATAATCATTATTTAATTATTATTAATTATTTATTAATAATAAAAAATTAGAAAACCGGTATATACCGAACCATAAAAAAGCCGCATCAAACCAAAAAGATCTTAGAAAAATCAGGTATATCTAGGTTTTTATACCGAAACCGGACCGATTCTTTTTGTACCAAACCGACCAATTCGATCCGGTCCGAAAAACCGTATATGTTGCCCCGTCCTACTTGTTAGTCATAAAGGACTCCCCAATAATATTCTATGCATACATGACCAATTATTCAATAATAATATTCTATATATGTGTAAATGTATGCATGACCAATTATTCAATGTATATACGTAATCACCAATTATTTCATATTTTTAGTTTAATTTTTCACACAAAATATGTCAATATTATGCATGTATATGACTTCATACAAAATTAATCATGAATGTAATACATACTACCCAATTTGTTATTTCATACATGTAATTCTAATCGTATTTTATAAATTAAAATAAATTCGTTAAAAAAAATCGGTAAGAATATTCATACTAATAATTGGAGTAGAATAATCGATTCAATCCATTCAAACTTGAATTTTGATGTAGAATTTACTTTGGTTAACCTTATCCTTGTCTTATTCTTCCTCTCAATTGATACCCTATCATATGCAAACATCTAATAACAGTAAACAAACAGATCCAAATATGAGTTTTGTGTATCGTCTAATTGCTACTCTTACTAACGACCAGACTATAAGACGTCGTATTGATGATAAACATCCCGTTTAGCTTGACCGATAGTAAGAGTAAAAAAAATTCTATTAATCTTCAAGAACAACTTAGTCATTATAATTGTTGTTGATAAGAGTTTTTCTAGCCGTCAAAAGAACTAGCGATTGGGCCCATGCCCAAGTTAATCTAGGTCCTTAGATCACGTTGGATGGTGAAAAATCTATTCGCTAGAATAGTATCCATAATAAATATTTACTGCGAATCACTATCCATATATATATATATATATATATATATATATATATATATATATATATAGATGTTTAGATGAGAATGTATTGTTTTTGGGAGTTATTTTAGTGAGATTTAGTTTTGTTAATTCACCAAAATTAAAAGCTCATTTGCACCTTTAACTGCTAGGACAAAAATAACAAATTCATTAAACAGACATACATATAGTTTGATTGGTTTAAAGTTACAAAATTTTGATCTAGTTATTCTAAATATTTAGTTATTAAAAGAATAATACTAAATGTAGGTCCTTAGTGACTATTTGAACTTTTTTAGGGGATTGATATTGTCAAAATAAAAATAATATTGTCAAATAAGTAAATATGTTAAAAGACTAAAAGTGTTATGGAGTTTAAAAATAATTACAAATTTATTTTTACTGTAATAATATTATTTTTATTTTGACAATATCAACATCCTTCTGTTAAGGGAACACAATTTTCACATAAATTTTTGATATTTTCATATGGTCTTTTCTCACATGTACGACTCATTTTCTTCTCATATAAAAAAGAACTATGTCAAAATATTAAAAGGCATGTGAAAATATAAGTTTTCTTCGATATAATTAACTTTGTCATCTTAGAAAGAAAGTAGCATCATATCATTTTCCTTGATTAAATTCAAAGTTATGGAGACTGAGTAAAATTTTGAAACCTAGACATCTCGTAAGGAGCTCACTTTTAACCATATCAATGGCAAACTTGAGTCAAATGATTCGACAATGGTTGGTGTGAGAGGACAAAATAATAATAATAATAATAATAATAATAAAAAATGAATAACTCGATGATGAGAAGTGAACCGAAGAATCCAAGGTGGAGGTCTTTTAGATCAAGTCTATGATTAGTTAGAAGCAAAAGTCTCCTTCTTCCATTTTGACTCTCCTCTCCCATTGAATCAGCAAACATCAATATCAATGAACTGTGAAAGCTCACAATCACAATAATTTCCTTGCTCAGATTAAAAGTGAAGTATCATTAATTGCTTCTAAGCAACTCTGTTTTTTGATTCATCTAAAAGTATCCATTAATCCAAACATATCTTATAAACTTGATTAGCTCAACATTCTGTGTGTGTGGACCACAACACACCATGAAAGCCAACAAAATCAAGAACCCAGGGCCAGATCAAAGTTACTATCGCCTGACAATCCAGTCCACAAAATTCCAATTACCTATTTCAAGATTAAACTCCATCGTCATAATCTTCATTTGTCATATTTCATTTTCAATTTCTTCATTATTCCCCATACCACCCCCAATTCCAATTCTACCCCTCCCAAGCTCACAGCAGCTCTCATGGCAGCTTTCAGATATGGCCCTTTTCCTCCACTTCGGGCCCAACACTTTCACGGACACCGAATGGGGTTCCGGACACGCGGATCCCTCGGTATTTGTGCCCACTGGACTCAACGTAACCCAATAGGTCAGTGAGGCCAAAGAAAATGGATTTTCCCGGGTAATTCTGACTGCCAAACATCATGATGGGTTTTGCTTATGGCCTTCTGATTATACTGATTACTCAGTAAAGTCTAGTCCTTGGAAAAATGGGAACGGTGATGTTGTGGGTGAATTGGCCGAGGCTGCTGTAAAAGCTGGCATTCAGTTGGGGCTTTATCTCTCACCCTGGGATAGGCATGAACCAGTTTATGGGAAGACTCTTGAGTACAATGAGTATTATATGGGGCAAATGACTGAGCTGCTCACAAGGTACAATTTGGTTGAAATTTGACTTGGTATTTTAAAGCGTTTTTCCTTGAATAGTGTTTGTTTGGTGTTTGAAAAATAGTTGAAGTTGTAGAGTTTGTTGTTGGGTTATTACGGAGCTTGTGGTCTGGTTTGGTAATAGATTGTATTGTATATTTTTGATTATAGCTGATTAGATTGTCAAGTGGGTCAATTTAAATTTAAGCAATTATGGAAGTTGATTTATTTGAGGGTGTTTCTCATCCTGGTCAAAATGTGTTTTTGGTGAACGAAAATGTGTTGGGTTTTTGGTTTCGTGAAACTATTGTAGTCATTGGCACGATTGACTGGTTCATGGAGATTAAATTGCTTAACTAAGTCTAATGCAAAATTCTATACGTATGAAGGCAACATGCATGAGGTCATTGCAGAAGATGGTTATGACAAACTTCATAAAATCCTAGGCTAATTTTGAGACCATGATTACTATTTCCTGTCATTTTAAGTTAGATAATGGTTGGTAGCGTTGTTTGTTAAAATCTTGTAAAACACTATCACATGTGCTTTAGTAACTTTCTTCTATTTGTTACTTCGGACTATTCAATAAAATTTATTCCAGAAAATTGTAGTGGGGCTATAGCTTATATAAGTTATTTTGTTCTTGTTTTTCTTTTTGTGAAATTGGAATAGATATGGTGTGATAAAGGAGGTATGGTTGGATGGTGCAAAAGGAGAGGGGGAAAAGGATATGGAATATTTCTTTGATGAGTGGTTTAGTCTCATTCATCAGCTGCAGCCTGGCGCGGTTATTTTTTCCGATACTGGTCCAGACACCAGATGGGTTGGAGATGAGGCTGGTTTTGCTGGGACTACATGCTGGTCCCTATTCAATCGTAGTGCAGCAACAATCGGTGGCACCGACACCAAGTGAGTCCTTTTATAAAACTTCAACTACGTTGGTTATTCTCAATTTAAATTTAGTCTTAGATAAATGTGTGAATATACAGAGGGAAACTACATGTTGAGTCTAATATTACTTGAGAAACATATGATTGTGAGGGTGCTATGTTTTGCACCTTCATGCCAGCAAGTTTAATGCAGGGAATCCTGATAACCTCTTTTCTTCTACTTAGTACTTGGCAAAAGTAAGTGCGTTGATCATTCTTGTCATATCTGTATCTTAAAACTAGGTATTCTCAAGAAGGAGACCCTCTTGGCCATGATTGGGTACCTGCTGAGTGTGACGTCTCCATCAGGCCGGGTTGGTTCTGGCACGCATCACAAGTTCCAAAATCTTCGTTGATATCAGATGAAGATATACAGGTCCTTAGAGAATTCTCTGACCACCGGAGCTTCATATTCTCCCATAACTTAGCTGAAAATGCTCTTCTTTCTGCCAGCAATACACGAGGAGGCTTAAATGATTCTCGGTTTGCTTCCCACAATATCCTCCAAGACGGTATTTATAACTATTGGGCTCCTGTTAAGGATCAGTCAAATTGGGTGTTGTATTTAGACTTCTCAGATTTAGTTAAGTTTAACGTCTTGCTAGTTCAAGAGCCAATCCATATGGGGCAACGGATCATTGAATTCCATCTTGATATTCTGAATGGAAAGGGAGAATGGCAGGAAGTGACACAAGGCACAACGGTGGGATATCGAAGGCTGCTATTGTTTCCCCCAGTAGAAACTCAGCACTTGAGGTTTGTTATAGACAGATCTCGAGCAGACCCGCTAATTTCTTATTTGGGAATTTATACAGATCCATTTTCTAATTTTAGCAATGTGCCTGCTACAAATATGATCACTAGATTATACTTCAAAGTCCAGTTCTTGAGAAAATTATGTACAAAAATCTTCAAATGGCTTCAATTTAGTGTATAGATATAATTTCAAGTTGAAGAACTTGAACCTTGGCTTCCAGTGTTGTTATCTTGGCCTGCTGTGTGCGCACAAGTTTTTGCTACTGTAAAATTTTGGGGATTTCATTGATCTTCAGGACCGGCCCTGGGCTTTAGGCCCAAAATTTTTTAGGGCCCCTTAAATTGCATATTGGTCCAATAGTATTAATCTCCTTCACAGAATCACGTTCGTCCGGTCTTCTTCACGGCTTTAGCCTTCACAATTGCCTGCGTTAGTTTGTCTGATTGTCTCCTTCATCTCATAGATTCAGTTCACACAAATAGTTCACATAACACAAATCAATCAATCGAAAAGGCGGAAAAGCAAATCCTTCATCTTTCTCCTTCATCAACGATTAGTGATTAATTTAGTGTATTAATTCTATTTTTAGGGTTTTGAATTTAATTTTTTTATGAGATTTAAAAGCATTATCGATTTTGTAAATTTGTTTATGCTACTGTGGTCTGTGGATTATTTGTTTATGCTAGTGCTACTGATTAAGTTAAATGTTATAGAGATGGCGGAATAATATTAGAAAAGTTCCAATTGGGTTGTGCTATAGAGATGAAAATTATTATTTTCAAAATATGATGGGAAGTGGATATTGGGATTTGGGCACAATTGATACCTATTTGATTCTTATCTGCACTATGTTTATTGACAAGGATGGGAAGTCAAAGACCGATTTTCTTTGGGCGGATGGGGAACGAGCAATTTTCATGGGTATGTGTATATTTTTCTTTCTTTTTATTTTGCAAATACATCCATTTCTTTTTTGTTTGAAGTTACATATTGATTGGTATGTGATTTATATTCTCGGTTAAATGGTTCATTTTTTTGTATATCAAATTGTTAGAGTTGCAAAGTAACAAATAACACAATAAGAGAGAATCTTCAAGAAGTAATGCAAGAGAAAATTGTAGGAGCAATTAAAGCTTTAACATTATAATAGCTTTTATTTATGTTATGTGTATTCAAAAGTGAAAAGACCTATTTTAGGCACGAGATTATCAACTCATTGAAATTATGTTGAAATTTTGCAGATTTTTAAATTTTAATTCACCGTGGCTCCTAAAAAGTATATGTCTGGATCTGAAAAAAGAAAAAGAAAGAAAAAAGCGGATGAATTAGTTTAATCTCAAGCGGGTTCACTTGATAAATTTTTTGGTAGTAAGAAACAAAAGGAGAGTTCTAGTGTGTCAGAGAATGAAGAACAAATAGTAGATGCGGGGAATGAAGAACAAGATTATTTTTTTTATGCCTATCTTAATAAAAATTCGCAAAAGGTCCATTTTGTTGTTGTCTGCTTTAGGCCTTTCAAAACTCAGGGTCGGCCCTGTTGATCTTGATTGTAAATAATTGAATTTATTGGTTTATGAGTGTTAGAAGCAAGTAATCTATAGATGCTTTATTTACGTTCATGTCAAATAAAGGTTATTGTTGTTGGAAATAAAAATCTCACACACACTGAGAAAATGGAGAAGATGTTATGACAAAAGAAATCTTATATTTCTCTCTTGCTTCAAATGAGTTGAGTACATAGGTATTTTTAGGAATCTCCATACATGTATAAACTCAAATACATGAATAAACACTTAATGAAAAACAACTTCCTAGACACTTTTTTAACTAGTTTCATGAACCTTCAAATACATGAACTAACCTAGCTTCATGAACCTTCAAATACATGAACCAACAAGTACATAAATATTAATTAAAACATAAATATGTTAAATACTTAATTACTTTGGGACAAGTTTATTTTTCAACATCCCCTCTTAAACTTGTCACACCAAGCGAGCTCTGCAATTTGCAAAATAATTCGACTTTGAGTGGATTCGTAAAAATATCAACAATTTGGTCTTGATTCCTCACAAATACAAATTCAACTTTTTTCTTTGCAACACATTCTCTTATAAATGATACCTCGTATCAATGTGTTTGCTTCGATCATGAAACACCGGATTCTTAGCCAATGCAATTGCCGACTTGTTATCGATATAAATCTTTGTTGGCTTCTCTGGTTGCAAATTAAGATCTCTTAAAAGATTTCGAAGCCAAATGGCTTGACAAACACAAGATGTAGAAGCAACATATTACGCTTCACAAGTATAGAGAGTCATAATAGTTTACTTCTTTGAGGACCATGTAAATGCTAAATTCCCCATAAAGAAAACAAATACAATTATACTCTTTCTATCATCAACATCATCAGCCCACTCGCTATCACAATATCCCTCAAGCTTGAAATTATTTGAAATTGAATAAAATAATCCAAAATCAAGAGTACCTTTGATGTAACGAAGAATTCGTTTAGCAACCTTCAAATGAGTTATTGTGGGGGTTTCCATGTAACGACTAACAAGGCTAACTCCATATCTTGTGGATGTTAAGTATCGCAAACTTCCAACAAGACTCTTGAAAAACGTTGGATCCACTGTATATCCTCCTTCATGCTTTGACAATTTAATACCACATTCAATGTGTGTGCTTACTGGCTTACAATCAAGCATTTTAATTTTTTTTAAGAAGGTCTTTAGCATATCATTCTTGAGAAATAAAAATTCCTTCTTTGCTTTGCTTCACTTAATGACCAAGGTAGTAAGCCGTGAGACTCATATTCGTCATCTTGAATTCACGCGCCATAGCCCTCTTAAATTCTTCAAACATGCTTGGATTACTTCTGGTAAAAATCAAATCATCAACATACAAGCACACAAATAAAATATCGCCATTCTTTTCGACCTTCGAATAAATGACATGTTCAAACGGGCATCTTTTGAAATCACTGTGTTGAAAATATTTATTAATTCGACTATTCCAAGTTCTCGGCGCTTGCTTCAATCTAACGCCTTCTTCAATTTCAAAACTTTATCTTCTTCTCCTTTGACAATGTAGCCAAGCGGTTGTTCCACGTACACCTCTTCTTCAAGAAATTCATTTAAAAATGCAGACTTCACATCCATTTAGTAAATCAACCAACCATTTTGAGCCGCCAAGAAAAAAGCAATTTTATAGTTTCCAAGCGAGCAACAGGGGCAAATATTTCATCATAGTCAATACCGGCTCTTTGTCTGTACCCTTTGGCTACTAATCTTACTTTGTATTTCTCCACTTCACCCTTTGCATTCTTCTTTGTCTTGTACACCCATTTCATCCCAATTGGGTTTTTAACCTTTTGGAAGTGTAGTAAATTCCCATGTTTCATTCTTCACAATGGGCGAAGAAGGTGGCGATGGTGATGGGTGAGCGAAGGTCGCGCTAGAGATAAGAGATGACGGTCGGACTACACGGAAGGTGAGGACGTCATGAAGATGGTTATGGATGAGGCACGGTGGTGGCGATGAAGAGGTGACGATGAAGAGCATTTAATTTGTATTTAAAATATTTAAAAAATTGAGAATTATTCACTTGTACAATTTTAGTTATTTTTAATAAAAAAAATATAAGATAAGTTGTCCACATCATCTTAAAACGTTAGCAACGTAAGTTGCGCTGTTAATTATTTGGATGAAAAATTATGAAATCACTTGTTTGAAATATTTTTTTAGTTTAGTAATACAAATGTAATAAAAAAAATTCAGTAACCAAAATCAAAATTGGACCTTAATACAGCAATCAATATATCAATTAAGTCCCACATTTCCAAACAAACTTCAATCTTAAACCTAACTATTTCAAATATGGAAAGATTCTGAACACATGTATTATATTCTAGAAATTATCAACATTTATGAGCTAGGGTGATCAGATAGGGAGGATTCAAGTTAGACCCAAATAATCACACCCCACCAGTAGCCTCCATAGAGTGCTCCCACTTTTTTTTTTATTTATAAAAATATCAACTGCGGCCCCACTTGTTTTTTTAAAAGAATCTCCAAAACGACGTAATTTTAATAAAAAAAATATTATTTAAGAGAGAGTGCTATATATATAGGAAGGATTAAGAACACTTCCCTTATCTAATACTCCTCCTTAAATAGCAGTCCTTTATTTACAAAGATTATAATTCCAAGACTATTAATTAACATTAGAATTATAATCTAGTGATTATAATTATAATGTCAATACTATTAAGTCATTTTATAATTTTGAGACCAATTGTCCCAATTTTAAATTTAAAAATAAACAAGACACTTTGGATTAATAGTCATATCCCAAGTATAATTCTTGCAAACAAACATAGTCGTATGATAATGATTCATAATATATATTTATTATGAGTTTTTATAGGGTATATGTAAGACCACAACTTTTTAATAAATATGATTTTTTCTATAAATATCATTTTTGAATATTATGGAATGAATTTGATATAATATTATAGTTGTGGGTAATATTTATAAATTTTACAAAATACGCAAGTTGTTATATAATATTCGATTGGTGGGGAATATTCGTTTTAACAGGAATATTTGTACAACCAACACAATCATTGGTGGACCCTACAACGGAATTATCCGGATTGAGAAAATGATAAAAATATTTTATGAAAATAATGGCGTAAATTTTTACAGAGTTAATCATTTGAAACACCTGTGTTAGAAATGCGATGTCTGGCATGGTTGCATAGTAACACGATATTGATTATTGATGCTTACGTGAGAAGTCACTCGGTTGTATTCAATTATTGTCGATATTTTATGTGACGCCCCCAAAATAGGTATACACAACACCCATTCCGAGTCGCCAAATACATGGTATGTAAACAACTACAACTTTATTATTACAACAAGAAAGCTGTGAGTTTGAATACAAATATTATCTTCAGACAATATCTATACTCAAATAAATCCTCATCACATTATTGATTCATTATTTTGCAAAATGGTGAGGACTACTAAACAATCATTTCTAAAACCTTCATTCCATACCCCGACTCGCACTCGCTTATATTCTCGCCTTTCCGAGAAGAAAAATGGAACAACAAGGAAAAGGGTGAGCTCAACTAGCCGGTAAAGAATATTATGACTAAGATAATATACAACAAATTATCGTTAGTCTTCAACGAGGGAAAAATCGATAGAATACAATAGACAACAAGTTTCGAGATCAATATTATGAATGAAATAATAATTCATGTAAGAGTTACGTAGAGAATGAAATCTACTATAATCTATGAATTTAACGATCCATCATCAATATTTTATCCTGTAACATCAATCAATACGCATCGGAATCAAATATTCATCTTGCACCACTACAGCCAAAGATATTCATCAATTGGTTCGTGTTCATCTCAACACTGTTCATCTTTGCACTACAAAGCCAAAGATATTCTTCAGAAATCATTCATCTTTGCACTACAGCCAAAGATATTCAATAATATCATCATTTAAGGCGAGGATGATGAAAATATTTTAAAGAAGCGAATCCGGTGAAACAAAATGACAAGGATTAAGGATTAAGGATTCGTACTTGGTTTTATCCACGCCCAAAAATACCTCAAAAATAATCATAGTGGTGTAAAATTCAAGAATGATCAAAACATGGATACAATCAAAGCTAGTATCCGAATAGATGTTTTGACGAAAAGAAGAAATTTTATTTTTAATTGAATAAGATCAGTATCACGTGAATAGTCTTAGTATCGTGAATAGTCTTAGACACGTGAATAAGTAATCTCAGACACCAAAAGATAGAAATTCCACAAAAAAACATCTTCACGCTTCATGAATAGTACTCGTGAATAGTAACTCGTGAATAAGAACTCGCTGAATAAGAACTCGTGAATAGTAACTCATGAATAGTAACTCGTGAATAGTAACTCATGAATAGTAACCCCGACATGAAAAAGTTCTAAATTTGATAAAAACTTCAGATCAACATTTCAGCATAATGATATTGAAGAAATAATATCATTACAAAAAAATAATATCCCTTACCTCGAAAGATCAAGATTTACAGAATAGAATAGAAATATAGTCTTTGAAGGAACTGCACCCAATCTAGCAATACTCAAAGTATATTCAAAATACTCACAAGAATACGCTCAAAATCGAGAGAGAGAAATAGAGAGAAAACTTCAATTTACGGTGTGATTTTCAATTCTAACCTAAGACCCTATTTATAGGAAAATGCTTAGAACACCAAAGCGTAAAAATTTAATATAATATTAATATAATTATACAAATTTTCCTTAGCCCACCTTTTGGTCAAAACACCACCACACATGTTAATGATGTCCAAAAAATACAAAAACGTTTTTCTTAACAAAAATAATTTAAACTCCCAAAAATCAATTATTTGAGCTTCTAACTTCAATAATTCATAATAAATAGCCCTTTCATCAGAAAATTGAATCTCATGAGTTTTATAGGAAATTCAATTCTCTACAACTTTGCAGAAGAAAGTTTTTCCAAATTCCAAACAAAAATCGAATGAAATCCACAACGCAGGCGATTTACTGTGCTATAATCAAATTTCTATCAATAATTGTGTCCACCAACACACAAAACATGTGTTAAACATTTAATGCCACAAAATACTCTTCCTCCTCATATACTCATATATCCCACATTCATTAAAAATATCACAGTTAATATATTATTAAAATAATATATTTAAATGAATTATTTTATCGGAAAAAGATAAAATATTAATTTTCAACAATTGTCATTTTAAAATTTTCTCCATCTATATCCACATAAAATCAATATTTTCCTCATCATATAAATCAATAATTAATTATTCACAAATAATAATACAGAATCACAATATCGACAACCAAAGCGGTTCCAGAAGAGGGGCTTTCAATAAGAATTTCTTCATCTTGCCAAGAATTAGATGACCAAACCTCTCCTTGATGTAACTTTCTAGACATTGCTAATAATGTTATCTAATAATATTATTCAGATAATATGAATTATTGCTTCGATAATGAAAGATCTTGTGTAATGACAATTATTGAAACAACAATGAATATAAAATATCAACACAAAGAATTATTAACTCAATAAAATCTTCGAATAAAGAATTGATTCGTAACCATTATTGAGTAGTGCTTCTTCACGTAAGAATCAATAATTGGTGCAATACTGCTGGTATCGCTCAACAACGCAGATTAGTATGTTTTAACCCACGGGTATTATTCAACGATTGGCAACAACTACGCAGATATTTAAAAACAACTTATATTTGTCGTTTTCTTCATCCAATCGCTTCAGTTATGGGGCCCACACATGGTCGCTTGGCCGTCGCACGAATATTCCCCGACAGTTCGAATATTCCACGCACCAAACGAATATTCCCAAACAACAATGAATATTTTATAACCACTTGCTTATTTTGAAATATTTGCGTGATTTAACCCTTAACTATCCACATTAATCAAATCAACCCTTACTATTTCAAAATAAAGGAAATTCCTTTTATTTAAAAATTTCGGTCTTACAACCTCCTTCCTTATGAAATTTCGTCCCGAAATTGGCGTCACGCATTGGTGTTTTGAAAAGGTGAGGATACCTCGCTTTCATTTTCGTTTCCAATTCGTGTCATTTCCTCTATAAGCATGATTCCTCCACAAAACTTTAACTTGTGGTATAACCTTTCTTGGCGTAGGACATGCTCCTTCCTATCCAAAATCTCGACAGTACCTCCTCATACGTTAAGTCTTGGCTATCTCGTCCGGTTCTAACTCAATAACGTGGTTCGGGTCTTTCACATATTTACGAAATATGAGATATGTGAAACACATTATGAACACGAGACATACTCGGAGGTAACGCAAGTCTATATAGCTACATTTCCTACTCGGTCAAGAATTTGAAATGGACCGATAAATCGTGGATCGAGCTTTCCTCTCTTCCCAAATCTTGTAACTCCCTTCCACGGAGAAACTCGCAACAATACATGATCCCCTACACTAAATTCCACGTCCTTTCGATGAAGATTCGCATAACTCTTTTGTCGATCTTGTGCCGTTTCAGATATCGTTGTCGAATCATTAGTCATACGTCTTAACTTCGGGTCCCAACAATGTTGCTTCACCCACCTCATCCCAACATATTGGAGAACGACATTTTTGTCCATATAATGCTTGAATGGAACCATGCCTATATTTGTTTAATAACTATTGTTGTATGAGAATTCCACCAATGGCAAGTACTTATCCCAACTTCCTTTGAAATCTAGGACACGAGTTTTAATATATCTTCAAGAGTTTGAGTAGTCCTTCGATTGCCCATCCGTTTGAGGATGGTATGCCAAGATAAATCAGAAATGCGTCCATAGCTTTCTAACCCAAAATCATGAAGTGAATCTTGGGTCACGATCTAAAACTATGGATATCGGCATGCCATCTGCAATCTCACAATCGCATTTACGCATACATACGACGAGAAAAAGACGTTCAAGGGAATAAGTCTCTCGATCGATAAGAAATGAAAGCAGACTTGGTTAATCTATCAACAATAACCCAAATCGCATCTATGCCTTGAGAAACCTTGGGAAGATTAGTAATGAAATTCAGGTAATGTGTTCCCACTTCCATTCCAGGAATCTCAAGTGGTTGCAACGGACCCTTAGGTACAAGATGCTCCGCCTTTACACGTTAGCAAGTTAAACACATCGAGATAAACTACGCGATCTCTCTCCTCAGATTGCTCCACCAAAATGTATGCCAAGATCATAATACATTTTGGTACTCCCGAGATGGATTGCAAATGGTGTATTGTGTGCCTCCATCATAATCTTGTTCTTCAAATCGAGTCGTTAGGAACACAAAGTCTCAGAGTGGACTCAAGTATTCCTTCTTCATCAATTCTCGCTTAGGAATAGCTCCTTCTTGTACTTTCTTACGCGTGATTTCAGCTCCGGCCGGTGGCTCGAAAGCAACCTTAACTTTTTCTATTAAAGTTGGCTCTATCGTATACTTGACATCATCGCACTCGTTCCTCAAGATATGATCTTCTACTCAACGCCAACTACCACGTTCGCTTTTCCAAGATGGCATGGTTAGAATATGTCTTTGAAATGAGTCTCCTCTTGAGTTCTTCAAGCTCTTCCCACATTCCTTGCTCCATTCGAATTTTGTATCTCTCTGAGTCAATTGCGTTAATGGAATAGCGATTCGAGAATATCCTTCAACGAATCTCCGATAATAACCAACTAAGCCTGAAAGCTACGTCTTTTCGATAAGCGACTTAGGTTGCTCTCAATCGTGACTCATATCCCAATCTTGGATAAGACGTCACAATGACACCTATCGATTTACTTATCGCATCGAATACGGCGTCCCTACGAGAGAGTCCGGCAGGTGAATTCCACAAAGGAAGTCACAAGATAAAGGCTCGGTACCAAATTCTATAGTTGAATTTTTAACTCGAAGTTCATAGGAGCCATTCGATATGAGATTTTAGAAATGAGTTTTGTCATCTGGGTTCAAAGTCGATACAAAATTTAATATCGAGCTTTGGGAGTAAGCGAGAAATTCTTGAGAAAATACGTCGGGAAAAATCAATAACAACAGGGAATATTATTCAAATCGGCGTGTCTTTATTCAAATCCATAACATGGACTAAGAAAATTTGACATCCGTAATAAACGAATGACTTCACGGCTTGATATGAAAATGTTTGACTACAATGGTTTGATTGCTTGAATTGAATAACAGGTTGCTTAGGAATATGAAAACTAACAACCTTACGAAAATAATCAATTTCGGCATTTGATGAGTAGTTAACCTTAAAATCACATCAAAACAAATATCTCTATAGAAATAAGGTTAACAGGTAATGTGATAGTGCCAACTGAATCAAGCAAGATTTATAAACGATTGGATGTGATGAAAGTTTCTCTAACGGAGTTTCCACGAGATAGATCAAAGTCTAATTTCTCCGAGTCAAGTTTAAACGTTGGTAAGTAAAGAGAGATAAAAGAATGGGTAGAACCGATATCTAGTAAGGTATATACTTCGCAAGAATTTATAATTAACTAACCCGTGCTAACTTCGTTCGGGTTCCTTGCATTTCAATGAAGCCACGACAAACGCTTCTTCCGGAATCGTTGACTTTGACTTTTCTCGGGACGATCTTTTGAGTCACCGTCCCCATTGAACTAGGTTTCGCTACCTGCATAATCTCGAAAGCGATATGTCCTTCCTTTCCACAACTATAAGCATACCTTAAAGCTGTTGTGGGGGCAAGCCAATGATATGTCCCTCTTTCCGCATTTGTAACATACGATAGGTGGTCGTTCTCTCTCCTTAAAACTAGTTCTTATAAGCGCCGACGTCTTCATACGGTCGTTGTTGAATCTCCTCTTTTAAAATCTCCTCCCGACTCGCTTCTTCTATTTTCACGGCCACGATTACCACGAAGTGGTTACCGCCTTTTGTCTCGTATTCTTCTTTCTCATTTGGTTATCGTTATTCGATGATCGCTATCTTCTTGATGATCCTCGGTTATGGTCCCTCGGTTGAACGTATTCGTTATCTCGCTCTAACAACCGAGCCCCGCCTGACAACATCCGAATAGAGAGAAAATTTATGAGAAATGAGATCTTCGACGTATGCCGGGTTTCAAACCTCTCGAAACATCCGCGTCATACGTTCCTCATTCTCCACCAAATGAGGTGCGAACACGGATAACTCCGAACTTCGCCTCGTCTTTGGGACACCGCCATGTTATTACGCTTCAGTCTAATAAACTCCACTTCCTTCATACGACGAATACTTTGTGGAAGTACTTGTCATTGAACTGCTTTCTCAAACGTCTCCCCGCGACATCGCCGAAAGCAATTTGGATGGGTACGCTTCATGATTCCCACGATGTCTGCTTCGCCACGAAACATAAAGGTGGCGAATGGAACTTTCTGTTTCTCCGTGCATCCCAAGACATCGAATATCTTGGTAATTTGTTTGACCCACGTCTCGCCTTTAATCGGATCCGCTTTCTCGTAATTTCGGTGGTCCCAACTCTTTGAACTCGCTTGTTGTGACCACTCGTGAATTGCTATCATTTCCTCCGTATTTTGAACACGAAGTCTCCTAAATGCGATTTTGCATGAGCTCGCAAAAAGCTTCTAAACATCCCTCATTCATCATCTGCTTTCGGTGGTGTTGTTCACAGGAGGAACATTGCCACTGTGTGACGTTTCTCCTCGTTGTTGAGTCTGAGGCATCTCCACGGTTTCATTTACTCACATTAATATTCTCATCGACATTCTCAAAATCTTTGTCATAAAATAAGGGTTAATTAAGGAAATCAATATATCACATAATATCCCTATATCTTGACCAACTAACAAATAAGCTTAGGTAGGACACACTAGCCAAGGATTTACTCTTTCTCTCCCTCCTAGTTCTATTCCCGATCTCCGCCGGAGATCATATCCCTAAGCTCGATATTAACCGTGACGCCCCCAAAATAGGTATACACAACACCCATTCTCGAAGTCGCCAAATACATGGTATGTAAACAACTACAACTTTATTATTACAACAAGAAAGCTGTGAGTTTGAATACAAATATTATCTTCTAGACAATATCTATACTCAAATAAATCCTCATCACATTATTGATTCATTATTTTGCAAAAATGGTGAGGACTACTAAACAATCCTTTCTAAAATCTTCATTCCATACCCCGACTCATACTCGCTTTATATTCTCGCCTCCCGAGAAGAAAAATGGAACAACAAGGAAAAGGGTGAGCTCAACTAGCCCGAAAGAAGAATATTATGACTAAGATAATATACAACAAATTATCGTTAGTCTTCAACAGAGGAAAAATCGATGAATACAATGATGGCAACAAGTTTCGAGATCAATATTAATGGAAATAATAATTCATAGAAGAGTTACGTAGAGAATGAAATCTACTATAATCTATGAATTTAACAGTCCATCATCAATATTTTATCCTGTAACATCAATCAATATGCATCCGAATCAAATATTCATCTTTGCACTACAGCCAAAATATTCATCAATCGTCATGTTCATCTCAACACTGTTCATCTTTGCACTACTGAGGCCAAAGATATTCTTCAGAAATCATTCATCTTTGCACTACTGGTGCCAAAGATATTCAATAATATCATCATTTAAGATCGAGGATGATGAAAAATATTTTTAAAGAAACGAATCCGGTGAAACAAAATGACAAGGATTAAGGATTAAGGATTCAGTACTTGGTTTTATCCACGCCCAAAAATACCTCAAAAATAATCATAGTGGTGTAAAATTCAAGAATGATCAAAACATGGATACAATCAAAGCTAGTATCCGAATAGATGTTTTGGACGAAAAGAAGAAATTTTATTTTTAAATTGAATAAAGACCAGATATCGTGAATAGTCTTCAGTATCGTGAATAAAGGGTATCACGTGATAAGTAACTCGACACCAAAAGATAGAAATTCCACAAAAAACATCTTCACGCTTCATGAATAGTACTCGTGAATAAGAACTCGTGAATAGTAACTCATGAATAAGAACTTCGTGAATAAGAACTCATGAATAAGTAACTCGTGAATAAGAACTCATGAATAAGTAAACCCCCACATGAAAAAGTTCCAAATTTGATAAAAACTTCGGATCAACATTTCATCATAATGATATTGAAGAAATAATATCATTACAAAAAAATAATATCCCTTACCTCGAAAGATCGATTTTCTATTTAGAATACAAGGGTATAGTCTTTGAAGGGAACTTGCACCGTCTAGCAATACTCAAAGTATACTCAAAATACTCACAAGAATACGCTCAAAATATCGAGAGAGAAATAGAGAAAACTTGATTTTCGGTGTGATTTTCAATTCTAACCCCAAGACCTATTTATAGGAAAATGCTTAGAACACCAAAGCGTAAAATTTAATATAATATTAATATAATTATACAAATTTTCCTTAGCCCACCTTTTGGTCAAAACACCAGCCACACATGTTAATGATGTCCAAAAAAATACAAAAACGTTTTTCTTAACAAAAATAATTTAAACTCCCAAAAATCAATTATTTTTGAGCTTGAACTTCAATAATTCATAATAAATAGCCCTTTTCATCGGAAAATTCGAATCACTTGAGTTGTTAAAGGAAATTCAATTCTCTACAACTTTGCGTAAGAAAGTTTTTCCAAATTCCAAACAAAATCTAATCAGAAATCCACAAAGCAAGGCGATTTTACAAATTATAATCAAATTTGATTCAATAATTGTGTCCTGACAACACACAAAACATGTGTTAAACATTTAATGCCACAAAAATACTCTTCCTCCTCATATACTCATATATCCCACATTCATTGTAAAAATATCACCGTTAATATATTATTAAAATAATATATTTAAATGAATTATTTTATCGAAAAAGATAAAATATTAATTTTCAACAATTGTCATTTTAAAAATTTTCTCCATCTATATCCACATAAAATCAATATTTTCCTCATCATATAAATCAATAATTAATTATTCACAAATAATAGTAGATGTAATCACAATATATTGACAACCGGCAGTTCCTGTGGAAAGAGGGGCTTTCCAATAAGAATTTCTTCATCTTTGGCGCTCGATTAGATACCAAACCTCTCCTTGAAGCGTAACTTTCTAGACATCGCCAATAATGTTATCTAATAATATTATTGAGGATAATATGAATTATCGCTTCGATAATGAAAGATCATTGTGTAATGACAATTATTGAAAACAACAAAGAATATAAAATATCAAACAAAGAATTATTAACTCAATAAAAATTGAACAAAGAATTATCGTAACCATTATTGAGTAAGTGCGCCTTCACGTAAGAATCGATAATTGGTGCGATACTGGTGCTTCTCGTTCAACAACGCCAGTATTAGTATGTTTTAACCACCGGGGGTATTCAACAAAGGGCAACAAACTACGCAGTTATTTAAAAACAACTTATATTTGTCGTTTTCTTCATCCGATCGCTTTTAGTTATGGGCCCCACACATGGTCGCTACTGGTCGTCATACGAATATTCCCGACAAGACGAATATTCCACGACCAAACGAATATTCTCGACAACAATGAATATTTTATAACCACTTGCTTATTTTGAAATATTTCACGTGATTTAACCCTTAACTATTCACATTAATCAAATCAACCCTTACTATTTCAAAATAAAGGAAATTCCTTTTTATTTAAAAATTTCGGGGTCTTACATTTTATATATTGATATGACAGTTATTAATATTATTATTTGCAATGTGAGACCCCAGATTTTATGAATAAATATTTAATTTTCTCGAAATAATTTTTTAATATTATGGTGTGGATTTGATATAATGTTATAGTTGTGGATAGTATTTATAAATTTTACAAAGTAAGCAGTGGTTATATAATATTCGATTGGTTCGGAAATATTCGTTTTAACATGGAATATCAGACGACCAAGACAATCATTGGTGGACCCCACAACGGAAGTATTGTCGTAGTTAGAAAACGATAAAATTATCTTTCTATAAAAATAACTACGGAGGTGTTACCGTTAAAACTATTCAACTATCCCATTAGTAAAAGTAAAAGAATGTCTGGCGTGGTTGCATAAGAAAGACACCAGATTGATTATCGATGCTTTACGTGAGAAGTCAAACCGGTTATACTCAATTATTGCTATATTAATTATTGCATCATATCTCTCATATTATTGATTCAATTATTGTTACAAAGATCATCCGCATAATATGTTATATTATTAAATCAATAATTGAGATGACAAGGTTATTCATATTATTATTTGTAATATCGACAATGTGCAAGTTACATCGAGAAGAGGTTTGGTCACTTAATTGCGCGCCAATAAGGAGAAATCCTTATCAGAAAGCCCCCTCTTTCCTGGGAACGACCTAATTGTTAAATATTGTGAATTATAATATTAATGATGAATAAGTTCGTGTTGATTAAATATGAATTTTATAGTTCCATTGTGTTGGAAATTATTTGTGTTAGTGGAAATCGACATTTGTTTCGATAATAATTGATGTCTGGAGGTTATATTGTTCAATCGGGTATTCAGAGCACTTTTTGTGTCGGAGTACTATTCACGAGTTACTATTCATGAGTTACTATTCACGGAGTACTATTCACCCGTAAGATATATTTTTTTTCGGTCCAAATCATTTTTGGGTACAATATTATTGCATGAGGAGATGTGCTTAATTTTCGAATCGTTGGTTGAAGATATAATAGTAAATCAATATGGGTATTTGTTGGAAAGTTATAATAGTAAATCAATATGGATCGCTGGTTTAAAGTTTTAATAGTAAATCAGTATGGACCGTTGGTTTAAGTTTTAATAGTAAACTTGTAAGACCCCAACTTATTATAAATAAAATTAAATTTTCTCTATTTATTATTTTGAAATAGTAAGGGTTGAATTGATTAATGTGGTTAATTATGGGTAAAATGTGCAAATATTTTAAATAAGCGGTGGTTATAAAATATTCATTGTTGTTGGGAATATTCGTTTGGTCGTGAAATATTTCTTCATTGTTTGGGAATATTAAATACGACAACTTAACCTTGTGTGGGCCCCATAACTGAAAGCGATTGGATGAAGAAAGCAACAAGTATAAGTTGTTTATAAATAATGGCCTTGATTATTATTACAGATTATCATTGTTGGAATACCCGGTGGTTAAAAACACGAATGTCTGGCGTTGTTGCACAAGAAGATACTGCAGTATTGCACCAATTATTGATTCGCACGTTAAGAAGACACTACTCAATAATTATTACGATAATTCTTGTCAATTATTTTATTTTATTGATTCAATAATTGTTGCGTTGATATTTTATATTACTCTTGTTGTGGCGCCCCAAAATTAGGTATACGCCACCCATCTTGGGTCGCCACTTACATGGTACATAAATTCAAATACAACTTCTTAATATAAGCGTAGGTATACAATACGACATAAACTATGAGTTTGAATACAAATATTGTCTACTAGATATTATACAAACTCAAAAGGAGTACTCATTACAACTATTATCACACTATTTCACAGAATAGTGAGGACTACTAATGCTATCCTCGGACCATTACTTCTCCCCGACTCGTCCAAATTTATGTTCTCATTTCTCGAAGAGAAACGGTGAAAGAAAAGGTGAGCTCAACTAGCCCAAGAAGAAATATTATGACTAAGATAATGCAGAATAAATTATCATTAGCCTTCAACAAGTGTTAAACCGATAAAATACAATAGACAACCGGTTTAATCTGCAGCAATGAATAAGCAATCCATTAAAAGTCGTCAAGTAGAGAATAAAGTCTACTATCTTTTAGGTTTTAAAAGGTTTTCATCAATTTTTATCATTTGAGACTCATCCTTAATAAATAAACCACCACATTTAATCATCCCCGCATACCACGGCCAAGGATTTTCATCAAATTATCAATGGTCATGACTATACTTAAGAATCACCCCCGGTCATAATCATACCAAAAACTATCCATCACGCATTACATGCCACCGAGGACTTTTGTCACATCATTTATATCAAGTCGTGATTATACCGAATGATCCTCGGTCATAATCATACTAAGTTCATCTATGCACGTAAGCCAAAGATAACATAATATAACATGAGGATGATGACAATAACATAGTAATTCAATAAAACAAGTTCAAGAATTATTTAATCCATGAATTATTAACGTCAAATTGTCAACACGACATCTTTGCTTTTCAGAAAGCAAAATTCAATAATGATCGGAAGAATATTTCCATGAAAAAAGATATGGATGAAACGCAAATATCAAGGATATTCTACTAATTTCATGGAGTATGTAAGTCAAAGTTTTAACCAACTGGGTATAATAAAGAATGGAATAACAAAAGAAATCACCGTGCATGCGCAGATTGCATGAGATGAGTTATTCCAATGTAATAATAATAACGGAACCAGTCGTGAAATTCACACGCAAGACAGGATGTTCCAACAGAATAATAAAGATGGAACCGGATCCGGTGTAAAACACACGAGATAGGATATTCCAAACAGAATGATAAAAGGCGGAACCGAGTTGGGTGTAAAACACACGAGCAGGATGTTCCAACAGAATAATAAAAAGCGGAAACTGTGTCCGGTAAAACACATGATGAGGATGTTCCAATGAGAATAATAGAAGAATGTCACCAAGTATAGGGTAAACCAGATACAAAAGTTATTCCAAATGTAATAATAAGCAATGGAATAACATAAGGATTTCACCAAGTATAGGGTATCGCAGACACAAAGTTATGTATAGGGTATGCCACTTTTACAAAAGTTATTCCAATGTAATAATAGTGAATGGAATAATGTAAGTTCTCTTCAAGAAGAAAGAATAACACCCACTTACAAGTAAAAAGAACCGAATATAGAAGTAGTGAAGTAAGAATACTCTTCTTCTTCTTTATATTTTTTCTCTATAACTTCTCTCTATAATTTCTCTCTGAGTTTCAATGAATTCGTAAGAAAATAATGAAGGAATGAGCTTATTTATAGGAAAATGGAATGCATAGTAAGCTAATCCATGAACGGTCATTGATTTACTTTAATCGACGGTCCATATTTAAAGAAAAATCTTTTAAATAAAATATAATATATTCTATTTATATAAAAACATTTTACTATGCAAACACTATGCAATACTATGCAAAACACTATGCAAAAAACACTATGCAACACTATGCATAATAAAATATAATATATTCTATTTATAGAATAACTTTAATAAAGTATTCTATTTTATATAAAAGATGTTTACATTTTATTACGTTAATAATACTGAATAAAACAAAACGTCATTATCGCATTATAATAATTCATATTATTATTAATAATACAATAATGGAATCAAACCGAGTGACTTCTCACATAAGCATCAATAATCAATACCGTGCTACTACTGCAACCTACACGACATCTTGTACTTTTACTACCGAGTAGTTCAACAAGATCAACCAGTAAAACTTTCGCCGTTATTTCAATAAAATATTTTTTGTCGTTTTTTCAATCCGATAATAATTACATTATAGGGTCCACCAATGATTGAGTAGTTGCACGAATATTCCTCGCTAAACCTAATATTCCCCACCAATCGAATATAATATAACCACTTGCAGATACTTTGCAAAATTTATAAATACTACCCACAACTATAATATTATCTCAAATTCACACCATAATATTAAAAAATTATTTTGACCAAATTTAAATCTTTATTAATGAAACTGGGGTCTCACAATCTCCCTCCTTATGGAATTTCGCCCTCTAAATTAGGGTACGTACACAGTATGATAAAGAGATGAGGATACCTTGAATACCTTTATCGTTTAAAATATTAAATTCATCTTTGAAATCGCCAAAGCTTTTCATTAACAATTCATCTTCAGCACTACAAAGCTAAAGATATACAACCAGTAAAACCAATAATGCTAAGACGCAATTTTAATAAGATCACGACCACGAATTATCCATGCACCATTTCGCCAAGGATATTCGTGTTTTCAATTACTATTATGATTATCTGAACAATCCTCGGTCATAATCATACCAAGTCCATCTACGCACGTAAGCCACGTATTGACTTTGAACGCATCCATGAATTAATATTTCATTCTTTGAGACTCATTTCAATAATTAATCCACATCATCGAATCATCCCCGCACTACTACTGTGCCAAGGATATTCATTAAGTATCACGACCACAAATTATCCACGCACTACTACCAAGATAATTGTGTTTTCAATTACTGATTATGATTATACCGAACAATCCCTAATCATAATCATACCAAGTCCATCTATGCACGTAAGCCATGGATGACTTTGAACACATCCATGAATTAATATTTCATTCTTTGAGACTCAAATTTCAATAATTAATCCACATCATCGAATCATCCCCGCACTCTGTGCCAAGGATATTCATTAGTATCACAACCACAAATTATCCATGACTACTACCAAAGATAATTGTGTTTTCAATTCTGATTATGATTATACCCAACAATCCTCGGTCATAATCATACCAAGTCCATCTATGCAACGCGTAAGCCACGAGATGACTTTGAACACATCCATGAATTAATATTTCATTCTTTGAGACTCATTTCAATAATTAATCCACATCATCGAATCATCCCGCACTACGTGCCAAGGATATTCATTAGTATCACGACCAATAAATTATCCATGCACTACTACCAAAGATAATTGTGTATTCATTTACTGATTATGATTATACCGAATAATCCATGGTCATAATCATACCAAGTTCATCTATGCACTACAGCCATGTAGATGACTTTCAACATAATATAAACATGAGGATAATGATATAAAGAATCAATCAAATGAGATAAAGGATAAATATTAAACATTTATAATATAATTTATCCAGATTCAAGAATATCCCCATGTTATCAATCATTTAATAATCTCATAATCTAATAACATTAATATTATAACAATATTTTAATCACTTCTTAAATTTATAAACAATTTATCTTAATTGTTTACACTTTACCATATAATGCATTTAATCATTCAAAATGTCATACTCATAAGATATCATCACCAATTATCAAATCCTCATCAAAAAAAAATATGCATATACTCTATATAGGATTCTCAGCCATAAAATCCTATTTTCAACTTTTCATACTTCACATAACATATTTAACTCATATGTTCAGAATTAAACTATTTTCATGAAAATACCAAATCAGCCCAAAAATATTTCTTTTCCGGGATTTAGCATAATATAGTCCCATAATGAAAATATATTTTTCTGGAATTTTAAAATTTATTTACTATTTTTAAAATCAATTTCCACTTAATTCCTTAAGAAATTAGCTACCTCAAGTTTAACTCCAAAATTCCCAAATCTTGGCAAGGGACTTACACATGTTAACGTGAGCTCCGGTTTAAATTTCATGGTCATCTGAGTTATAGAACTCGGTTATAGCGTTTTAAATCGGAAAAACCTAAATATTGAAATAGTCATAACTTGCTCATTTTAAGTCGAGAATGAGCTCATTTTTGGACAGAGGTACTTTATAACATATACTTTCATGTCCCAAAAGGCCAGAATTTTTCTCATAATTTAAGTGGCCAAACAGCCTCTCTAAAATCATGGCGTAAGCTTTTTGAAATTTACAGCTTTGGCCTCCTTTGCTAAAAATCAGTCCACACAAAAATCTACAACACCTTTTCAAAGAATTCCACTTGGATTAGTTAGGTAACTCATAGATCTAACTCTAGGATTTGACCACATTCAAAAATTCAAAATATAATAGGAGATATGGTCAATTGAATTTCATGTTACGTTTTTCACTAAAATCGATTTTCAACTCTTTGTGATTTCTAAGAAACTTTCATGTTTTCACATACTAACCAACATAACTCATCATAAAACTTACTAATACTTCATATACCCATGATTTTTATTAGTTCTATACTTTTATTATGACTTTCATCATAATCCACGTAAATGCAGATCCTTTTAGTTGAAGAAATATTTGAGGGTTTAAGAAATGGGTTTTCAGATGGGGTCAATACAAAATTCGATTTCACGTTCTAGGGTAGGCTAGGAAGTCTTCAAGAATACGCCAAGAAATTTATTAATGATAGAAATATCATTCAAAATCACATCTCTCATCCAAGAGTTGGATAAGACGTCACATTAATACCAACTGTGACTTCTATCCCTTAACCTAGATAAGATCTCACAATGATACCTATAAACTTGCCATCTTCATTCACAATGTCGCCTACAAAAAGTAAAGCGGCTTTGCATTCCACACAAGGAAGTTAACAATGAAAGGATCGGGGCTCTTTACTTATGGCTTGATATAACGTTGATTAGCTTTAGGGTTTGGTTACTTTTAATTCAGTATAACAGTTGGTTATGAATATAAAAGCTAACAACCTTACTAAAAAAGCATGATGAGTAGTTAACCAATTGATTCCTAAAATCACATCAAAGGCAAGTATTTTCAAAAGATAAGATCGATGTGTAACGTGAAAGTGTTTATTTGAATCAAACAAGATTTAAAAAAAGTAAGCGATAACGAAGGCTCCTACTATCGAAGTTTCAACCAATAAGTCAAAGTCTAACTTCCTGAGTCAAATTTAAACGTTGAACGCAACTAGGTGAAATAAAAGAGTGGGTAGAACTAGTATCAACACGGTATAGACTTCGCAAGAGCTTACGATTAACTTACCCGTGATAATTTTATTCGTGTTCCTCGTCACGAGAAAAAAAAACGCTCTCTTAAACTACCGGCTTTGGTTTGTCTCGGGGACGGTCTTTGGTGCCTCCATCCTAGTTGAATTTGTCTTTGAACGCAACAAAATCGAGCTAAGTGACCTTCTCTTCCACAATTATAACATGCTTTTGATGGTACGGCGCGCAATCGGATCGATGTGTCCCTCCCTCGCATTTGAAGCATACGACCGGTGGTCGTTCTTCTTCCTTTGAAACGGGTCATACCGCGCGTCTTTCCATCATTGTTGAATCTTCTTTTCTTGAAATGTCCATTCTTATTATTTTGGCCCCGATTACCACCAAGTGGTTACCATGCTCGCCCGTTGATTTCCTCCACGCTTGTTGTCACCGCTCGATGACTACTCTCACCGGTATTATAATTTTTTGCCACGCTCTCTTTTTAGTTGCGTTGACTCGTTATCGCGCTTCCACTAATCGAGTCATATTTACAACATCCGAATAAAACACACGCTTTATGAGAAATAAGATGTCGACGTATCTCCGGCTTCAAACCTCTTAAAACATTCGTCATTCTCTCTTCATTATCCACCAAGTGGGGACGAATCGTGATAACTCCGCAAATTTTGCCTCGTATTGCGACACGGCCATATTGTTTTGTTCCAACTTGATAAACTCCACCTCCTTCATGTATGGCGAATACTTTCGTGAAAGTATTTGTCGTTGAACGACTCCTGGAACTTCTCCCAAGATATCTTGAAGACAAGAGAGTTGAGTACGTTTTACCGATTCCCACCAAGAATCGCCTTTCTCCAAGAACATAAAGGCGTGAAAGGAAACTTTGCTCTCTGAGCATCCCAAGACATCAAATATCTTGGTAATCTGCTTTATCCATGCCGCCGGAAGTGGTTTGGCTCTCCCTTAAACTCCGGTGGTCCCAACTCCTTGAATTGTTTAGCGGTGACCGCTTCGAGAGTTTTCCGTGTTTCCACCCCACGTTTTGGATGAGAGTCGCTTTTACCGATGTTGCATGAATTTTAAAAACCTTTAAACGCATCTCGTCATTCATCAATTGATCGGTGTTGTTGTTTTATGGGAGGATTATCGCCATCCTGTTGCACATTGTCCCGATTATTGATCCGTGGAGAATCAACAGTCCTCGTGCTCCATTGCTATTCTCAACATTCTGGATGCCATTTTCAAACACCGCCACAAAATATGATTAATTGACATGTAACAATTATCTTTATATTCAACCGACCAATAAAATAGCACATAAACTTAGGTAGGTCATACTAGCGAAGGTATTCCCGTCTCTCCCTCCTAGTACTTTTCTCACATCTTAGCCAGGATCATATCCTTAGCTCGACGATACTGTTGTGACGCCCCCAAAATTAGGTATACGCCACCCATCTTGGGTCGCCACTTACATGGTACATAAATTCAAATACAACTTACTAATATAAGCGCCGGTACAATACGACATAAACTATGAGTTTGAATACAAATATTGTCTACTAGATATTATACAAACTCAAAAGGAGTACTCATTACAACTATTATCACACTATTTCACAGAATAGTGAGGACTACTAATGCTATCCTCCGGACCATTACTTCGCTCCTCGACTCGTCATTTATGTTCTCATTTCAAGAGAACGGTGAAAGAAAGGGTGAGCTCAACTAGCCCAAGAAGAAATATTATGACTAAGATAATGCGTAATAAATTATCATTAGCCTTCAATGATGTTAAACCGATAAAATACAATAGACAACCGGTTTAATCTGCGGTGGAATAAGCAATCCATTAAAAGAGTCAAGTAGAGAATAAAGTCTACTATCTTTTAGGTTTTAAAAGGTTTTCATCAATTTTTATCATTTGAGACTCAATTTTAATAAATAAACCACCACATTTAATCATCCTCGTACTACCACGGCCAAGGATTTTCATCAAATTATCAATGGTCATGACTATACCGAATCACACTCGGTCATAATCATACCAAAAACTATCCATCATCGCATTACAGCCACCGAGGACTTTTGTCACATCATTTATATCAAGTCATGATTATACCGAATGATCCTCGGTCATAATCATACTAAGTTCATCTATGCACGTAAGTTCAAAGATAACATAATATAACATGAGGATGATGACAATAACATAGTAATTCAATAAAACAAGTTCAAGAATTATTTAATCCATGAATTATTAACGCCCAAATTGTCAACATGATCTTTGCTTTTAGTAGAAAGCAAAATTCAATAATGATCGGAAGAATATTTCCATGAAAAGATATGGATGAAACGCAAATATCAAGGATATTCTACTAATTTCATGGAGTATAGAAGTCAAAGTTTTAACCAACTGGGTATAATAAAGAATGGAATAACAAAAGAAATCACCGTGCATGCGGACTTGCATGAGCAAGTTATTCCAAGCGAGTAATAATAATAACGGAACTAAAGTCGTGAAATTCACACCGACAGGATGTTCCAATGAATAATAAAGATGGAACCAGATCCGATTGTGTAAAACACACGATAGGATATTCCAATGAATGATAAAGATTTTAACCGGTGTGTTGTAAAACACATGCATGGATGTTCCAACAGAATAATAAAATCTAACCAGTCCTGTAAAAAACACATGATGCATGGATGTTCCAATGAGAATAATAGAAGAATGTCACCAAGTATAGGTAAAATAGCAGATACAAGTTATTCCAATGTAATAATAAGCAATGGAATAACATAAGGATTTCACCAAGTATAGGTATGCCACTTTTTACAAAAGTTATTCCAATGTAATAATAATGAATGGAATAATGTAAGTTCTCTTCAAGAAGAAAGAATAACACCCTTACCTAGTAAAAAAGAACTGAATATAGAAGTAGTGAAAGCAGAATACTCTTCTTCTTTCTATAACTTTTCTCTATAGCTTCTCTCTATAATTTCTCTCTACAGAGTTTCAATGAATTGTAAGAAAATAATGAAGGAATGAGCTTTATTTATAGGAAAATAGAATGCATATAAGAACTAATCCATGAACGGTCCAGATTGATTTACTTTAATCTGACGGTCCATATTTAAAGAAAAATATTTTAAATAAAATATAATATATTCTATTTATATAAAAATATTTTACTATGCAAACACTATGCAATACTATGCAAAACACACTATGCAAAACACTACGCAACACTATGCATAATAAAATATAATATATTCTATTTATAGAATAACTTTAATAAAGTATTCTATTTTATATAAAAGATGTTTCGCATTTTTTATTACGTTAATAATCTGAATAAAACAAAACGTCATTATCGCTATAATAATTCATATTATTAATCGACAATAATGGAATCAAACCGAGTGACTTTCACATAAGCATCGATAATCAATACCGTAATCGCTACTATGCAACCACACGACATCGTATTTTTTTACTAATGAAAGTAGTTCAACAAAGATCAACCGGTAAAACTTTCGCCGTTATTTCAATAAAATATTTTTGTCGTTTTTCAATCCGATAATAATTACATTGTAGGGTCCACCAATGATTGAGTCATTGTCACGAATATTCCTCGCTAAACCGAATATTCCCAACCAATCGAATATAATATAACCACTTGCATACTTTGCAAAATTTATAAATACTACCCACAACTATAATATTATCTCAAATTCACACCATAATATTAAAAATTATTTTGACCAAATTTAAATCTTTATTAATAAAATCGGGGTCTCACACTTGTTTCAATAATTGTTACTACACAAGATTTTCCATTATCGAAGCAATAATTCATATTATCCTGAATAATATTATTAGATAACATTATTAGCAATGTCTAAAAAGTTACGGCCAAGGAGAGGTTTCGTCACCTAATCAAGGCCAAAGAAGGAGAAATTCTTATTGGAAAGCCTCTTCACAGGAACCGCTTAGTCACAATATTGTCAGGATTCGTAATATTATTTGTGAATAATTAATTATTGATTTATATGATAAGGAAAATATTCATTTTATGAGGATATAGATAGATAAATTTTTTAAAGTGACAATTGTTGAAAATCGATATTTTATGATAAAATAATATTTTATTATATTATTATAATATAATAATGATAATATTTTTGCAATGAATGTGGGATATATGAGTATATGAGGAGAAATAGTATTTTTATTGCAAAAGTTGTTTAAAACATGTTAAACATGTCTGTGGTCCCATTTCTTGACTGAAATTTGATTATAGCCTGTAAAATTGCCCGTTTATGGATTTCGGTCAATTTCTGTTTGGAATTTGGAAAAACTTTCTTCTGCAAAGTTGTAGATAATAAAATTTCCTATGAAAAAGACATGTTGTTTGAATTTTTCTGATAAAAGGGCCATTTATTATGAATTATTAAAGTTCCGTAGTTCCGAAATAATTGATTTTTGGAAGTTTTAATTATTTTTTTAATAAAAACATTTTTAACATTATGGTGTGTTCCACATGTGTGTTGAATGGGCTGATTTCAGATTTTCTACGGTTGGCTTGAAATTTTTTATAATATATTAATATTATATTAAATTTTCTACTTTGGTGTTCTAACCATTTTCCTATAAATAGGGTGCTTAGGTTAGAATTGAAAATCACACCAGAAACTGAAATCTTCTCTCTCTTTCTCTCTCTATATATTGAACGTACTTTTGTGAGTATTTTAGTACTTTGAGTATTGCTATACGGTGCAAGTTTTTCAAAGACTATATCCAAAGATTCCAATGTAAGTACTATTCTTTCTGAGGTAAGGTATGTTATTTTCTTCTTAAATGATATTATTTCTTCAACACCTTTGGTTTGAACTTTTTATCAAATTTGGAACTTTTTATGTGGGAGTTCTTATTCATGAAGTTCTTATTCATGAAGTTATTATTCACACGAAAGTACAATTCATGTAAGCATGATGATTTTACTTTAATTCGGTTCCATTCTTTATTATTCGGTTGAATATATCTTTCATGCGCTTACGCACGTGATTGGTTCCGTTATTTATTATTTTGTTGGAAAACCTATCCGCAATTAAAATCGATTATCGTATCGGTGAATTCTTTTGTTATTCTATTCTTTATTATACTCGATTGGTTAAAGTTTTGGCTTTTATACTCCATGAAATTAGTGGAATATCCTTGATATTTACGCTTCATCCAAGATCTTTTCATGGAAATATTCTTCCGAGTATTCTTGAATTTTACTCCACAAAAAAAAGATATCACGTTGACAATTTGACGTTATTAGTTTCGGATAAATTAATTCTTGAACTTATTTTATTGAATTCTTATATCATTGTCATCATTCTCATGTTTATGTTATATTGAAAGTCATATGTGACCTGTAGTGCATAGATGGACTTGTTATGATTATGACTGTGGATTATTCAGATATAATCACTTAACCGTAATGTTACAAATGATGTGGTAAGAGTCCTCGTTGGCCCGTAGTGCATTGATGGATGATGATGTTGGCATGATCATGATCATTGATGAATACACGAATATCCTCGCCCAGAAAGTGCATGGATAATTTGTAGTCGTGATACTAATGGATATCCTCGTAGTAGTGTAGGGATGATGTGGTTTATTTATTGTCGAGTCTCAAATGATAAAAGTGATGAAAACCTTTTAAATCATGTAAGATAGTAGATTTTATTCTCTACTGACTCTTCTAATGGATCGCTTGTTCATTACCGCAGCTTAAACTTGATGTTTGTTATATTTTATCGGTTTAACATCTTTTAAGGCTAACGATAAATTATTCGCATTATCTTAGTCATAATATTTCATCGGGCTAGTTGAGCTCACCCTTTCTTTCATTGTTCTCTTGAAATGAGAACGTAAGAATGGATTAATGAGAACGAGTGACGGTCGAGATGATAAGATTAGTAGTCCTCACTATTCTAAATAAAGGTGTGACAATAAATGTAATGAGGACTCCATCGAGTTTGTATATTGTCTCAGATGACAATATTCTTATTAAAACTCTTAGATTATATTTTGTAAGTATTTTACACGATTGTTGTATAATTAAGTTGTATTTGAATTTTGTACCATGTATTTGGCGACCCAAGATGAGTGATGTATACCTGTTTTGGGGGCGTCACACGTAGTGCATGGATAATTCGTGGTCGTGATACTAAAGAATATCCTTGGCCTGTAGTGAAGGGATGATTTGATGATGTGGATTATTTATTAAGTTGAGTCTCAGCGATAAAAGTGATGAAAACCCTTTTAAATCATAGAAGATAATATATTTTATTCTCTACTTGACTCTTCTCATGGATTGCTTGTTCCGCTGTAGTTAAACTTGATGTCTATTGTATTTTATCAGTTTAACACTATTGAAGGCTAATGATAATTTATTATGCATTATCTTAGTCATAATATTTCTTACTGGCCTAGTTGAGCTCACCTTTTTGCTTTAATTGTTCTCTTCAAGAAATGAGAACGTAGCCGGGACGAGTCGGGGATTGGATTGACGGTCCAGATGGTTGCATTAGTAGTCTACTATTCTATGAAATAGTGTGATAATAAATGTAATGAGGACTCCATTGAGTTTGTATATTGTCTAGAAGACAATATTCTTATTGAAACTCCCAGCTTATATTTTGTCGTATTTTACACGACAGTTGTATAATTAAGTTTGTATTTAAATTTTGTACCATGTATTTGGAGACTCAAGATGGGTGATGTATACCTGTTTTGGGGGCGTCACAGTTGGTATCAAAGCTTAGGGATATTGTGTGAGACCCCAGATTTTATCAATAAAGATTTAAATTTTGACGAAATAATTTTTAATATTATGGTGTGAATTTGAGATAATATTATAGTTGTGGGTAGTATTTATAAATTTTGCAAAGTATGCAAGTGGTTATATTATATTCGATTGCCTGGGGAATATTCGGTTTAGCAGGAATATTCAGACAACTACTAATCATTGGTGGATCCCACAATGTAATTATTATTGGATCGAGAAAACGACAAAAATATTTTATTAAAATAACGGCGGAAGTTTTACTGTTGATCTTTGTTGAACTACTTTGGTAGTAAAAGTAAAGAATACGTGTGGTTGCATAAGAAAGACACTTACGGTATTGATTATCGATGCTTTATGTGAGAAGTCACTCGGTTTGATTCCATTATGTCGATTAATAATATGAATTATTATAGCGATAATGACGTTTTGTTTTATTCAGATTATTAACGTAATAAAATGTAAACATCTTTTATATAAAATAGAATACTTTATTAAAGTTATTCTATAAATAGAATATATTATATTTTATTACGCATAGTATCGCATAGTATTTTGCATAGTGTTTTGCATAAGATTGCATAGTGTTTGCATAGTAAAATGTTTTTATATAAATAGAATATATTATATTTTATTTAAAAGATTTTTCTTTAAATATGGACCGTCCGATTAAAGTAAATCAAACGGACCGTTCATGGATTAATTACTTATGCATTCCATTTTCCTATAAATGAAGCTCATTCCTTCATTATTTTTTTCTTATTTAATTCATCAAAACTCAGAGAGAGAAATTATAGAGAGAAGTTATAGAGAGAAATATATAAAGAGAAGAAGAGTATTCGCTACTTCACTACTTCTATATTCAGTTCTTTTTACGGTAGGGTGTTATTCTTTCTTCTTGAAGAGAACACATTATTCCATTCACTATTATTCATTGGAATAACTTTGTAAAAGTGGCATACCCTATACATAACTCAGATGTCTGCAGCGTACCCTATACTTGGTGAAATCCTTATGTTATTCCATTGCTTATTATTACATTGGAATAACTCAGACATGATTTACCCTATACTTGGTGACATTCTTCTATTATTCATTGGAACATCCGTCATGTGTTTTACACCGGACTGGTTCCGTTTTTTTATTATTCTGTTGGAACATCCATCATGTGTTTACACAGGACACTGGTTAAAATCTTTATCATTCTCGTTGAATATCCTATCTCGTGTGTTTTACACCGATCCGGTTCCATCTTTATTATTCTCATTGGAACATCTTTGCTTGTGAATTTCACCCGACCCGGTTCCGTTATTATTATTCTCATTGAATAACTTTTATCATCTGCAAGTACCGCATGCACGGTGATTTCTTTTGTTATTCCATTCTTTATTATACTCGGTTGGTTAAAACTTTGACTTCTATACTCCATGAAATTAGTAGAATATCCTCGATATTTGCGTTTCATCCAAAGATCTTCTCATGGAAATATTCTTCCGATCATTATTGAATTTTTTGCTCTACTAAAACAAAGATCGTGTTGACAATTTGGGACGTTAATAATTCATGGATTAAATAATTCTTGAACTTGTTTTATTGAATTACTATGTTATTGTCATCATCCTCATGTTATATTATGTTATCTTTGGCTTACGTCGTAGATGAACTTAGTATGATTATGACCGAGGATCATTCTAAGATAATCACGACTTGATATAAATGATGTGACAAAAGTCCTCGTGGCATTCGTAATGCGTTGATGGATAGTTTTGGTATGATTATGACTGGGGTGATTCGGTAAGATAGTCTTGACCATTGATAATTTGATGAAAATCCTTGACCGTGGATGCGAGGGATGATTAAATGTGGTGGTTTATTTATTAAAATTCGAGTCTCAATGATAAAATTGATGAAAACCTTTAAAACCTAAAAGATAGTAGACTTTATTCTCTACTGACTCTTTTAATGGATTGCTTATTCCACCGCAGCTTAAACCGGTTGTCTATTGTATTTTATCGGTTTAACACTCGTTGAAGGCTAATGATAATTTATTCGCATTATCTTAGTCATAATATTTTTCATCGGGCTAGTTGAGCTCACCCTTTCTTTCACCGTTCTCTTCGTGAAATGAGAACATATATTTGGGACTTAGTCTGGGAACGTAAGTAATGGTCCGGAGGATAAGATTAGTAGTCCTCACTATTATTGAAATAAGTGTGATAATAGTTGTAATGAGTACTCCTTTTGAGTTCAGTATAATATCTAGTAGACAATATTTGTATTCAAACTCATAGTTTATGTCGATTGCATACCTACGCTTATATTAATAAGTTGTATTTGAATTTATGTACCATGTAAGTGGCGACCCAAAATGGGTGACGATACCTAATTTTGGGGGGCGTCATATATCAGAAGACCCCAACTTATTATTAATGAAATTTAATTTTCTCTATTTATTATTTTGAAATAGTAAGGGTTGATTTGATTAATGTGGATAGTTAGGGGTAAAATACGCAAATATTTCAAAATAAGCAAGTGGTTATAAAATATTCATTGTTGTTGGGGAATATTCGTTTGGTCGTGGAATATTCAGATCGTCGGGGAATATTAGACGACGCACAAGCAACCATGTGGGGCCCATAACTAAAGCGATTGGATGAAGAAAAGCACAAATATAAGTTGTTTAAAAATAACAACAGTAGTTATTATCAATTAATCATTGTTAAAATACTAAATTGGTTAAAACACAAGAAGATTACCAGCATATTGCACCAATTATTGATTCTTACGTAAGAAGGCTTTACTCAATAATGGTTATGATAATTATCGCTCAAAGATTTTATTGATTTAATAATTGATGCGTTGATATTTTATATTGTCATTGTTTCAATAATTGTCATTACACAAGATTTTTCATTATCGAAGCTAATAATTCATATTATCTAAATAATATTATTAGATAACATTATTGGCAATGTCTAGAAAGTTACATCTAAGGAGAGGTTTGGTCACCTAATTGCTGCGCCAAGAAGGAGAAATTCTTATTGGAAAGCCTCCTCTTCCTCAGAAGGCGCCTGTCATTAATAATCTTGTGATTTTGTAATATTATTTGTGAATAATTAATTATTGATTCATATGATAAGGAAAATATTGATTTTATGTGGATATAGATGGAGAAAATTTTTAATGTGACAATTGTTGAAAATTGAAATTTTATCTTTTTCTGATAAAATAATTTATTTAAATATATTATTATATTATAATAATATAATAATGGTGATATTTTTACAACGAATGTGGGATATATGAGTATACGAGGAGGAAGAGTATTTTTGTTGCAATAAATATTTAAAACATGTTAAACATATCGATTGGAACCATTTATCGATCGAAATTTGATTATATACTCAGAAATCGCTTGGTTTGGGGATTTGATTACGATTTCTGTTTGGAATTTGGAAAACTTTCTTCCAAAGTTGTAGAGAATTGAATTTCCTATAAAAACACGCGAGATTTGAATTTTCTGATAAAAGGGCTATTTATTATGAATTATTGAAGTTCCGAAGTTCCGAAATAATTAATTTTTGGGAGTTTTAGTTAATTATTTTGAGAAAAACGTTTTTGCAACTAAGTTGGCCTCACATGTGATTCAAATGGGCTGAGATCAGTTGTCTAAGGTGGGCTAAAGAAAATGTGAAAAATATATTAATATTATATTCAATTTTCTACTTTGGTGTTCTAAGCATTTTCCTATAAATAGGGTGCTTAGGTTAGAATTGAAAAACACACCAGAAACTGAAGTTTCTCTCTATTTCTCTCTCGATATATTGAGCGTATTCTTGTGAGTATACTTTGAGTATTGTTAGACGATGCAAGTTCCCTTAAGCACTATATCCGGTATTCCAGCTAGAAGTACTAATCTTTCGAGGTAAGGAATGTTATTTTCTTCTCAAATGATATTATTTCTTCAATATCATTATGCTGAAATATTAGTTGGAACTTTTTATCAAATTTGGAACTTTTCCACGCTTCGGAGTTACTTATTCATGAGTTCTTATTCACGAGTACTATTCATGAAGCGTGAAGATGTTTTATTGGAAATTTCTATCTTTTGGTGTCTGAGTTACTATTCACGATACTGTGACTATTCATTTAAAAATAAAATTTCTTTTTTTTGTCCAAAATATCTATTCTGGATACTAGCTTTGATTGTATCCATGTTTTGATCATTCTTGAATTTTACACCACTATGATTATTTTTGAGGTATTTTTGAACATGGATAAAACAAAGTACGAATCCTTAATCCTTAATCCTTGTCATTTTGTTTCACTGGATTCATTTCTTTAAAAATATTTTTCATCATCCTCGCCTTAAATGATGATATTATTGAATATTTTTGCACCGTAGTACAAAAGATGAATGATTTACGAAGAATATCTTCGTAGTAGTCTGCAAAGATGAACAGTGTTTAGATGAACATGATTAAATCGATGAATATCTTTGGCCTCAGTGCAAAGTAAAAGATGAATATTTGATTCCAGATGTATATTTATTGATGTTACAGGATAAAAGATGACGATGAACTTTTAAATTCATACATGTAAGATAGTAGTTTGCATTCTCTACTTAACTCTTCTAATGAATTATTATTTTTCATGCGAATATTGATTTAAAATTTGTTGTCTATTGTATTCTATTAGATTTTTCCCCGTTGAAGACTAACTGTAATTTGTTGTATATTATCTTAGTCATAATATTCTTTACTTGGGCTAGTTGAGCTCACCCTTTTCCTTTTTGTTCCATTTTTCTTCTCGGGAGGCGAGAATATAAAGCGAAAGTACTAGCTCTGGGGTATGGAATGAAGGTTTTAGAAAGAATTGTTTAGTAGTCCTCACCATTTTTGTAAAATAATGTATCAATAAATGTGATGAGGATTTATTTGAGTATAGATATTGTCTGTAAGATAATATTTGTATTCAAACTCACAGTTTTACTGTTGTAATAATAAAGTTGTAGTTGTTTCTGTACCATGTATTGACAACTCAGAATGGGTGATGTATACCTATTTTGGGGGCGTCACAGATATAATCCCTGGCTGAGATGTGAGACAAGGACTAGGAGGGGAGAGACGAAGAATTCCTTCGTTAGTATGACCTACCTAAGTTTATTAATTTGTTATTTAATTGGTCGGTCAGAGTATAGGGATAATATGTGATATGTCAATTAACCCTTGTTTTGTGGCAGTATTTGAAAATGACATCTAAAAATATTGAGATTAGCAATGAAGCACATGTGACCGTTGAGTCATCAACGATCAATACCCAGGATAATGTGCAACAAGAAGACAATAATCCTCAGGTAAATAACAACACCGATCAAATGATGAACGATGAGATGTTAAGAGGCTTTATGCAATTCATGCAATATCAGGTAAGAGAAACTCCTGTTCAAAATATAGGTGGAAATAATGGCAACCTACTACGGTCACCACTAATCGATTCAAGGAGTGGGACCACCTGAAATTTTGGGAAAGCCAGAACCACTTAAGGCGGAGACGTGGTTAAAGCAGATCACCAAGATATTTGATGTCTTGGGATGCTCCGAGGAGCAAAAGCTTCCCTTTGCTACCTTTATGTTGCGTGAAGAGGCAGATTACTGGTGAAAATCTGTAAAATGTACCCAGCCTGACGCACTCAAGATGTCTTGGGAGAAGTTCCAAGAGCTATTCAACGACAAGTACTTTTTCGAAAGTATTCGTCACATGAAGGAGGTGGAGTTTATCAAGTTTGAGCAAAATAATATGACCGTGTCACAATACGAGGCTAAATTTGCGGATTTATCCCGGTTTGCATCCCATTTGGTCGATAATGAGGAGCGAATGACGCGAATGTTTCTAAGAGGTTTGAAACCCAAAATACGTCAATACCTCATTTTCATAAACTTTTTTATATTAGGATGTTGTGAATAGGGCTCGATTAGTGGAGAGCGATAATGAGTCATCACAACCAAAAGGTAATGTCCAAGAACACAATAATAATCATATGGGTGGCAATTTATCGAACAATGATAACCATCGGGGAAATTATCATTAAGAATGATAACCACTTGGTGGTAATCATGGCCAAGATAATAATAAGTGGAAATTTTAAGAAGAGAAGATTCAAGAATGATGGAAAGACAAGAAGACCAAAGACCCGTTTCAAAGGAAGAAGAACGACCACCGGTCAGATGTTTCAAATCTGGACAAGAGGGACACATCCGTCTAAACTCAGACGCGTAAAGAACCAAAAGCGTGTTTTATTTGCGAAAGAGAAGGTCACCTAGCTCAATTTTGTCGTATGGTGAAGTCAAGTCCAACTGGTATTTTTAAGTGTTTGTGTCTATTTATGCATATTTTATGTTGTTTTGTAGGAATTGGGACAAAATTTACTTGGATCGACATTTGGGGTGGCTAGATTAGCGTTTTCAGCTTGCCATTTACATAGCATCCACTTCAACGCCAATTTCAGCATTGATACAGACTTTATTTCGGAAAACTCAACGAATGAAAGTTTTAGATCTACGTCTCCTCTTTCCGGAACATCTAGAATCATCTAAATCATAGTTCTTATGAAGAAGTTATGGCCATTTTGCCAAAGGACGTCGGAGCAAAAAATTTCCAGAAAAGTGGCGGTCATTGGGCGCCCATTTCGTGCCTATGCCCAATGCCGTGGTGTTAGGGCGTTGTTCTATACATGTATCAACAAACTGGGAAGAGATTTGTCAAACTTGGACGCGTTTTGGGGCGAATTTTGACTCCAAATAGGATTGAGTTTGTTCCTAAGCTAAAAATTGGATTTGTAACCTATAAATACATGATGTAAAACATAAAATAAGGAGAGATTAGATATATTAGACTAGATAAAACACTCCATTAGATTAGAATATAAACCCTAGTTCTTAATTAGCCATTGGAGATGGAAGCAAATTGAAGAGTTAATTTGGAGATCAAGAAAAGCAAAGAACAAGAGGGAGCATCATATTTTGGCGATAATGATTTTATCATCTTCTCTTATCATAATTTTATCTTTTAATGTCTATTCAATTGTGGATTCTTGGTTTTAATTCATTAATCATGAACTAACTCTTTTATTAAGACTACAATTGAACCTTTTATGTCTATGAATTAGTTATCTGATTTATTCCAAGTATTTATGTCAAAGTGAATTGTTTATCTTGCCTTGTGCTTATTGTTTAATTATTTGGCCAATAATTATCTTGTTACTCTAGAAGGAATTGAAAGAGGAGATCTAGGATTAGAACTGGGCATGATAACATGTGTCCTTAGTTATTTGCATGGTGAATACTTAGGTTCGTGAATTGAATGGAAATATCTGTTCACCGCATGTAACAAATAAGGAATTGGGATTGAAGGAGTTTAATTCAATTGTTTTGCATATGAATATAGAAAGATTAATCTGGATTAAATAGAAGTTAATTGATCACTTGGAAAAGGGCTTTTGACACTTGGAATTCCTGTTAACAATTTATTAGGCATAATAATTTGGATAATTGGATAATTAGTTTATAGTTCATAATTGGGGATATTGTAGTCTTAACCTTTATTTATTTGAATTTATTTATAAAGTAATTCAGTTTAATTAGTTAATTTAGTTTTCTTAATTAGAAAAATCACAATTTGCAGTTTGTTTAAATAAAATTGATTTGGTTAAGAGTTAGTAGTTGGTGATTTTTATTAAATAATTCCTCGTGGGAACGATACTCTACTTTCACTTTATTGCTTGTCAATCGTGTATACAAGACGTATTCATTGATCATGTAAATCGATCGACAAGATTTTGGCCGTCATTCGGAGAATTAGTTTAATAATTTTGCTAATATTAATTTTTATCAAATTAGTTTTAATTTAAACGTTTTTTTTCCTTTAATTCTCTGTCAAGTTTTTTTTTCTCTCTTTTCAGGTACCATGGCGGAATTTAATTATCAATGGCCGAATACGAGAATGACTCAGCCAAGGGGAGCGGAGAATGATGGACTCATGAAGATTTCTTCGCATTATTAGCACAAATTGAGACACTTTCGAAGAGGGTCGACGCTTTTGAAGCTCAATGTCGTCAAAGTGTGGCGGTTACTTGTGATTATTGTGCTAAAAATCATGAGTCATCAATGCACCACCAGTTTCGAGCCGGTATCGTATAGTGGTGATTATCCCAACAATTATGTCTATCCCAACAACTATTATCAGGATTGGGGGTATCACCCGGATTTTTCATGGAGCCATACTCATCAAGATCAATTTTATGCTCCAAGTCCAACATACCCACCAGATTTCTCGTGTCCACCTCCACTACAACAAGAAGAACATTCAAATTGGGAGAAAGCTTTGTCTAAGTTCATAGCATCAGGTGAGGAGTGGATGATTAATCGAGAGATATTGAGTCAAAACTTTACGAACCAAATGGAACAACTAACCAATGCCTCGAACATTTATCCTCAATACACTTGGCCCTATGACATGGATTCCGAAACTGATGGAGAGCCCGAACAAAATCTGCAACTAGATAAGCCACAAGATGTTGAAAGAGAAGAAACAATTGGGAACCAAGAAAAGGAGATCGACGAAGATTTAACTGTAAGATTCAACGAAGATGAGCCGATTTCATTAGTATCCCATGTGCCTCCTCCACCAAAGTTCAAGAATCCGGGCAGTTTTGCAAAACCATGCCTAATTGGCAGTCATATCGTCGGTAAAACTCTTTGTGACATAAGAGTTAATACAACAGGAGTCGTGGTGGGATGAAAAGGAGAAGATAGAGGAAGATCCCATCAGTGTTTATTAAGCTTCAATGCCCTAATCTGATCATTGACATAATGGAGAAAAAACCTAGTTTTTGGACGTTCTTAATGGGGAACATATCTACAAAGAGCATGCTAGGTGACTTTCATTCAAGGGTCATTACTAATGGTGTGAGACCCTAGATTTTATGAATAAATATTTAATTTTCTCAAAATAATTTTTTGAATATTATGGTGTGGATATGATATAATGTTATAGTTGTGGGTAGTATTTATAAATTTTGAAAAGTATGCAAGTTGTTGTATAATATTCGATTGGTCGGGGAATATTCTTTTTGTTTGGGAATATCCGCATTTGACAAGACAATTATCGGTGGACCCTACAACGGAATTATTGCCGGATTAAGAAAACGACAAAAAATATTTTTTATGAAAATAACTACGAAAGTTTTACCGTTAAAACCTGTTGAACTACTTTAGGTAGTAAAAAAACGATGAATACGCGTGGTTGCATAAGAAAGAATACGCGGTATTGATTATTGATGTTTACGTGATAAGTCACTCAGCTTTTTGTTTTATTAGTATTATTAATGTAATAAAATGTAAAAGTTTTTATATATAAATAGAATATATTATATTCTATTACTTATAGTATTTTGCATAGTAAAATCTTTTTATATAAAACATAATACTTTTTATAAAGTTATTCTATAAATAGTAATATATTATATTTTATTACGCATAGTATTGCGATAAAGGCTCTGTGATAGTATTTTGTATAGTAATTTTTTTATATAAAATGTAATACTTTTATAAAGTTATTCATTTTATTAGATTATAAATAGAATATATTATATTATATTTAAAAGATTTTGCTTTAAATATGGACCGTCCGATTAAAAGTAAATCAACTGGACCGCTCATGAATTAGTTACTATGTAGCCCATTCTTCTATAAATAAGCTCATTCCTTCATTATTTCTTACTTAATTCAATCGAAACTCTAGAGAGAGAAACTATAGAGAGTTCTTCTTCTATAATCTCGAGCGTATTTCTTTAGAGTTTAAGAAAGCTTTGAAGCGTGAAGACAAGTTTTCTTCAAGTATATCCTCGCCCTACCAAATTTCGGAATACTCTTCTTTCAAAGGTAGGGATATTATTTGTCAGACTCGTAAAGGGTATTCTTTCTTTCTTATTCATGAAGAGAACTTCATTATTCCATTCTTTATTATTCATTTGAATAACACGATACGTGGGATACCCTATACTTGGTGAAATTCTTCCGTTATTCCATTCTTTATTATTATGTTGGAATAACTTGTTTATGCTAAGTATCGCATACATGGTGAAATTATTCTAATATTCCGTTTCTTTATTATTCGTTTAATATCTCGCCATAGCGTATTACACTACTGATTCGGTTCCATTAATTATTTCATTGGAATAACTCGCATGCATGTGCCTATCGCATCGTATTAATGGTGCTTTTCGTTGTTATTCCATTCTTTATTATTCGTCGAAATATCATATCGTGCGTTTACGCTTTGGGAATCGGTTTCATTATTTATTATTCATTGGGAATAACTCGTCTGCATGCAAATATCTATCGCACGCATGGTGAATCCTCCCGTTATTTCATTCTTTATTATTCGTTGGAATAACATGTCTACATGTGGATTATCACATGCACGGTGAATGATCCTTTTTAATTCATTCCTTATTAAATTATGGAAATGATCTCAGATACGTGGATTACCTGCATTTGAGGATTTAAAAATCCATTTGCGCTTTCATATATTCTCTTATACTCGGTTAAGTTAAAGTTTTGGCTTCTATACTCCATGAAATTATTGGAATATCCTCGATATTTCAAGGCTTCATCCAAAGATCTTTTCATGGAAATATTCTTCCGAGCATTCTTGAATTTACTCTACAAAGAAGTATCACGTTGACAATTTGAACTTTATGGTTCCTCGGATAAATTAATTCTTGAACTTATTTTATGAATTCTTATATCATTGTCATCATCCTCATGTTTATATTATGTTGAAAGTCATACATGGCTCGTGGTGCATAGATGGACTTGGTATGATTATTACCAGGGATTATTCGGTATAATCATGACCGTAATGTTATAAATGATGTGGAAAAAGTCCTCATTGGCCCGTAATGCATTGATGGACAATTTTGGTATGATTATGGCTATGGATTCTCTTGCCGAGGTGCAAAGATGAATTGTTTTATGGCAAGATCGGGATAGTTGATGAAAACACGATTATCTTTGGCCCGTGAATGCATGGATAATTCGTGGTCGTGATACTTAAAGAATATCATTCGCTCGCAGTCGCGAGGATGATTTGATGATGTGGATTATTTATCGAAATGAGTCTCAAATGATAAAAGTGATGAAAACCTTTTAAATCATAGAAGATAGTAGACTTTATTCTCTACTTGACTCTTCCAATGGATCGCTTGTTCACCGCAGATTAAACTTGATGTTTGTTATATTGAATCGGTTTAACATTGTTGAAGGCTAACGATAATTTATTCGCATTATCTTAGTCATAATATTTCTTCTCGGGCTAGTTGAGCTCACCCTTTTCTTTCATTGTTCTCTTGTGAAATGAGAAACGAATGGGACTAGTCGGGGAACGTGAGTGATGGTCCTAGATGGTGCATTAGTAGTCCTCACTATTCTATGAAATAGTGTAATAATAAATGTAATGAGGACTCTATTGAGTGTGGATATTGTCTAGATGACAATATTTGTATTAAAACTCACAGCTCATGTTGTATATTTAAGTTTGTATTTGAATTCTGTACCATGTATTTGGCGACTCAAGATGGGTGATGTATACCTATTTTGGGGGCGTCACAAATGGGAACCTCCCAAAAGAGACATTGCTTCTGATGGATGGAGGGTTCCTCAATTTTCGTAGGGGAATTGGATAGAGAATTGAAGAAGTCAGGCTGAGACTATAAAACAAGCGCTTATTGGGAGGCAACCCAAGTTTAATTTTTAGTTTTTATTTTTATCAGGTTATATATTAGTAGCTTTTAATTTACATTTATTTAGGATTTAATAAAATTGTTTCTATTATGATTTACAGGTTATTCAAGTCAAATTCAAGTGTGGTGCCCAATTTTTTCTATGTGCTTTGCCTATTCTCCAAACTTAGTGGACAAGGAGAAAGATTCTTATATTTTCAGGGAAGTCCTCTGCTCTACTTTTTTCTATTTCAGTCATTGAGGACAATGTCTAGTTGAAGTTTGGGGGAACTTTAGTGTCGTATTGCATATAGTTAGTTATTTATATTGTAGTTCGTTATTTTTATGTGTTAACATTCTTTTTAGGTTGCATATAATACATGGTAGTTAATTTCATATTCATATATGTGTTGCATTAGTATGTGTTCATGTAGTATAATTGCATATTTTTTTTACATGAATCTGTGTGATCGGTTGGTGTGGTCTTAGCTCGGCCTATGATAAGATTGGTTTTGCATGTTAACTTGAACAGTGTTGATAATAGATGATGAGTTCTAATTTTAAACATGAAGAAAATCTGAGCCTGTCTAAAATTTATGTAACCGGTTAGCAATTATAGTTTAACTGTTTTAAACTACTTGGTTCAAGGGTTTCATAATTTGTTTCTAAGGGAAAATCTTGGTTAAAATTTAAGGAAATTAGTAAACTGACGGTAAAGGTTGGAATGGCGTAAAAGCTTGAGTTTGGGGGAATCTATGAGATATATATATACAAAATGAAAATGAAAAAAAAAAAGAAAATTCAGAAAAAGAAAAAGAAATGAATAAACACTGTGGCATGCTTGTCTAGTTTTGTGGCCATTGCTACTTGAGTAACTAAGCCCGAGGGGATTGTCTTTACACCTAGAGCCCTAAGGTCTTAATGTCTTGGGAGTCGTTGGTCGAAAGCTCGTTAAGGTAAAGCACTGAAAAGCCTAAGGGAATAAGACATTGCACAGCCATGAGAAAAAAATAAATAAAACACGAGAAAGAGCAAAAATGCCCTTGTGGTTGAATAAATGTAGAAATAAATCCTATATTTACCCTTAGACTTGGTAATTGCTTAGTTTTAACTGGAGTTGTCATGTTCACAAAAGTAATTGAATTGGAACTGAAAATTTTCTTCTAAGAAGCTTGTTATGTGATTATTTTGAACTGTGGTTGGTTAGAATGGTTAACAAGCACACACGCACAGCATGGGTGATGACAGGTTTGGATTGACTAACTGGTTAGAGTTATGGACTTCGATTTAATCGGATAAATTGTTTGAGTATCAATGGTATCTTTGAGGTCTGTTGCTATATATCATATTGATTTATTACTGGGTTCATAGGTATATATTAGGAAGTAGATCATGCATATGCATTCATGTAACTTAGTTCGGTTGTTTATTTTTAGTTCTTTTGTGTTTTTGCTTGAGGACAAGTAAATGTTTGAGTTTGGGGGTATTTGATGAGTGAGTTTTATACTCATAATTGAGTGCGTTTGAGCTTAATCTTTTGGATGTTTTTAAGTATTTGTGTCTATTTATGCATGTTTTATGTTGTTTTGTAGGAATTGGGACAAAAGTTACTTGGATCGACATTTGGGGTGACTAGATTCGCGCTTTCGGCTTGCCATTTACATAAAATCCACTTCAACGCCAATTTTAGCATTAATACGGACCTTATTTCGAAAACTCAAAGAATTAAAGTTGTAGATCTACATCTCCTCTTTCCGGAACATCTTGAATCATCAAAATCGGAGTTCGTATGAAGAAGTTATAGCCATTTTGCCAAAGGACGCCGGAGCAGAAAATTTCGAAAAAAAGTGGCCATTCGCTTGGCGCCCATTTCAGTGCCTCCGCCAAATATTTGGGGAGCTAGGGGCGATGTTCCAAAGATTATGCTCAGTAGCAACGGGCGCTGAGGAAGAGATTGGTCAAGCTTGGAAGCGTTTTGGGGCAAATTTTAACACTTTTTTGACTACAAATAGGATTGGGTTTGTTCCTAAGCTAAAAATTGGACTTGTAACCTATAAATACATGATGTAAGGCATAAAATAAGGGTAGATTAGATAGATTAGACTAGATAAAACACTCCATTAGATTAGAATATAAACCCTAGTTCTTAATTAGCCATTGGAGATGGAAGTAAATTGAAGAACACCGGAGATCAAGAGCAAGAACAAGAGGGAGCATCGATTTGGCGATAATGATTCTCTCTCTTCTCTTATCATACTTTTATCTTTTAATGTCTATTCAATTGTGGATTCTTGGTTTTAATTCATTAATCATGAACTAACTCTTTTATTAAGACTACAATTGAACCTTTTATGCCTATGAATTAGTTATTTGATTTATTCCAAGTATTTATGTCAAAGTGAATTGTTTATCTTGCCTTGTGCTTATTGTTTAATTATTTGGCCAATAATTACCTTGTTACTCTAGAAGGAATTGAAAGAGGAGATCTAGGGTTAGAACTGGGCATGATAACATGTGTCCTTAGTTATTTGCATGGCGAATACTTGGGTTCGTGAATTGAATGAAAATATATGTTCACGGCATGTTCTTCGGCTATCTCGTCTGGTTCTAACGCAATAATGTGGTTTGGGTCGTCCACATATTTACGTAACATCGATACGTGAAAAACATTATAAACACGCGGCATACTTAGCGTTAAGGTGAGTCTATAGCCACGGCCCTACTTGATCGAGGATTTCAAATAAATCAAGGCTCGAGCTTTCTTTCTTCATCGACTCTTACTTCAGAATAACGATTCTTTCACCTTCTTCTTTATATTCATCAGCTCCAGTGTGTAGCTTAAGCAATTTTAACTTTATCGATTAAAGTCAATTCTACTCGTATATTCGTTATCTTCACGTGGGTTCCTAGAGTCTTTAACTCTATCTTCATCATTTGTAAGTTATACGAAATGGGTTTTTGTGTTAACAACGTCGCACTCAGAACGCGATATGATCTTTACTCAACGCGCCAGCTACCACGTTCGCTTTCCCACGATGGTATTGAATGGTACGATCGTAATCTTCAACAGCTCGAGCCAACGCCTTTGGCGCATTATATGTTCGTTTTGGTTGAAGAAATATTTAAGGGTTTTAGAAATGGGTTTTGTACTGGGGTCGATACAAAATTCGATTTCACACTCTAGGGGTAGGCCTAGAAGTCCTTCGAGAATACGTCAGGAGATTTATTAACAATAAAAATATTATTTAAAAACGTTGACTCTCATCCAAGACTTGGATAGCACATGAAATGAAGGTTTCTACTAACGAAGTTTTAATCGATAAGTCAAAGTTTAACTTCTCAGAGTTAAATTTAAACATTGGCAAAGTTAAAAGAGAGATAAAATAATGGGTAGAACCAGGGGTATATAATAAGGTATAGACTTCGTAAGAATTTATAATTAACTAACCCGTGCTAACTTCGTTCGGGTTACTCGCTTCTTTCGAGAAGTCACGAAAAACGCTTCTTCCCGAAACCACCGAGGCTTTGTTTTTGCCAGATCCACCTTTTGGTACCACCGTCTCAATGGACTTGATTTTACTTCTGTGAGACAAAATCGAGCTATGTGACAAATCTTTTCCACAACTAAAACATATGTTGGAAAGTTGTGAGCAGTTTGGACTTATATGTCCCTCCTCTCGCGTCTCAGAAGATCTAAGCCGATTGGCCGTTCTCCTCCCCTAGAATTTGTTCTTTGGTCTTTGGTCTTTATCGACGCCTTCCCATCACTTCCAGAATCTTTCTTCTTGAAATTTCCACTTGAATCATTTCTTCTATTATCTTGGCATGATTACCACCAAGTGGTTACCATTTCGAATGATAATTTCATCCACGATGGTTATCATTGTTAGACGACCGCTGCCAATTTAGATGACGATTATTATCGTGTTGTTGCTCGTTATCCTTCCGGTTGGGTTTGGCTCATTATCGCGCTCCACTAATCGAGCCCTATTCACAACATCCGAATATAAACAAAGATTGTGAGATATGAGGTATTGACTTATTTCGGGTTTCAAACCTCGCAGAAACATTCGTGTCATTCGTTCCTCATTATCAACCAAATGGGATGCAAATCGGGATAACTCCGCAAACTTAGCTTCGTACTGCGACAAGTTCATATTGTTTTGCTCCAGCTTGATGAAATCAACCTCCTTCATGTGACGAATACTTTCGGGAAAGTACTTGTCATTGAACAATTCTTGGAACTTCTCCCAAGACATCTTCGGTGGCGGAGTTGAGTATGTTTTACCGATTCCCACCGAAGAATCAGCCTTCTCCTCGCAATATAAAGGTGGCAAAAGGAACCTTTTGCTTCGGAACATCCCAAGACATCAAATATCTTGGTGATCCGCTTTATCCACGTTTCGCCGTAAAGTGGTTCTAGCTTTCCCAAAAACTCGTGGTCCCAGCTCCTTGAAGCGCTTAGCGGTGGCCGATCACCGTGGGTTGCCATTGTTTCCACCTTGTATTTTGAATAGAACCGCTTTACCGATGTTGCATGAATTCGCATAAAGCCTACGAACATCCCATCGCTCACCATTTCACCGGTGTTATTGTTTTACGAGGATTATTGTCTTCACGCACCTTATCCCGGTATTGATTAAAGGTGTCTCCAATGTCTCATTCACTCCATTGTTAATATTTCCTGATGCCATTCTTAAATACTGCCATAAAACAAGGGTTAATTAACAAATCAAATATTATCCCTATACTCTGACCGACCAATTAAATACCAAATAAACTTAGGTAGGTCATACTAGTGAAAGAATTCTCCGTCTCTCCCCTCCTAGTTCTTGTCTCACATCTCAGTCAGGGATCATATCCCTAAGCTTTGATACCAACTGTGACGACCCCAAAATAGGTCCATTCCATCCAACCCATTCTGAGTCGCCAAATACATGGTACAGAAACAAATACAACTTCATTAAACTGTGAGTTTAAATACATATAGAGAGTATAAAAACTCAAAAGGAGTTCTCATTACAATTATTGATACACTATTTTAAAAATAGTGAGGACTGCTAAAACAACTTTCTAGAACCATCACTCCGTACCCCGACTAGTTCCTGCTATGTTCTCACCTCCTGAGAAGAAAAATGGAACAAAAGAGTGAGCTCAACTAGCCTAGTAAAGAATATTATGACTAAGATAATATACAACAAATTATCATTAGTCTTCAACAGGGAATAATCTGATAAAATATTAGACAACAAGTTTTAGATCAACAACTACAGCGGAAAACAGCAATCCATTAGAAGAGTCAAGTAGAGAAAGAATTTTACTATCTTCTAAGATTTAAAAGTCTATCATCAATATTTTATCCCTGCAACATCAATCAATATACATCTTGAATCAAATATTCATCTTTGCACTACAGGCCAAAGATATTCATTTGTATCACCAGTTGGTCATCTCAACACCTGTTCATCTTTGCACTACGGGCCAAAGATATTCATTAGGTAATCATTCATCTTTGCACTACATGCCAAATATATTCATTTGTATCATCATTTAGGATGAGGATGATGAAAATATTTTAAATAAAAGCGAATCCAATGAGATAATGGATCAAATATTAAGGATTCAGTATTACAGCTTTATCCAATTTCAATAATATTCAAATAACCAATTTTGAAGCGAGAATTCAAAAATAATGATCAAAACATGGATACAATCAAAGATAGTAACTATAATAAACAACTTGGACAAAAAGAAGAAAATTTCATTTTTCGATTGAATAAGGTTACAGATTCGTGAATAAGGTCAGATATGTGAATAAAGGCAGTATCACGTGAATAGTAACTCCAGACACAAAAATTCCAAATTTGATAAAAAGTTCATACCAATATTTCGGCGATAATGATATTGAAGAAAATATCATTTAAGAAGAAGATAATATCCCTTACCTCAAAATATCAAGATCTGACGATCGGAATATCCAGATAAGGTCAAGGAAACTTGCACTAATTAATGTAAACTCATAAAGTATCTAAATACTCACAAAATACACTCAATAATCTAGAGAGAGAAGAGAAAACTTGTTTCGGTGTGATTTTAATTCTAACTTAAAGCCCTATTTATAGGAAAATGTTAAGACGTCAAGCAGGACTTAACTCATGACTTCGATGGCTTTTTACTCGCTACTATTCTCACCCACCACATTTGAATAAAAATCTCAAAGACATTTCTTCACCAACCAAGAATGGGGCCCACAAATTCTAGATTTTTCCACCAAAATGATTTATAACCTAATTTCCGAATCACCACCTCTTAAAATTCATAACAAATCATACGCTCATTTTTAATTCAAGTTAAAATTTGTGGACATATACTCAACTTATATATGTATAACATATCCAAAATTACAACGATCCAACGGTCGAATTAAAAATTATAACTCCCGCAATATATCTCAAAAAACACTGGTTTGATTTTTAATACCTCCAATCCGACAAAATACTAATAAAACACCTCAACATTAATTCCTTCATTTATAACCACATAAATAAATCCATCATTTATATCCACATAAAATAAATATTTCCTTATCATATGAATCAATGATTAATTATTCACAAATAATATTACTGTAATCACATTTATGACAAACCAGTCGTTCCCGGAAGAGGGGCTTTCCAATAAGGATTTCTCTTCATGGCGCCGCAATTAGGTGACCAAAACCTCTCCTCGATGAACTTTCTAGACATTGCCAATAATGTTATCTAATAATATTATTCCAAATAATCAATTATCGATCGATAAATGAGATATTGTGCGGTTGGCGATAATTGAAACAACAATAATATAAAATATCAACGCAGCAATTATTGAATCAATAAAATAAAATATTGAGCAAGAATTCATCGTGACAATTATTGAGTAAGTAAAGCCTTTCACGTATCGATCAATAATTCATCAATATATGCAATACCGTATGCCATCGCTAAACAACGCAGTATTACTTTACTTTAACCAACCGGATATTCCAAGATCTTAACAGAATAACTATATCAATTATTTATTAGAACCCAAACTTTGTTGTTTTCTTCATCAAGATAGGTTATCCGTTATGGGGCCCATAAATGGATCTTGTGGTCATACGTAATATTCCCAACGTAAAAGAATATTCCACGACCAAACGAATATTCAAAACAATGAATATTTTATAACCACTTGCTTATTTTGCAAAATTTGCACATTTCACCCATAACCAAAGTATTATATCAAATTATCACCTTATTATTCACAATAATAAATAGAGGAAATTCGATTTTATTTATAATAAGTTGGGGTCTTACATGTTAATTATAAATTCTTTCTAAGTCTATACCTTATTAGATACTGCTTCACCCATTCTTTTATCTCTCTTTGCTTTACCAACGCAGCGTTTAAATTTGACTTCAGAGAAGTTAGACTTTGACTTATCGGTTGAAACTCCGTTTAGAGAAACCTTCATTACATGTGTTATCCAAGTCTTGGATGAGAGTCTCAGTTTTGAATGATATTTCTATTGTTAATAAATTTCCTGACGTATTCTTGAAGACTTCTTAGCCTACCCCTAGAGCGTGAAATTGAATTTTGTATTGACCCCAGTACAAAACTCATTTCTAAAACCCTTAAATATTTCTTCAACCAAAACGAACGTATAATGCGCCAAAGACGCTGGCTCGAGTCATTGAAGATTACGATCATACCATTCAATATCATTGTGGAAGAAGCGAACGTGGTAATGACGCGTTGAGTAGAAAATCGATGCGTTTTTGAGTGCGATGTTGTTAACACAAAAACCCATTTCGTATAACTTACAAATTATGAAGATAGAGTTAAAGACTCTAGGGACCCACGTGAAGATAACGAATATACGAGTAAAATCGACTTTAATCGATAAAGTTAAAGCCGTGTAAGCTACATACTCAGAGCTAATGAATATGAAGAAGAAGGTTCAAAAGAGCGTTATTCTAGAAGCAAGAATCGATGAAGAGAGGAAATCTCAACCCTCGATTTAATTGGCCCATTTGAAATCCTCGATCGAGTAGGAACTGTGGCTTATAGACTCGTTTTATCGCCAAGTATGTCGCGTGTTTATAACATTTTTTTTCACGTATCGATGTTACGTACATATGTGGACGAACCGAACCACATAATTAAATTAGAACTAGACGAGATAGCAGAAGATTTAACGTATGAGGAGATACGTGTTAAAATATTGGATAAGAAGAATCTTATTCGACACTCAAAGGTTATACCTCAAGAGTTAGAATTTGACAAGGTATCCTCATCTCTTCGGCATACCAGGTACGTACGTAAATTTTGAGGGCGAAATTTCATAAGGAGGGGAGATTGTGAGACCCCAAATTTTATGAATACAGATTTAAATTTCTCGAAATATTTTTTAATATTATGGTGTGGATTTGAAATAGTGTTATAGTTGTGGGTAGTATTTATAAATTTTGAAAAGTATGCAAGTTGTTGTATAATATTCGATTGGTTGGGGAATATTCGCATAACCAAGACAATTATTAGTGGACCCCATTAATGAAATTATCATTTGATCGAGAAAACGACAAAAATATTTTTATGAAAATAACGGCGGAAGTTTTACCGTTAAAACCGTTGAACTACTCAGTAGTAAAAGTACAAGATTACTGCGTGGGTCGCATAAGAGTAATACCTGTGATTGATTATCGACGCTTACGTAAGAAGTCACTCGCTTTTGTTCAAATATTACTACAATAATTCTTTCACGATAAGATCTCACGTTATTTGATTTAATTATTGTCAATATTTTATATATTATTAAATCAATAATTGGGATGACGGTTATTAATATTATTATTTGTAATATTAACGATGTCAGAAGTTCATCAAGGAGAGGTTTGGTCACCTAATTAATGCGCCAATAGGGAGAAATCCTTATGGAAAGCCCTCTTTCTCGGAAACGACACAGTCGATTAATATTGTGAATTATAATAATGGTGATAAATTTTATTTTATTATTATTATAAATGTAATAAAACATAAATTTTTTATATAAAATGTAATACTTTTATAAAGTTATTTGTTTTATTAGACTGTAAATAAAATATATGATATTCTATTACGATAGTGTTTCAGATAAAGGTCTGATAGTGTTTACATAGTAAAATCTTTTTATATAAAATGTAATACTTTTATAAAGTTATTTATTTTATTAGACTATAAATAGAATATATAATATTCTATTACGCATAGTGTTCAGATAAGTTTACTGTGATAGTATTTCAGATAGTAAAATCTTTTTATATAAAATAGAATACTTTTATAAAGTTATTCGTTTTATTAGATTATAAATAGAATTTATTTTATTTTATTTAAAAGATTTTATTTTATTAGAATATTTTATTAATACTGCATAGTAAATCAATATGGACCGTCCGTTTAAAAGTATATCAATCTGGACCGTTCATGAATTAGTTACTATTTAGTCCATTCTCCTATAAATAGAAGCTCATTCCTTCATTATTTCTTACGAATTCACTAAATGTAATGAGGACTCCATTGAGTTTTTATATTGTCTAGATGACAATATTCTTATTAAAAACTTTTAGATTATATTTTGTCGTATTTTACACTACTGTTGTATAATTAAGTTGTATTTGAATTTTGTACCATGTATTTGGTGACCCAAGATGGGTGATGCATACCTATTTTGGGGGCGTCACACGTAGTGCATGGATAATTCATGGTCGTGATACTAAAGAATATCCTTGGCCTGTAGTGCAGGGATGATTTGATGATGTGAATTATTTATTAAGCTGAGTCTCAGCGATAAAAGTGATAAAAACCCTTTTAAATCATAGAAGATAGTAAAGTCTCAGCAATATTCTTATTGAAACTCCCAGCTTATATTTTGCCGTATTTTACACGACAATTGTATAATTAAGTTTGTATTTGAATTTTGTACCATGTATTTGGCGACTCAAGATGGGTGATGTATACCTGTTTTGCGGGTGTCACAACTATCATCTCAAGCCATAAAACTATTCGTTTATTGAAAAACGGATGTCAAGCTTTCTTAGCTCATGTCACGGATATAAACAAAAATACGTCAGTTTTGAACGATATTTCTATTATTAATAAATTTCCTGACGTATTCCCTGAAGAACTTTCTGGCCTACCCCAGAGCGTGAAATTGAATTTTGTATCGACCTTGAACCCGGTACAAAACCCCTTTCCAAAGCCCCATATCGAATCGCTCCTATTGAACTTCAGGAGTTAAAGGCCCAATTACGTGAATTGTTAGACACGCCGGTTTTATTCGGCCCTAAGACGCTCCTCGGGGTGTTCTGTTTTATTCGTGAAGAAGAAAGATGGGAGTATGCGACTTCAGATTGATTATCGGGAGTTAAATCATGGCACCATCAAAAATAAGTACCCATTCTGGCGTATTGATGACTGTTTGACCGATTGCAAGGAGTCAAATTCTTTTTCAAAGATCGATCTTCGTTTTGGATATCACCAATTGAAGATTAGAATCGATGACATTCCAAAGACGACTTTTCGAACTCAAGACGGGCATTATGAATTCTAGTCATGTCTTTTGGATTGACTAATGCTCCCCGCCGCCTTCATGGATATAATGAACCGAGTATTCAAGGAATATTTGGATCACTTTATGGTCGTCTTTATTGATGACATCCTCATATATTTCAAAAGCCGTGAAGATCATGAGTAACACTTGAGGCTAATACTCCAAAAGCTTCGTGAAAACAAGCTTTATGCCAAGTTCAAGAAACGCGAGTTCGCTCGAGGAAGTAACATTTCTTGGGCATGTAGTATCAAGTCATGGAATATATCATAACCCAAGAAAGATTGAAGCTATTCAAAGTCGGGAGCAACCTAAATCGATGATCGAAGATCGTAGCTTTCTCGGCCTAAATTGGTTATTATCGGAGATTCAGAGGCGGTTTTCTCGAATCGCTACTCCATTAACTCAAATTGACTCGGAAAGATACAAAATCTTGTTAGAAAGCGAGGAATGTGAGAAGAGTTTTCAAGAACTCAAGAGGAGACTCATTTTAGTACTGTTCGACAATACCATCCGCTCGGAGGATTTGTCATCTACTGTGATGCTTCGCAAAGGGTTGGGATGTGTTCTCATGCAACACGGAAAGTCATAGCCTTTATGCCTCATGACAACTCAAAGAATATGAGAGGAATTATCCCACCTCATGATCTAGAGTCAGCGTAATCGTTGCGACTTAAAATTTGGAGGCATTACGTATGGAGAAGGTGGAGATCTTTACGGATCATAAAAGCCTCAAATATTTCTTCACTCAAAAGGAACTCAACATGTGACAACGACTTTGGCTTCGATGGTGTTAAAAGATTATGATCATACCATCCAATACCATCCCGGAAAACGAACGTGGTAAATTTGACGCATCGAAAGTAGAAGATCATACGCGGACACGAAAAGCGATATTGTCAACGTAAAGGCCCATTTTGTGTGACTTGCAAAGGATGAAGATAGAGTTAAAGACTCCAGGGACCCATGTGATGATGGCGAATATACGAGTAGAACCGACTTTAATCGATAAAGTTAAAGCTACTTCAACTACAGACCTGGAGCTTATACGTATGAGGAAGAAAGTGCAAGAAGGTGTTATGCCGGAAACAAGAATCGATGAAGAAGGAATACTTCGATTCAACTCCAGACTTTGTGTTCTTAATGACCCTGATTTAAATTATAAAATCATGATGGAGGCGCACAACACACCGTTTGCAATCCATCTTGGGAGTACCAAAATGTATCATGATCTTCGACATACATTCTGGTGGAGCAATATGAAGAGAGAGATAACGGAGTTTATTTCAAGGTGTTTAACTTGTCAACGAGTCAAGGCGGAGCATCAAGTACCGAAAGGTCCATAGCAACTACTTGAAATTCCAGAATGGAAGTGGGAGCACATTACCATGGATTTCGTTACCGGTCTTCCCAAGGTTTCTCAAGGCATAGATGCGATTTGGGTCATTGTTGATAGATTGACCAAGTCGGCTCATTTCTTACCTATACGAGAAACTTATACACTTGAACGTCTTGCTCGTATGTACATAAACGAGATTATAGATTGCATGGTATGCCAGAATCCATAGTTTCTGATCGAGACCTAAGATTCACTTCACGATTTTGGGTTAGTTTATAAAAAGCTAAGGGCACGGATTTACGATTTAATTCGGCATATCATCCTCAGACGGACGGACAATCAGAGAGGACTATTCAAACTCGGAAGATTTATTAAGACTACGTGTTCTTGACTTCAAGGAAGTTGGGACAAGTTCTATCATTGGTGGAGTTTTCCTACAACAACAGTTATCAAGCAAGTATTGGCATGGCTCCATTCGAGGCGTTGTATGAAAGAAAGTGTCATTTTCCAGTATGCTGGGATAAGGTGGGTGAAGCAACGTTGTTGGGACCGGAGTTGGTACGTATGACTACAGAAAAGATTTAAACAATCCGACAACGTATAAAAACCTCACAATAATGACAAAAGAGTTATGTTGATCTTCATCGAAAGAACGTGGAATTCGATATTGGAGATCATGTGTTGTTACGTGTTGCTCCATGGAAAGGAGTTACGAGATTTAGAAAGAGAGGAAAACTCAATCCTCGATTTATTGGCCCATTTTTAATCCTCAATCGAGTAGGAACTGTGGCCTATACACTCGTTTTACCGCCAAGTATGTCTCGTGTTCATAATGTTTTTCACATATCCATGTTACGTAAATATATGGAAGACCCGAACCACATTATTGAGTTAGAATCGAACGAAATAGCGAAAGATTTGACGTATAAAGAGGTTCCTGTTCAAATCTTGGATAAGAAGGAACATATTCTACGCTTCAAGGTTATACCTCAAGTCAAAATTTTGTGGAGAAACCACGATGTTGAGGAAATGACCAGGGAATTAGAATCTGAAATAAAATCAAGGTATCCTTACCTCTTCGACATACCAGGTACGTACCCTAATTTCGAGGGCAAAATTTCATAAGAAGAGGAGGTTGTAAGACCCCAACTTTTTAATAAAGATGATTTTTCTATAAATATCATTTTTGAATATTATGGAATGAATTTGATATAATGTTATAGTTGTGGGTAATATTTATAAATTTTGCAAAGTACGCAAGTTGTTATATAATATTCGATTGGGTGGCGAATATTCGTTTTAACAAGGAATATTCGTATAACCAAGACAATCATTGGTGAACCCCACAACGGAATTATTGTCGATCGAGAAAACGCGAAAAAATATTTTATGAAAATAAAGGCGTAAGTTTTACTGTTAAATATTTGAAACACCTTGTTAAAAAAATGCGATAATCTGGCGTGGTTGCACAGTAGTGAAATCCAGTATTGATTATTGATGCTTACGTGAGAAGTCACTTTCGGTTGTATTCAATTATCATCGATATTTTATATATTGAGATGACAGAGTTATTAATATTATTATTTGCAATATTAACGATGTCTGTAAGTTACGCCAACGAGAGGTTTGGTCACCTAATGCGGCATGATAGGAGAAATCCTTATTGGAAAGCCCTCTTTCTTCGGGAACGACACAGTCGATTATTAATAGTGTGAATTATAATAATGATGATGAGTTTTGTTTTATTAGTATTATTAATGTAATAAAATAAATAGAATACTTTTATAAAGTTATTCGTTTTATTAGACTATAAATAGAATATATAACATTCTATTACGCATAGTGTTTTCAGATAGTAAAATCTTTTTTTATAAAATGTAATACTTTTATAAAGTTATTTGTTTTATTAAACAATAATTAGAATATATTATATTTTATTATGCATAGTGTTGCATAGTGTTGCATAGTATTTTGCATAGTAAAATCTTTTTATATAAAATGTAATACTTTTATAAAGTAATTTATTTTATTATATTTTAAATAAAATATATATATATATTTAGAATATATTATATTTTATTACATAAAGTGTAAAGATAATATCCTTTCTATTTTCCTATAAATAGGATGCTTAGTTAGAATTGAAAACCACAATGTGAAGTTCGGAGAATTCTTACATAATCTTGGCGTATTTCTTTAGAGTTTTAAGAAGCTTTGAGCGTAATGCGAAGTTTTCTTCAAGAATATCCTCGCCCTACCGACGGAATACTCTTCTTTTTACGGTAAGGGGTATTATTTCTTTCTTATTCATGAAGAGAACTTCGTTATTCCATTCTTTATTATTATGTTGGAATAACTTTGATAACGCTGCTACCCTATACTTGGTGAAATTTTTGTCGTTATTCCATTCTTTATCATTATGTTGGAATAACTTTATCTACAAGCAATCCGTATACGTGGTGAAATTCTTTTGTTATTCCATTCCTTATTATTACATTGGAACATCTTATGCAATGCGTTTACGCGTGACTGAGTTAGATTATTTATTATTTTGTTGGAATATCCCGTCGTGCGTTTACGTATTTGATTGGTTCCATTATTTATTATTCTATTGGAATATCCATGCGTGCGGCGCGCGTGACTGATTCTCGTTATTTATTATTCATTGGAATAACTTTTGTATATGTATGATCTATCGCATCACTCGGTGATTTCTTTTGTTATTCCATTCGTTATTATACTCGGTTGGTTAAAGTTTTGACTTATACTCCATGAAATTAGTGGAATATCCTCGATATTTCAAGGCTTCATCCAAAGATCTCTTTCATGGAAATATTCTTACGAGCATTCTTGAATTTTACTCCACAAAGAAGTATCATGTCGACAATTTGGACGTTATTGATTCATGGATAAAATAATTCTTGAACTTGTTTTATGAATTCTTTATCATCATGTCATCATCCTCATGTTTATATTTTATTGAAAGTCATCCGTGGGCTTTGTAGTGCATAGATGGACTTGGTATGATTATGACTGAGGATTATTCAAAGTGTGATCATGACCGTAATGTTACAAATGATGTGGTAAAGTCCTCATTGCCGAGAAAGTGCATTGATGGACGGTTGTTGGCATGATCGTGACCATTGATGAATACACGAATATCCTTGGCCCGTAGTGCATGGATAATTTGTGGTTGTGATACTAATGAATATCATTGGTCGTAGTGCGGGGATGAAGTGGATTATTTATTAAGTTGAGTCCCAGCGATAAAAGTGATGAAAAACCTTTCAAATCATAAAAGATAGTAGATTTTATTCTCTACTTGACTCTTTTAATGGATTACGTGTTCCGCTGCAGTTAAACTTGATGTTTGTTATATTTTATCAGTTTAACACTGTTAAAGGCTAATGATAATTTATTCTCGCATTATCTTAGTCATAATATTCTTCTTCGGGCTAGTTTGAGCTCACCCTTTTACTTTCATTGTTTTCTTCAGAAATGAGAACGTAGCGAGGACTAGTCGGGAGCGGAGTTACGGTCAGCACGATAAGATTAGTAGTCCTCACTATTCTATGAAATAGTGTGTTAATAAATGTATTGAGGACTTATTTTGAGTTTTAATCACCGCCTGTAAGACTATATTTGTATTAAAACTCACAAATTTCATGTCAGATATTTAAGATTGTATTTGTATTCGTACCATGTATTTGGCGACTCGAATAGGTGATGTATACATTTTTTGGGCGTCATAAGATACATTATCTATACCATTAAAATAAAAGGAACAATCGAGATTTAAAATTAAAAATTGACGTCCGCTATTATTATTAGTGATGGACAAAAAAAAATATATATCATCCGTTACTAATAATAGTGAACGCTAAACAGGATAAGAGTTTGACTTTATTCTAAGGTTTACTACTTATTAAATTAGGGTTTATAGTTTATTAACTAGGGATTAATATGATTAATAAAACCTAAACTCAATTAAAAAAAAGTTAATAAATCTTAATAATGATTAATAAACTCTAAACCTGTTATAAAGTCAAACCCTTATTCCGATTAGTGTAACTTACTATTAATAGCAGATAATATGTGTTTTTTTAAAGTCCGTTACTAATAGTAGAAGATGTCGATTTTTAGTTTCTAATTATAACCGTTCCTTTTTTTCAATGTTATAGATAATAAGCGGTGTATGTCTTATATACATGTTATGAATCATTCTATATATATATATATATATATATATGGTATTACTTTGTTAGTTTCTTTAAACATTTGTTGACTAGAGTTAAATAGCAAAAATTTATAAATTTAAACATTTAGTCCAGTTACCTAAAAAATTTGCACACTTTAAATGAAGACATTAAAGCAAATTGTAAGACCCCAACTTTTTATAAATAAAGATTTAATTTCTCTAATTATTATTTTGAAATAGTAAGGGGTTGATTTGATTAATGTGGTTAGTTATATGGAAAAATGTGCAAATATTTTAAATAAAAGTGGTTATAAAATATTTATCATTGTTGGGAATATTCGTTTGGTCGTGGAATATTCTTCATTGTCGGAAATATTTACGACTCTGCAGCAGACCTTGTATGGGCCCCATAACTTAAAAAGCGATTTGGATGAAGAAAGCGACAAGTATAAGTTGTTTATAAATAACTTGGCGTAGTTATTACAGAATAATCTTTGTTGAATACACGGTGGTTAAAAACACGAATCTGGCGTTGTTGCACAAGATGACACCAGACATTGTACCAATTATTGATTCTTATGTAGAAGGCATTACTCAATTATTATTTACAAGTAATTACTGTTTAGTATTTTATTTTATTGATTCAATAATTAACGCGTTGATTTTTTTTATATTACCGTTGTTTCAATAATTGTCACTACACAGTATTTTCCATTCTCGAAGCAATAATTCATATTATCCGAATAATATTATTAGAAAATATTATTGACAATGTCTAGAAAGTTACATCAAGAGAGGTTTGGTCACCTAATTGCGCCAAGAAGGAGAAATTCTTATTCGAAAGCCCCCTCTTTCAGGAGCGGCACTGGTTGCCAAGATCTTGTGATTCTGTAATATTATTTGTGAATAATTAATTATTGATTTATATGATGAGGGAAATATTGATTTTATGTGGATATAGATGGAGAAAATTTTAAAGTGACAATTGTTAAAAATTGATATTTTATCTTTTCTGATAAAATAATATTTTATGATATTATTATAATATAATAATGATAATATTTTTACAATGAATGTGGGATATATGAGTATATGAGGATGAAGAGTATTTTTGTTGCAAAAGTTGTTTAACACATATTTTGTGTGTAGGTGGACCCCATTTCTTGACTGAAATTTGATTATAGCCTGTAAAATCATTCGTATGTGGATTTCGCTCAATTTCTGTTTGGAATTTGGAAAAACTTTCTTCTACAAAGTTTTAAAGAATTGAATTTCCTATACAAATTAGCAAGATTCGAATTTTCTAACAAAAATGCTATTTATTATGAATTATTGAAGTTCCGAAGTTCCGAAATTATTGATTTTTGGGAGTTTTAGTTATTTATTTTGAGAAAAACGTTTTTGTGCAATTAGTGGGCTCACATGTGTTATAAATGATCTGAATTCAGATCTTCAAAGTTGGGCTAAGAAAATTTAATATATATATATATATATTAATATTTTATTAAATTTTCTGCTTTGGTGTTCTAAGCAATTTTCTATAAATAGGTGCTTAGGTTAGAATTGAAAATCACACCAGAAACTGAAGTTTTCTCTCTCTTTCTCTCTCTATAATATCGAGCGTATTTTGTGAGTATTTTAGTACTTTGAGTATTGCTATACGGTGCAAGTTCTTTCAAAGACTTATATCCAAAGATTCCGGTTAAGTATTATTCTTTCCGAGGTAAGGGATGTTATTTTCTTCTCAAATGATATTATTTCTTCAATATCATTATCTTTGAAATATTGGGAACTTTTATCAAATTTGAAACTTTTTTCATTGGGGTAACTATTCATGAGTTTCTATTCATGAGTTTCTATTCATGAGTTTATTCACGAGTTACTATTCACGAGTCTTATTCACTTAAAACATGATGATATTTTTTTGTGAAATTTTCATCTTTTGGTGTCGAGAGTTACTATTAATGTATCTGACCTTTATTCACGATATCGACTTTATTCACGAATACGACCTACATTATTCACGAAAAATTAAATTTTCGTTTTTTCGTCCGAAGATATCTATTATGGATACTAGTTTTGATTGTATCCATATTTTGATCATTCTTGAATTTTACTCCACTCGATTATTTATGAAGTATTTTGAACTTGGATTGTGTAAAGTACGAATCCTTAATATTTGTTCTTTTGTTTCAATCGGATTCGTTTTCTTTAAAATATTTTTCATCATCCTCGGTCCAAAATGATGATATAATCGAATATCTTTGGCACATGTAGCAAAAGATGAATGATTTTATAATGAATATCTTTGGCCCGTAGTGCAAAGATGAGCAGTGTTTAGATGAACATGATTAATCGATGAATATCTTTGGCCGTAGTCTAAAGATGAGCAGTGTGTTGAAATGAAACATGATTATCCATTTAATTTCTTTGGCCGTAGTGCAAAGATGACTATTTGATTCAAGATGTATATTGATTGATGTTACGGAGGGATAAAATATCGATGATGGACTTTTAAATTCATAGATGATAGTAGATTTCATTCTCTACTTAACTCTTCTAATGAATTATTGTTTCCATTGCGATTGTTGATCTAAAACTTGTTGTCATTGTATTACATCGATTTTTCCATGTTGAAGACTAAGGATAATTTGTTGCACATTATCTTAGTCATAATATTCTTTCTTGGGCTAGTTGAGCTCACCCTTTTCCTTTTGTTCCATTTTTCTTCTCGGGAGGCGAGAATATAGCGAGGAACTAGTCGGGTGTGGAGTGATGGTTCGGGGCGAGTTGTTTTAGTAGTCCTCACTATTTTGTAAAATAGTGTATCAATAATTGTAATGAGAACTTATTTGAGTGTGAATATTGTCTAGAAGACAATATTTGTATTTAAACTCACAGTTTATGTGTTGTTGTATTTTGCACGACAATTGTATTAATGAAGTTGTAGTTGTTTCTGTACCATGAATTTGGCGACTCAAAATGGGTGATGTATACCTATTTTGGGGGCGTCACACAAATGTTGATCAAAAAAATTCAAGCAAGTGAATGCATTTCGCCAAGCATGCAAGTTAGGGGTTGTTTGATAAAAACTGAATGAATTTGAATCTGAATCTGAATCTGAATGAGCTGAATCTGAATTTGAATGAGCTAAATCTGAATCTAAATGAAAAAACTTGTTTGATAACTGATACATCTGAAAAATTTAAATAACAGTCTTTTACTATTTTACCCTTCAAGCTATGTTGAACAAGTATATAATTTTGTTTGAATGTATTAAAAAAATACAATATTCATTGTACAACAAATAAAAATAAATAATTCAAACAATTTTTACCCAAGTTTCATAGAAAATAGAAAATGTAATTTGTCAACATAATAATAAAAGTACTAAAATTACATATATTCTCTTCATATTGTTCATCATCTCCATCCATTGTGGTAGTCTGTCCAAACACCCTCTGTGACTTTGAAATCACACTATCTGAGCGACAAACTCTTCTTGATAGTTCTTTATCCAAATTTAGAGCAAAGTTCTTACTATCCAATTTACCACCGATTCTTTGTTGCTTAGGTTCAACCTCGAGCAATAAGACATTACAAGACCTATCAACAGCCTTGACAGAACCAAGATAAAGATAATCATCTTCCCTGTCCCTCCCATGAAGAAAAAATACAGTGGAACCATAAAAATCACTCAAAATTCGATATTTGGGTAAAATTCGACGGACCAACGAGAAAAGATGGAGATGGAGATGGAGATGCAGAGAAGAGATCAGAGCGGGGCTAGAGATGGAGATGCAGCACGACAACGAGGCTATTTGGGTAAAATTCGCTATTCAAATTGATTCAAATTAATTTTTTTAAAAGAATCGCTCAGATTCAAATTTTCAATTCAGATCTCAAAATTTATAAACAAAGCGAATTCGAATGGGTCAATCGCTTCAGATTCAAAGCCATTCAGATCATTTGAGGCCGAAACAAATGAGCCCTTAGTTAGTTCCATAAAACCATAATATACAGTTACAAATAAATTTTAAGGTAATGTATGTATGAGGACGGATCTAAAGTATACCTCTCAAATAACATACCTCTCTTAAATAACATATCTTTATTAAAACTACGTCGTTTAAGAGATTGTTTTAAAAAATAAGTGGGGACCGCATATGATATTTTTATAAATAAAAAGAAAGCAAGTGAGACCACTCTCTTTTAAAATTATTTTGTTTTTTAAAAGAATCTCCAAAACAACGTAATTTAAATAAAAATATGTTATTTAAAAGAAATACTACATCCGTTCCTAAAAGATTTTCGTTTAAGGTTTTGACACATGGATTAAGAAAGTATCATTTACCAAGTAAAATTTGTTTGAAATTCCATCACTACCCCTTTATAGGAAGTTGAAAACTATTAATACAAGGGATATAATTTCTTGAGACAATGAGAGAAGGTAGGGGTAATATAGGAAAATAAATAATTTATTCTCCTTGAAAGTTGTAAACGACAAACTTTTTGAAACAAATTTTTTCTTCTAAAATGACAAACTTTTTGGAATGGAGGGAGTATATTACTTAAAGAGGCATATTTTATATTCGTCCCGATCTAAACATCTATGTATTTATAAAATGGGCTAGTGCTGCATTGGGTTGGCCCTAGGCTAAAAATCTAATTTTTATTCGGTCTCATTTTTCTGACCATACCACCAGATTAGGCCCTAAGAAAGATGGGTCGTAACGAAGAACTAATTATTCATGTTAAAAAAATATCGGGTTCTTTATAGAAATATACAACAATTAAAAAATAATTACACCATTAGTGCATTAACAAAATAATTATAAAAAGAGTGTAATTATGACCCATATTATAAAAATAGTACAATTCACAATAATAAGGAAACCTAAAATCAATGAGAAATAACTGTCATAATTAATAATTTAAATTCAAATATTTGGGATCTAACAACAAAAACAAATTCAAATTCAAAATAATAATTCAAATTCAAATATTCAAATTCAAATTTTCATCTCCCTCACATACGTACACTTTGAAATAATAGTTAACAAATAAATAAATAAATAAATAAATAAATAAAATATCTGTACATGTAAATTGAGCTCTGTTTCGGTTTTTACTTTTTTAGTTCTCTCTTCCACGAAGCTTCTTCGCTACACCGCCATGAATCTCTCGTTGTCCAAAATGCCCAATGAGAAGAAGAAGAAGATTAAGTCTCTACAAAAGTTTAAAAATAAATATATGTAACTTTTACTGTTCTGAATTTTTTTTTATGACTATTTTGTTAGTCATAAATACTAAAATAGTTACCTTTGTATGAATGGTTGGCTACCAACTGCATCACATTCAAACGAAATTGATTACTTAATAAAATTGAATTGGTTACCTTGGTCTGAAGATTTGGCTGCCAACTGTACTATGAAAAAATTGCAGGTGTTGATGTGAATTGGTTACCTTGGTATGAAGATTTTGTTACCTTGGTATGAAGGTTTGCTTACCTTGATCTGAAGGTTTGGTTACCAACTGCACTAAAAAAAAAAATTAAAGTGTGGAGGTTGATTGATTACTTTGATATGACAGTTTGGTTACCTTAGTATGAAGGCTCGGTTACGATCGTCCAGTAAACTTGAAAGTGCACCACTCTTGGTAGTTGTTTCTATTGGGGCATCAGTACCGATAGTGGTAAGGAAAACTCCATTGAGAACTGGTCCAACAACACGTCACGCGAGATTCTAATTTCTATGAAGAAGCGGAACTATCTTTTTTTGGCAAAATCTGAAGACAAACAAATAACAAATCTTGACCTTGAAAACTTTTGCAATATTATATCCGACTGGCTCCAACCAAGCAACATTTTCTGAGTACCCTAAGAAAAGAACTAGAAGTAAAAATAGATAAGAAGATGAACCATCTCTATGCACTTGAACCTTTAAGATAGCTATTTTATCGATAATTCGGAATGCAGAGGCCTCCTTTCAGACAAAGATTAAATCCCAATAAATTGAGGATATATATATATATATATATATATATATATATATATATATATATATATATATATATAGAAATAATACGTTGAATGAAGAAAAAGGGTGATGACTAAGTAATTCCGTTGTTCTAGATGAGGAGAGAGAGAAGCCATGTGGATAACTAATCCCTAAATTAAGGAATTCTAATTGCATACTAATTTCCTAAATTAAGAAATTCTAATTGCACTACTATTGTAAATAAATATGAAATTGTATTAATTGTGTAAATATTTTATGAGTATAATATTGTTGTAATTATTTTCAAAAATATAATAGAATATGTATCGAATAGAATGGAAAGAAAAGTGTATTGAAGTATTATCCGAATCCCTTGAAAAAAACTCAAGCTTATTCTTAACCCCATCAATGGCAAATTTAAGGTTCATGAGGGAGGACAAATTACAAAATATAATTGAGTCCTACTATGTATTACTATAGTCTTTTGTCGAATAATTAGATAGGATTATAAAATTAACTCACCATATTCAATATAGTTATATTATTACCAACTATAATTATTTATTTAAGTAGCAACTAAAAAATCAACGTATAAAAAGGAAAAAGGAAAAAGGAAAAAGCTAAAACATGAATGTCTGGATGACAAAGAAGGATTGAAGTTTGAGTTGAGATGAGTAGACAGTAGATCAAGTCAATGATTGGTTATAAGCAGAAGTGTCTTCCTCTTACTTTTTTTTTCGATTCGGTTAGTATGAAGTTTAATTTTTGATAGTTAATCGATTGACCAATATCTTGATCTGCATAAAATTTCGGCGCAGACAAGATTCTATCTACCAATTAACCAACTTATTCAAATATAAACTTCATGCTAATCATTTCACTTTTTTCCACTCTCCCATTGGAGCAGTAAACGTCAGATATCACTCAACGCTCACAATCAGAATAATTTCCTTACTCGGATAAAAAGTGCACTACTGTTTTCATAATATTTAATCAATAAGTCTAGGGAGATATTTTTTAGTGACATTTTTTATTTTTTATTTTTTTTGGTTTTTTTTTTTGTTGTAATATCTTTAAAAAAATGTATAGTATTTATTTCAACTGATTTTTTTTTATAAAAAACAGTATTTTAGGTGTAATTTGGATCATACTGAAAACAAGGTTATGCATTTATCGTATACGCCTGCTTTCAGATGTATCCAAATTATACTTAAAACACTATTTTTATAAAAATTTGATTAAAATAAATCTATACATTTTTTGTATGATAAAAAAAAAAAACAAATTCTTTTTTAAAAAAAATATCATTAGAAATATCACTAAAAAATATCCCTAGAAGGACTCATATTTAATTGCTTCTAAGCATCTCTGTTTTTTGATTCCTCTAAAAGTATCCAATATCCAAACATCTCTTAAACTGATTGGCTCAGTATTCTCTCTCTGTGGACCATAACATTTCACTTCCACCATGAAAGCTAACAAAATCAAGAACACAGATCAAAGTCACCACTCCTTGACAATACAATCCACAAAATTCCACTTACCCTTTTCAAGATTCACCTCCATTATCATAATCTTCAACTTCATTTGTCGTATTTCATCTTCACTCCCAAAACCACCCCCAATTCCAATTCTACCCCTCCCAAGCTCACGGCAGCTCTCATGGCAGCTCTCAGAAATGGCCATTTTCCTCCACTTTGGGCCCAACACTTTCACGGACACCGAATAGGGCTCCGGAGACGCGGATCCCTCGGTGTTTGCTCCCACTGGACTCAACGCAACCCAATGGGTCAGTGTGGCCAAAGAAAATGGATTTTCCCGGGTAATTCTGACTGCCAAACACCATGATGGGTTTTGCTTATGGCCCTCTGATTATACTGATTACTCAGTAAAGTCTAGTCCTTGGAAAAATGGTAGTGGTGATGTTGTGGGTGAATTGGCTGAGGCTGCTGAAAAAGCTGGCATTCAATTGGGGCTTTATCTCTCTCCTTGGGATAGGCATGAACCAGTTTTTGGGAAGACTATTGAGTACAATGAGTATTATATGGGGCAAATGACTGAGCTGCTCACAAGGTAAATTTGGTTGAAATTTGAGTTTCTAGTATTTGTAAGTGTTTTTTCTTAATTTGTGTTTGTTTGGTGTTTGAGAAATAAATAGTTTAAGTTGTAGAGTTTGTTATTGGGTTATTTGGGATTTTTTGTTCTGCTTTGATAGCAGATTGTATTGTGTTTTTTTGGTTTTAGCTGATTAGATTGTCTAGTCGGTCATTTAAATATAATCAGTCATGGAGGTTATTCTGTTTTTGAGTATATGGAAGTTGATTAATTTGAGGGTATTTCATCCTGATCAAAATGTGTTTTTGGTAATGTGTTGGATTTTTGGTTTCGTGAACTACTGTAGTCATAGGCACGATTGACTGATTGATTCATGGAGATTAAAATTGCTTGATCAAGTCTAATGCAAATCTCCATGTATGAAGGCAACATGTATGAGGTCATTGCAGAAGATGGTTACAGCGAACTTCAGAAAATCCTAGGCTAATTTTGAAGGGCTCTGGAGATCATGATTACTATTTCATGCCATGTTAAGTTAGATAATGGTCGGTAGCGTTGTCCCTTGTAAAACACTATGGAAGTTCTGGTTTGCACGAGCTATCAAATGTGCTTTAGCAACTTTCTTCAATTTGTTACTTCAGAATTAGTAAAATTTATTCTGGAAAACTGGAGTGGGGCTATAGCTTATATAAGTTCTTTTGTTCCTATTTTTCTTCTTGTGAAATTGCAATAGATACGGCGTGATAAAGGAGGTATTTTTGGATGGTGCAAAAGGAGAGGGAGGAAAGGATATGGAATATTTATTTGATGACTGGTTTAGTCTCATTCATCAGCTGCAGCCTGGCGCAGTTATTTTTTCTGAAGCTGGTCCAGACACTAGATGGGCTGGAGATGAGGAAGGTTATGCTGGGACTACATGCTGGTCCCTATTTAATCGTAGTGCAGCAATAATAGGTGGCACCGACACCAAGTGAGTCCTTTTTTAAAACATCAACTGCATTAATTATTCTCAATTTAAATCAAAAGCTGAAGTGTTTTTTAGCCTATGATAAATGTGTACTCATGCAGAGAGAAACTACATGGTGAGTCTGATATTACTTGAGAAACATATATATGATTTTGAGTGTGCTATGTGTAGCACCCTCATGCCAGCAAGTTTAATGCAGTGAATCCTGATAACCTCTTTTCTTCTATTTAGTACTTGACAAAAATAAGTGCATTGATTATTCATTCCATATATCTCAAAACTAGGTATTTACAAGGAGGCGACCCTTTTGGCCATGATTGGGTACCTGCTGAGTGTGACGTTTCCATCAGGTCGGGTTGGTTCTGGCATGCATCGCAAGTTCCAAAATCTTCATTGGAGCTTCTTGACTTGTTCTACAAGTCGGTTGGCAGAAACTGTCTCTTTTTACTCAATGTGCCTCCTAATTCGTCAGGTCTTATTTCAGATGAAGATATACAGGTCCTTAGAGAATTCATGGAGCTCCGGAGCCTCGTATTCTCCTATAACTTAGCTGAAAATGCTCTTCTTTCTGCCAGCAGTACACGAGGAGGCTTAAATGATTCTCGCTTTTCTTCCCACAATATCCTCCAAGATGGTATTTATAACTATTGGGTTCCCAGTAAGGATCAGTCAAATTGAGTGTTGTATTTAGACTTCCTGGATTTAGTTAAGTTTAACGTCTTCCTAGTTCAAGAGCCAATCCAGTTGGGGCAGCGGATCATTGAATTCCATCTTGATATTCAGAATGGAAAGGGAGAATGGCAGGAAGTGACACAAGGCACAACGGTGGGATATCGAAGGCTGCTATTGTTTCCCCGAGTAGAAACTCGGCACTTAAGGTTTGTTATAGACAGATCTCGAGCAGACCCACTAATTTCTTATTTGGGAATTTATACAGATCCATTTTCAAATTTTAGCAATGTGCCTGCTACAAATATGATTACTACATTAGAGTTCAAAGTCCAGTTCTTGAGAAATTTAGGTACAAAAATCCTCAGATGGCTTAAATTTAGTGTGTAGATTGAATTTCTAGTTGAAGAAGTTGAACCTCGGCTTCCAGTGTTGTTAGCTGGACCTGCTGTCTGTATAAGTTTTTCCTACTGTAAAAATTTTCGAGATTACATTGACCTTGATCGTAGATAATTGTTATCTTATTGGTTAACATTCTATATTTCTATCCATGTTTTATTTATGCTGTATGCCAAATTAATCTTTATTATGGTTTTACTGCTTTTGAAACTGTCAATTCGAAGCAGGATGAAAGATGTAGCAATCCTGCAACTAGTCGACTTGTGTATAGTCATCAAGTAGTAGCCGTAACCTTTTGCATGAGTTTTGGGATGCCATTAGATTGAATGAATGGAATGAATAAACCAAAAAAATTAGTGTAATTGGTTTTCATTTCAACGGATATACTATTTCAAAATATTCATTTTATCCTTTTGATTTAATTTCATGTGGGACGTGGTTGAATGAATTTTTTTTAATAGAATAATATATGTAATAATTATGTTATCCTATTAAACTACTCACCTCCACTAATAATTAATCGTATACTTAAAATGCTAAAAGTTGAGAAATAATATTTGTGCTTTTTTAAGAGATTAAAAAAAAATTCCTACCAAACTTGAGAAGATTAAAAAAATTATTAAGCACTTAAATGACATATTCAAATACCAAAATTATTAAAATTATCCTTATAATAATTTTCAAATATAATTTTATAAGGATAGAACAATAATATCCTAAAAATGGCTAGGTGAATATGTTTAAGGGCATGTTGGGCAGCTACTTATAAGTTGATTTAGTTTTTATTGTGCAAGTGTTTGTGTGACTTATTTTATAAGACTTATTAGTACTTTTTACTCTAAAAATATTTTATAAGTTATTTTAAAATAAGTACGTTTAATCAAATGTAATGATTTTTTACTTTTATTTTAGTAATCTTTATAATTTATTTCAATTTTAAAATTATTTTAATCAAACAAATTCACAACTTGTTTCATCCTAATTTTTAACTTATAATCAAACACTTTTGTTTATAAATTACAGCTTAAAATCACTTATAAGTTAGTCTAAATTTTACTGTAAGTTATTTTAAAATAAGTAATCAATTCTTCACTTCCTAGAAACTCAAAACACTGCAAGAGAAATTGAAGAGAAGGGTCTTTTGATCAAGTGCTAGAAGCGGAGTCCGGGCTTAAAAACCTGAAAACCAAACATAAAGTCATAAACCCACCAGCCTAGTATAAAAAATCGTCATGGAAAGTGAGAAACCAACGACACTGATTTGCACAGTGGTAGCCATTGATCACACCAATTACTATTACCGAGTTTGCTCTACCTGTGAGAAAACTCTCCCCGACAACACAGTTTCTTCTTCTTCATCCTCAATATGCAAATTCTGCAGTTTCAGAAATGCCTTCAACCCTGCTTCTTCCGGTTCCAAACGCGTTTTTCGTGTCCTTGTAAGTAGTAAATTCCCTAAACAAATTTTCTGCAAAATGTGGGAAATTTTGGGTTTGTTACTGTTTGTCTTGTCTTTAATGGAATTGGGTTTTGTGATTTTTTTTTTTTTGAATTTGTACAGATGTCTATTGCTTCAGACACGAAGGTGTTTGTGGTGGTAATGTTTGATAGAGCTGCTAGGGTTCTCTTTGGTTGCTCTCCGGATGACTTCTTTGACTTTGCCAAGCTCCATCCCTTCTCTGGTAATCTATTGAATTATGTTTCTTCCGGGAAGCTTTAGTTGGATATTTTTTTTGTTACGAGTAAAAATATAACTTGATCATTTTTGGGTCTGTTTGGAATGGAAGCTTTAGTTGGATTTTTTTTGTTATGAGTGAAAATGTAAATTGATTATTTTTGGGGGTCTGTTTGGAAATAGAATTTGATTTCTAGGTCATGGTTTATACAATTGATTTTTTTTTCTTCTTCTTGGGCTTTTAAGGTGTGCCATTTCTTGTAAACATGTCTTTCTATCTCTAAAAGCCAGTAACTAATTGATTTGGTTCTTAATACTCCGTTGTTCTCAAAATTAGAGAGATATTTCTAAAACGACTACTTTTAAGCAAAAAAAATAAAATATTTTCAAACATATGCCTAACATTAACTAGAAATGTATCATACTCAATAATATAAGTGATGACCTGTCACGAACTTCATATAACTTTATAATCTAAAAATTAAAATATATCTCTAATTTTGGAATGGATGAAGAAGAAAAATGTATCTGGATTACCACTTTTTGTTATTAAAAGAAATGAAAGCTAAATTCAAATTTGACTTGTTAGGGTCATGTAATTTTCAATTTATTATAAATAACTAACAATTTCTAAATTGAGCTCATTTATGTCTCCTTATCCGTCCCCATGTACTACACCACGATCACAAAGACACTCAGTAGTAGCAATATTACTGTTGAGCTCATTAAACACCCCAATATAACTTGTATTATTTACTGAAATGTGTTCCTTTCTAATCGATGGTAATGTTTTATATAGCTGTGACTGCAGGGAAGGTTCTAGAGGGAGAGATGTTGAGAGTGACACTGTCAAAACCAAAGAATGGAAATGCACAGCACCAGCGAGTTGTATCAGTTGTTCCTTTGCGTTCTGGTTTCCGGCCAGCAATTGAGACCTTGAGGGAATTGTATGGAGGAAGAGTTGATCTGTAACTGATCTCTTCATGACTCTACATATATAAGGTACAAATAGTGTTTCCTTTTTGTGTCGCAAAGCTTTTGTTGCCATTTACTATTACATATGTTGTTAGAAACAACTATGTTTTTTACTGAATTTTTCAATGTATGAGAATGAAGAGAAGAACAATTTCCCTTTGCCAAATCAAATGTATCCCATGGTGGTTGTTTATCTCAGTAACATTTGCTCAAATATCCCGTTGCTGAATGTGGCTACTAATGTTGCTACCATGTCAAGAATGATGTATGTATGAGATATGGCAAAAGTAGACTGGAAAATGTGCACTTATTTGCTTCCCTGTTTCCAACAACTGGATAGTTAGTTACCTGCTGTTTCTGGTTCCAAACTTTCTTTTTCTAATTATGATCTCTCATCTCACTTTAACCTTCAAATTATGAAGTGTTCATCCTGTGTTAGCTCGTTGTTGTTCTTTTACTATTCCTAATCCCTCTATCCATCATTTTTTTAGTAGTTATATATTCAAATCTATAATGGAAATTTTCCAGTCTCTTCTACTAAAGTCTCTGAGTTAAACTGTTACAAGTACAAAACGAATGGTAATGGAAAGCAGTTTGTTGGACGTTACTCCTGTTGTCAAACAGTTGACTGTTCTTAAGGATTCAAATTTAAGGATCAGAAGGGTTGTTCAACAAAGTGGATACATCTGATGACTAATTGATTTGGAGCTTCAACCTACTCTTTTATTTACTTGATTTTTCTTTTCAAATTCTGTTTGCGATATATTGCAATCGCATTGGTCCAACAATTCTTTTTCTATAGCCAAGATCAACAATTAAAGAACAAAGCAAGTACTATGCTTGATAAAAAAACATTAATCATTTATGTTGAGCACTTTCTTTCAAATTGATTGTTCAGCCCTTGGTTACAAGTATGTCAGAGTCCAGTATCTATTACATGCTCTTTCTGATTATATCCCCCGGACACCGTACTTGGAACACTTATGGAAAACACATTGCTAGAATATTGTTAAAGGAGGCTCTAGTATTTTTGGAGCAATCAAATAGGAGCAAGCTGACCCTCTCTCTCTGTTGTAGCAAGTTTGCCCCGTGTCCACTTGATCAGCATCTGTAGTGAAGCTTTTGGTTGATCCATCGGCACCATATGACCAGCATTATGTACCTGTTTGTTGTTTTTAAAAGTTTACCAAATTAGGATGAGTAACTCAACTAGAGAGAGATATATATAGAGAGAAACAGAGAGATACCTTGAGGAAACTGAGAGGTCCATGGCTTTTCATCTGTCCTGCCTCTGCACCATCTACCGAAAATGGAACTGTTGAAGCTGCTACGAAGCCTTTCTGTCCAGACCATTCCATAGCATGAACCCATCTCCAGTTTCCTGCACCCAAATATAATTAAGTTTTGAGTATTGCTTCTTTTGATCAAATCCAGTTGAAAATTAAGGCTCTTCTGGGGTAGTCTTCACATAATGCTACTTGATCAACTGGAAAATTTTCACCATCTTCAGATTCTACTATTATGAAAAGTGCATTTTTTTTAAAATAAGTTTTTCCTTTTAAGTACAAGCTCTAGTTCTGGTTTTGGTTGGAGAAAGAATTTTACTTCCAAACTTAGTATCTAGGTCCAGGAGTTTTTCTTTTCTTTTTAACATCTTTCCAACAAATCTACATGTTCTGCCTAACCTAATCTTAGTTTATTAGAACTACTCTTTCAAAACCACCATGTAAGTAGCTAAGTTGAATCAAGATATTTACCTAGCCAGTTGCAGATAAGGTCATACTCTCCAGCATATACTAGCATCTTGATTCCATATTCTAAAAGTGCCGGAATTCCAACTTCAAGATTCCTCATCCAGTCTGTGATCATTGCATCATACACGATAGAACTACACGAAACGAAATCAATGTCTCCAACACCAAGAGCATCCCTAACTGACTTTTGGTTCAAGAAGCTTTCCATGTTTGAGAAATCATAGCACAAATCCCCCTCACATTTCTTTCTAATATCATAGTACTGCAAAACCAAATATTGACAAATTCAGATCATGGTTGAGGATTTTATTTTCTTGATTTTTCCCACAAATTTTTTCCTCCCCACAGAGATAGAATATGAAAGTAGATGTTTTTTTTAACGTTCTTTACATTTTTATCTCCAACAAGTGCCATGATCTTGTCAAATATGGAGTTGCAGATTGTATATGCAGCCAAGCAAGAACTCTCACCATCAGTGCCTGATACAAAAAAGACGAAGAAAAATGAAGTAAGAAAAAACACCCTTAATCATATCAAATTGTCTAAAGCATAGTCAGATATCAAATCAAGAATGAGAAGAATTACCGCATAGCTTAATTGCATGTTCACATGATGGAATCAACTGGCTTATACTTTGATGATCGGATTTCTTGATTAATCCATGGTCTAAAGCATAGTCAGTGTATGCTTTGTACTGAACCTCGGGATCAGTAAGCCCGTTGCCAATAGCAAATCCCTACTCAACCGTGCCTTAATCCAATAAATTAAGCTGAAAAATGAATTGAAGTATATGGGATCAATAATTTTAAAACATACCTTGATGTTTATTTTAATTCCTTTGTTGTTTTTGTTTCCCTGGTGAACTCGAGCAGCAAAAGCAGGGATATAGTGCCCAGCATGACTCCCCAGTTATGTAAAACTCATTCTTTGCATACTGTGGATGCGCCTTAAAAAATTCCTGACATTAATTTGTACGGATAGTTATATTCTTTCTTAGAAAAATCGCAAGACGTTAAATACCATTCTAGTCCTTATTGAGGAATTTGAAAGAGCACTATAACTATAACTAGAGGGATTCTGGCTAAGTTATGTTTCACATGGGGATTGGAACTTGGAAGAGAAAAGAGCTAAGAGGTTAACGAGTCCATCAGTCCGGGAAAAGTGTCCTACTTAATTTCTTTGTACTTTATATATAGACAGTGGTACTCTTTTTAAGGGATGGAGCTGGAAAAATGCCATATATGTCGACTAATTTCATATGGAATGTGAATTGTGACTAACGTGAAATAGTAAGCATAAAATAGAACAGTAGTGAGCGAGCATTTAATATCGACATAAACTTCTCGTCATATATATATATATATATATATATATATAGCATTACTCTTGTATATTGTTCATGCTGTTGCATGTAAGTCAGGTTTAGAAATAGGACAATGTGTCTCAAAACTCCCCTATATCATTGAATGAACACGACAAAAACAAACCTGCAAGAAGTCATAGAGATCGTTGCTGACACCTTCTTCGTTGTGGCGAATGTCATCATCCTCAGAAGTATAACTGAAACCAGTTCCACTAGGCTGGTCGACGTATATAAGATTTGATACCTGCATGTAATTCATGCATGCTCAGCGCAAAGAAAATTTAACACCAAAATTTGGGAGAGAGTGAGATGCCAAGATATTATTATGGGAAACTGATTTATATGTGGACTAATTTTATATCGAATGTGAACTGTGATTAATGTAAAATTTTAAACGATAAAATAAAATCATAACATGTGGGACCTTTATCTATATATATATATATATATATATATATGAGTAAAATAATCTTCTGTACATACAAATTATTTTATAAATATTTTATAAAGCTGGCGAGATACTCTCACCTCACTCAGTATTGATCAACAAATTGTTTCAATGTAGTCTTTCATGAAAGTATGCCACATCAAAGAATTTGTAAAATACTTGTAAAATAATTTGTGTATCTAAAGATTATTCTATATATATATATATATATATATATATATATATATATATATATATATATAGTAGCTGATATTGACATGAATGAGTTTGGAGTTTGTGCTCTTTATAATTTGCATAAAGTAAAAATACCTTGTCCCAACCAAAGTCATTCCAGGTAAGAGACAAGTTGTTTGCTACATGGAAAGGACCATTTTCATAGAACATGGCCAGTTCACTGCTACACCCTGGTCCTCCAGTTAGCCATATAACAACAGGGTCCGCCTTGCTTTGCCGCGATTCGAAGAAAAAGTAGAACATCCTGCAAACATCGTATCAAACACTTTAAAAAGCTTATCATTTTCAAAAAAAAATAAAATAAAAATAATCCTAATTCATGAAGAATAGGTTGCCTGTAATGGAACATGTCAAATTATTATACAAAAATGGGTAATTTGTTTTTTTCAGCATAATTTGTTTTTTTCAGTTTTGGATTAGAATAAGGAACCAACAACGCCTTTTCTCAATTCAAAAAAATGCCACTGAAAATTCGAAATGAGGTACAGCAAAAAGCAAAATTAAGGTCTGAATGAAAAGCAGAGAGACAGAAATGCGCTGTTAATTTGTAGAAACAGGAAGTGGTACAAAGAGCATTTAAGTATCAAAATATGAATTGCATATATGTGTGTAAATGGTAAAGATAAAGCTGGTGCCATTAATGTTCAGATACTGAACTCATAAAGAAAGTTAACAGGTTTTTTTAAGAGAGAGAAAATGCTGATCAATGAATTGGGGGAGAGAGAGTGGATTTAAAGGAATTCGGTTTTATTTTTGATGGTGAAAGAGAGAGGTAGGTTCTGATTCAGATGAAGATGTCAAGTTAATTTTAAATAAATTAATTAAATTAAAATGAACAAGAAGGAAGGAGAAGCATTGGCAATGGAGATATGTATATATCAGATTTGAATAGTGTGACAGGAAAGGTAGAAGCTTCGATGCTTCTTCCGGTGGTTTTTGAATCTCAAGTTTGATTATTTAATTGTTCTAATGTATTTTCTTTATCCTTATTTCCCTGATCTATAAATAACTGTTGGTGTGTTATTTTATTTTTTTATATAGAATGTTAAGTAATAATTATTTTATATTTTTTTTTAAGTATAATAATGTGTTTATAACAAAATAAGATTCATAAATAACGTCTTATTGATCTGTAAAAGGAAAGATGAAATATTCTTGTGGACACCCACAAAAGTACAGTGGGGTCAGATGATAATTCTGGTACAGGGGAATTTTAATGCATTATATTGACATGCAGTGGATGAATGTTGTCTCAGTTACTACTAACAAGAAAAAAAGTGGGGCAACTTTTTAAGTCCACTGCGTTGGGCTTTTAGGTGATCGTTGCGGAAGTGGTTAGTATAAAATTTATTTTGGAGTAAAATGATTAATTGATTAATAGAATATTAACACGTAGGCGAGATTGTATATGTGTCAGTATTCTATTGACCAACTTACCAAAAAAATAACTTCATGCTAACCGGATCCGATGGTTGCATTCATAAAGATTTATAGAAGTTAAGAAATTACTAATAAACAAGCTATGAAGTATGAACACTAGTGTATTTGAAGGAAATCATAAGAAGAGATTAGTTGTCTTCCCATCTGAATTTCTTATTTTTGAATGAAAATCTAGCAAAAAGTTGGTTTCAAAGAATTCAATTCCTGTATAGACTTGAAGCAACAAGTAATGACTTGTACAAACACATTCAAGTAGACAAGTTAACCCTTTTGATCATAAATAAGCAGAATAGTTGTCTGCTAAGATTGACAATATTCCTGTTTTGAAATCACTTAGTTGTTTGAAAGGACTTTTATTGGTAGTTTATCAATGTAATATATTACAGTTGCAATATATTTTAGTCATTTGAAATGTTTCAAAAAAAAGAAAAAGCACAATTGCTAAAGCATCTATTGGTACCTCAAAAGTTTAAAAAGAAAAAGAAAAAAAAACTGCAAACACTTTTGTCTGGATACATTTATTCTTATAATCTGGTATCTAATTAGAAAATAATAAATTTATTAGTTTACACAAGGTTAGGAAAAGATATGTTAATTGTGATACGATACTGTAAGTAATAGTTTTACAGACAGTCCAGTCCAGTCCAGTCCGTAAATAAGTAATATGAAGTACAACTGATTGACCATATAAAACACAATCATACATAGAAAAATCAAGACCATGAATTTACCTTGCATCTCTTGAATGTGGAAGCTGATAATAACCAGCATGGTGACCCAAGTCTTGAACAGTGGCCCCAGAATCACCAATCAAAGGAAATGTAAATTTCCTTTCCACAAGCCTCGGATAATTACTACCGCCTGCCGCAATGTTGATTTTATGTTTGGGGAACAAATTTACTCCTCTCATGAACTTTTGTGCTTGTGTTTGTGGGGATTGGAAAAGATTGTTGTCATGGGTTTTGGCAGAGGAAAAGGGTGAAACAGAGAGAAGAAGGAAAAGGAGAGAAAAAAAAAGGGGAGGGAAATTTGGTGCCATGTTGTTTGGATTTTCGAAGAAACGAATGCACAAGTTATTGGTTTTTTGGTGGTATATATATATATATATATATATATATATATATATATATATATATATATATATAATAAGGTTTTGAATTTTGATAGAAAATTAGAAACTTAATTCATTGGTTTTTGGTGGGTATTTTGTATATATGTTAACGGGGGAAGGGATTTTAACGGCCAGTTTATCATGATGCTGTTTGTATTATTATTATTATTATTATTATTATTATTATTATTATTTCAATTCATGACAATTGGTTACTAAATTTACTATTCCAGCAACTAACATGTAAACCTTGATCAATAATATGAAAGACTGAAATTAAAAAAGAGTAATACTCAGCCGCTACATGTTGTAGCGGCACAAATAACAAATATGTAACCGCTTCTATTTTAATATTGATTAAACTAACTTACTAACGGGACCCACTTTATCAGATAATAATATAAAAAAAAACTTTTTTTTTTTATTATGCGTGTCCACGACTTTGTAGTGGTTAGGCTTTTTTAATATATATATATATATATATATATATATATATATATAACTAATTTGTGATGTATAATTAACTTCTTGTGAAGGGGAGTACTTTGCACATGCATTAAAATACAAAAAAATAAATAAATAAAAACCTTCATCATTAATTCAAATAGCAGGATCCACATAAACTCTTATTGCAAGTTATTCCAATAGTTCAAAATTAACTCCATCCGTTTCAAAAAAATAATCTCATTTATAAATATTTGTTTGTTTCATAATTTTTTGTGTTAAATTCAGATGATCATCTGAGGTTTAGGCGATTTTCTATTTAACCACCTGTAATCAGTAAAGCTACATTTAAACTCCAAACCTTTTGAATTGAAGTGAAAACGTTATTTTTTTTCCATCCAACGTAACCATGCGTGTATATCAAACGCCAAAAGCGCGTGAAAAGAGCTATAACAATTTTAAAAAACATGATAAATGTCTGAAATACCCTTCTTCTTCCTCTTTTCTTTTCTTATTCTCCGACCGAGCTCTCTCAGTCTCACCTACATCCTCTCTCTATGCTTGTCATTTTCTCTCTCCTTTCTAATATTCTCCGACCTCTCTCTCATCTCCAAAATGTCAGTCAACGACGTCAACCAGCTCTACCACAAGAACAATTACGTTCTCAACCTCAATCACCACAAACCCTAGAAAATCAAGATCTCCAAAATTCAGAAAAATCAGACTCTAATCAAGAAGATCCACAAGTTCAGGAGCTAGAAGAGCAAGAATCGGGTATGTTCTTGTCTCTTCCCCCCCCTCAGATTAGAGATCTCAACCCACTCCTAATGACCTCACCCACCAACAATCCTTCCATCCATTAGAGAGGGAGGGTTTTTGAAAATTCGCAATCGAGGGTTCCGCTTTCGCAGATTCGATGGTCGGAATCGGAGGAGGTGATGATCAATAAAATAAATTATCAAAATTCGTCGCAATGGTGATAAGTTGGAAGAAAACAAAGGAAAATACTTTATCCGATTGATCTTTGAGTAGTAGAGTTTGTGATATTAGATTGATTATTATTATTATTATTATTATTATTATTATTATTATTATTATTATTATTATTATTGTTTTTCTGTATTTTTTTTGTAAAAAAATGGGTTTTTAGTAATGGATGGGAATTAGAAACTTAATTCATTGGTTTTTTGGTGGGTATTTTGTATATATGTTAACGGGGGAAGGGGATTTTAACGGCCAGTTTATCATGATGCTGTTTGTATTATTATTATTATTATTATTATTATTATTTCAATTCATGACAATTGGTTACTAAATTTACTATTCCAGCAACTAACATGTAAACCTTGATCAATAATATGAAAGACTGAAATTAAAAAAGAGTAATACTCAGCCGCTACATGTTGTAGCGGCACAAATAACAATATGTAACCGCTTCTATTTTAATATTGATTAAACTAACTTACTAACGGGACCCACTTTATCAGATAATAATATAAAAAAGAAAACTTTTTTTTTATTATGCGTGTCGCTACGACTTGTAGTGGTTAGGCCTTTTAATATATATATATATATATATATATATATATATATATATATATAACTAATTTGTGATGTATAATTAACTTCTTGTGAAGGGGAGTACTTTGCACATGCATTAAAATACAAAAAAATAAATAAATAAAAACCTTCATCATTAATTCAAATAGCAGGATCCACATAAACTCTTATTGCAAGTTATTCCAATAGTTCAAAATTAACTCCATCCGTTTCAAAAAAATAATCTCATTTATAAATATTTGTTTGTTTCATAATTTTTTGTGTTAAATTCAGATGATCATCTGAGGTTTAGGCGATTTTCTATTTAACCACCTGTAGTCAGTAAAGCTACATTTAAACTCCAAACCTTTTGAATTGAAGTGAAAACGTTATTTTTTTCCATCCAACGTAACCATGCGTGTATATCAAACGCCAAAAGCGCGTGAAAAGAGCTATAACAATTTTAAAAAACATGATAAATGTAAAATACCTTCTTCTTCCTCTTTTCTTTTCTTATTCTCCGACCGAGCTCTCTCAGTCTCACCTACATCCTCTCTCTATGCTTGTCATTTTCTCTCTCCTTTCTAATATTCTCCGACCTCTCTCTCATCTCCAAAATGTCACCAACGACGTCAACCAAATTTCTACCACAAGAACAATTACGTTCTCAACCTCAATCACCACAAACCCTAGAAAATCAAGATCTCCAAAATCCAGAAAAATCAGACTCTAATCAGGAAGATCCACAAGTTCAGGAGCTAGAAGAGCAAGAATCGGGTATGTTCTTCTGTCTTCCCCCCCCCCCCCCTCCCCCCCCCTCCGATTGCAGATCTCAACCCACTCCTAATGACCTCACCCACCAACAATCCTTCTGTCCATTAGAGAGGGGAGGGTTTTTTGAAAATTCGCAGTCGAGGGTTCCGCTTTCGCAGTATTCTGATGGTCGGAATCGGAGGAGGTGATGATCAATAAAATAAATTATCCGAAATTCGTCACAGCGGTGATAAGTTGGAAGAAAACAAAGGAAAATACTTTATCTGATTGATGCTGAGTAGTAGAGTTTGTGATATTAGATTGATTATTATTATTATTATTATTATTATTATTATTATTATTGTTTTTCTGTATTTTTTTTGTAAAAAAATGGGTTTTTAGTAATGGATGGGAATTAGAAAATCCCCCCCCCTTTTCTTTTTCTTCTTGTTTTTGGTTATGGATTGTGATTCTGGAATTGAAACTTGGAAATATATTGCAATGTTAATGGAAGAATTTGGGAATTCTCTTTGATATTCATTTGTAGTGATTGAAGATTTCATTTTTTTTGTTGGATTCTTGGTTTAGTTCAATTGACTTGAAATTGTGCTATATTGTTGAATATTTTGCTGTACTAATGGGCTTAAGGCTGATTCATGTGGAAGAAGTTTGAAATTTTGTATAATCTACAGTTCTTCTTAGTATATATAAGGCGGAAGTTAGTATATTTTATAGTTCTTCATAAATTGGGGGATTTGAAGTAGCTCTCTTTTTGGGCCCATGCGTGGGTAACCAACAATATGGGATGCCATTGTTCTGGTAAAATCAAACACATCAGCAATAGATCAATTTTCTTAACCATAAAGGCTAAGGTATGCCAATGTGAATTTGGGAATTGCTCTTGAAGGCGAAGGAATTGCTCTTGAAGGCGAAGGTATGGCAATTTGGGTGGGTTTTATATGGATATGGGTAGGTATAAACCATAAACCAGAAAATTCTATCTGTTTTGGATGAAACAGAATCAGGAAGGGTGGATTTGGGCCTAATTTCTTTATTGTTTCTGTAATTTGAGTGTTATACGTGGATGGATGTGGGAATTCTATGCTTGATTCAAATTCATATGCTTGCTTAATTTTGTGTACTTTATTTCTAAATACATTTGATTATTTCTGTAATTTGATTTTTTTTTTTTGCTTTGTGTAATAGATCTGATTTGTAACAATGGAAAGTCTTATGAGCAAAACAAAGATTATTGAAGTTTTCTTTACTGAACTTGAAATTATAATCACTGAAGATCGTTGGATATTATTGAAGTTTTTTGTTTGTTAGAAAAACAGAGAGAGAGAGAGAGATGAACAACTATTTTTAGTTGTTTTTATAATAATTTTACAGTTGGGTGTTTTAAATGAGGGTAATTAAGTCTTTAGCCAAATAAAGTAACGGAGTTAAGACGGAAAGCACTTTTCACTTCAACTCAAAAAGTCAGGAGTTTAAATATAGCTTTACTGACTACAGGTGGTTAAGTGGGAAATCGCCTAAACTCCAGGTGGTTATCTGAACTTAACCCTAATTTTTTTAAATAGTATAGCATTACACAATATCATGCAAGTTTGTCATAAAAAATTTATTATCATGTTGCCAAAAATATATTCATAATATCTACAAATTTTACAAATTGAATAGAATAGAATAGAGTTTCCTTGGCCTAAAATGAATAGAGTTCCAATGATTAGAGGAGTCTAAGTATTATATTAAAATTAATTCGTCAAAAATATTTACGTTTCATACCCTTAAGTGTGCTTTAAACGAACATCAGTATGTACAAAAGTAAAAATAAAAGTTTAAAAAAGTAACAGTAGATGAGTGTATATTAAACTAAAGGGTGGAGTAGTGGGTCTCTATTGGTTATGGTTATGTATATAGTATAAAATTATTTAGCATAAAGTTGCTTCAAAGCCAATGGATATTAGATAACTTAAACACGAAAACTGATCATGCGTAACCCTAAAGTAATGAACTGAAATAGACAGTAAAGCTCATTGAGTCTCAAACAAATCATAACATTATTCTATACATAACAAATTCTTGCTTCAAAGAAAACACTACAGCTACTACTATTGCATTTCATACCAAAATAACAAGTATAGTCTAGATAAGCTTATCAATAAATAGGATTAGTAGGAATTATAGGAAAGTCTCACTTATTACACATATTTTAAAAAAAGTTACCACTAATACTTATTCATGTAACCAGCGGCGGAACCAGAATCTTTTTGTAGGAGAGTCAAAATTTTTAAACCAAGCTACGAGGCGGCCATTTCAAGAAGCATGACAAAGCAAGAGTTGATTGAACTATAATTAGGGTTTCTGCAGAAGCTCTTAAGAGTTGGAAATACAGAGGAGGAGAATCAAAGAAAAATTTGATGGAAGAATTAGAATCAGAGAGAGACTAGAGCGAAACCTGGTTGAGTTGGAATTATTGCAACAACAAATTGTGAGTTAATGTTTTGGGCAATTATCAACGACTGCCCGCCCCCGCCCCGCCTCGCCCCGCCTCTTCCTAGTTCCGCCCTTTGACCGAGCGACGACCGCCTCTGTGGCGCCCCAAAATAGGTCCATTCTATCCAACTCATTACGAGTCGCCAAATACATGGTACAGAAAACAACAACAACTTTATTACAACAATTGTCGTGCAAAATACAACAATACATATGTTGTGAGTTTTGATACTAAAATATACCAACTGTGACTCTGGACACCAACTTGAATAGCACGTCACCATGACACCTTACATAAAGGTACAACTAAAACCTGCTTTTAGAAATTAAAACTTTTGGGAAGTGCTCAAGGAAACCTTCATACATGGGAGGCCATGCGTCTAGGTTATTATAGATATCATATGCCCACAAAATTATCCTTGGTTTACCCAATAGACCCCAAAGAAAAATGAGAAGATTACTATCATATTCTTTCCAATGGTGAGTCTTCTCTTGACATATCATTATCTCCACTGTCTCTAATTGAGAACTATACTTCAACCAAACTCCAAGATCATATAGGTAGTGCTTGTAGATATACTCAGCAAGTGGATGAGCACATCCCTGTCTTATGATGATACGAGGTTGTATGTCATTAGACATCTTATATGATAGTGGCAAAACACTCTTTCAAGTTAAATTCACTTCACCCTCAACATTTATAGACCACCGTTCTATTCCCCTGTTATTCCCCGTTTGTCCCAGCTACACTTTTATTACCATAGTTGCAGCGGAATGAGCAATCCATTAGAAAATTCAAATAGACTATAAAGTCTATTTATCTTCTCCATGTTAAAAGTCCATCAACAATGTTTTATCCCTGTAACATCAATCAACAATTTCTGTCCACAATCACATGTATAACTCATAATCATAATTGTAGTTCTAAATTCCTTTTCTCATCCAGGACAAAGATAATTTTCATCACCTGAAACATCAAAGATTATGGTTATACCAAATCACAGTTTATGTTCATAATCCTACTGATAAATTCATCTTTGCACTACTACCAAAGATATTCATCAACGCTCATCTTTTGCACTATGTGCCAAAGATATTCATCGATTAGCCATGTTCATCTAAACACTGTTTATCTTCGCACCATCGCCAAAAATATTCATCGAAATCATTCATCTTTGCACTACTGGGCCAAAGATATTCGTTATATCATCATTTAGGGTCGAGGATGATGAAAATATTTTAAAGAAAACGAATCCAAAGTGAAACAAAAGAACAAATATTAAGGATTCAGTACTTTAAACAATTCCCAGCTCAAAAATACTTCATAAATAACCAGAGTGCAGTAAAATTCAAGAATGAAGACCAAAACCTAGATCCAATCAAAGATAGTATCCAGAATAGATATTTTGGACAAAAAGAATAAATTTCATTTTTCGGTGAATAGTGCCGTATTCGTGAATAGTCTGATATATCGTGAATAAGTAATCCGACACCAAAAGATAGAAATTTCACAAAAAACATCATCACGTTTCGTGAATAGTACTCATGAATAGTAACTCGTGAATAGTAACTCATGAATAGTAACTCGTGAATAGTAACCCCGACATGAAAAAGTTCCAAATTTGATAAAAATTTTCAACCAACATTCTGGCATAATGATATTGAAGAAATAATATCATTTTAGAAGAAAATAACCTCCCTTACTATCCCTTACCTCAAAAGAGCAATACTTCTGACTGAATAACGCTGAACGAACTTGCACCGTATAGCAACACTCAAGATATCAAAATACTCACAAGAATACACTCGATAATATAGAGAGAGAAATAGAGAGAAAACTTCAGTTTCTGGTGTGATTTTTAATTCTAACCTAAGCACCCTATTTATAGGAAAATGCTTAGAACACCAAAGCAGAAAATAAATAATAATATATTTATATAATTTTCCTTAGCCCACCTCTAGACATCTGAATTCAACACATTGATAACACATGTAAACTCACTCAATTGAAAAAAACGTTTTTTCTTAAAAAAATAACTAAAACTTCCAAAAATCAATTATTTCGGAATTTCGGAACTTCAATAATTCATAATAAATAGCCCTTTCATCAGAAAATTTAAATCTCGCGATTTTTATAGGAAATTCAATTCTCTACAACTTTGCAGAAGAAAGTTTTTCCAAATTCCAAATGTAAATTGACCCAAATTCACATACTGGACGATTTACACAATTATATAATCAAATTTCGATTCAAGAAATGGGTCCACCAACATGTTTAACATGTTTTAAACAACTTTTGTAACAAAAATACTCTTCCTCCTCATATACTCATATATCCCACATTCATTGTAAAATATCACCATTATTATATTATAATAATATAATAAAATATTATTTTATCGTAAAAGATAAAATATCAATTTTTAACAATTGTCACTTTAAAAATTTTCTCCATCTATATCCACATAAAATGAATATTTTCCTCATCATATAAATCAATAATTAATTATTCACAAATAATATTACAGAATCACAATCATCGATAAACCGCACGGTTCCAGGAAAGAGGGGCTTTCCAATAAGAATTTCTCCTCTCGGGCGCCAATTAATTAGGTGACCAAACCTCTCCTTGAATGTAACTTTCTAGACATTGCCAATAATGTTATCTAATAATATTATTCAAATAATATGAATTATTGCTTCGATAATGGAAAATACTTGTGTAGTGACAATTATTAAAACAACGATAATATAAAATATCAACGCAGTAATTATTGAATCAATAAAATATCGAACAATAATCAACGTAACAATTATTGAGTAGTGCCTTTCACGTAAGAATCAATAATTGGTGCAATATCGCGTAATATGTGGACGCCCCAAAATTAGGTATCGTCACCCATCTTGGGTCGCCACTTACATGGTACATAAATTCAAATACAAACTTAATTATACATCCTGTCCGTGTATAATACACGACAATACATAAACCGAGAGTTCTAATAGGAATATTGTCATTTAGACAATATCCATACTCAAGGAGTCCTCATTACAATTATTATCACACTATTTCACGTAATAGTGAGGACTACTAATGCTATCTTGAGGACCATCACTCATTTCCCCAACTCGTCCAAATATATATTCTCATTTCAAGAGAGACGGTGAAGTGAAAGAAAGGGTGAGCTCAACTAGCCCATAAAGAAGAAATATTATAACTAAGATAATGCGAGAATAAATTATCAATAGTCTTCAACAATGTTAAACCGATAAAATACAATAGACAACCGGGTTTAACTCAGCATTGAATATCAATCCATTAAAAGAGTCAAGTAAAAATAAAGTCTACTATCTTTTAGGTTTTAAAAGGTTTTCATCAATTTTTATCATTAAGACTTAGTTTAATGAATAAACCACAATATCTAATCATCCCTGCATACACGGTCAAGGATTTTCATCAAATTATCAATGGTCATGGTATTATACCGAATCACCCCGGTCATAATCATACCAAAACTATCCATCAACGCATTACAGCCAATCGAGGACTTTTGTCACATCATTTATATCAAGCCATGATTATACCGAATGATCCCTGGTCATAATCATACTAAGTTCATCTATGCACGTAAGTTCAAAGATAACATAATATAACATGAGGATGATGACAATGACATAATAATTCAATAAAACAAGTTCAAGAATTATTTAATCCGAGGAATTATTAACGCCCAAATTGTCAACATGATACTATTTTGTAGAAAGTAAAATTCAAGAATAATTAGAAGAATATTTCCATGAAAATATCTTTGGATGAAACGCAAATATCAAAGATATTCTACTAATTTCATGGAGTATAGAAGTCAAAGTTTTAACCATTTGGGTATAATAAAGAATGTAATAACAAAAGAAATCACCGTGCATGCAGTCTTGATGTATGCAGAGTTATTCCAATAGAATAATAATAACGGAACCGTGTCAAGTGAAATTCACAATCGATGGATGATCCAATGTAATAATAAATCTTTGAATAATAAACAATGGAACCGGTCGAGGTGTAAAACACATACGGAGGATATTCCAATGTAATAATAAATGCGGAATAATAAACAATGGAACCGAATTAAGGTGTAAAAACACACGTACGAGGATATTCCAATGAATAATAAAGAATGGAATAATGGAAGAAGATCACCAAGTATAGGGGATTCAGCGTATCTGAGTTATTCCAATGTAATAAATAAGAATGGAATAATATAAGGATTTCACCAAGTATATAGGTATGTCTGGCGTATCTGAAGTTATGTATAGGGTATGCCACTTTTACAAAGTTATTCCAATGAATAATAATGAATGGAATAAATGAAGTTCTCTTCATGAATAAGAAAGAATAACACTCCTTACAGATACAACAAATAATATCCCTTACCTTAGAAGAATGAATATTGGAAAAGTGAAGTAGCGAGAATACTTTTCTTCTTTTCTATAGTTTCTCTCTACAGAGTTTTAAAATGAATTCGTAAAAGAAAATAATGAAGGAATGAGCTTCTATTTATAGGAAAATAGAATGCATAGTAATTAATCCATGAAGCGGTCAGGATTGATTTACTTTAATCGGACAAATCCATATTTAAAGCAAAATCTTTTAAATAAAATATAATATATTCTATTTATATAAAAATATTTTACTATACAAACACTTTATGCAAAATCTTATCTGCAACACTACGATAATAAAATATAATATATTCTATTTATAGAATAAACTTTAATAAAGTATTCGCTTTTTATATAAGCAGATGTTTCATTTTATTACGTTAATAATCTGAATAAAACAAAACGTCATTATCATTATAATAATTCATATTATTAATCGTAATAATGGAATGTGAGTGTGACTTCTCACATAAAGATCAATAATCAATATCGGTGCTACTATGCAACCACACGACATCTTGTCTTATTATTAAAAGTAGTTCAATAGTATCCACGGTAAAACTTCCGTCGTTATTTCAATAAAATATTTTTTGCGTTTTCTCAATCCGAAACAATAATTACATTATGAGGTCCACCAATGATTGGTAGTTATGCGAATATTCCCTCGCTAAACCGAAATATTCCCCACCAATCGAATATAATATAACTACTTGCATACTTTGCAAAATTTATAAATACTACCCACAACTATAATATTATCTCAAATTCACACCATAATATTAAAAATTATTTCGACAAAATTTAAATCTTTATTGATAAAATCGGGGTCTCACGATTGTCTTCTTGTCTGCAACAACGCCAGACATCAGTATTTTAACCACCGGGTATTCCAACAATGTTAATCAGTAATAATTCTGTAGATTATTTATAAAAACTCCCTTTGTCGTTTTTTCTTCATCCAAGCAGTTTATTTTGTTATGGGCCCCTGAATGGCCGCTACTGGCCGTAAATACGAATATTCCTCGGCGGAAAGAATATTCCACCACCAAACGAATATTAAAACAATAATGAATATTTTATAACCACTTGCGTATTTTGAAAAAAAATTCATATATCACCTTTAACTTTAACTTTTATCAATTTAACCATTTCTTGAATAAGTAATTATAAGAAAATTGAATACTTTTATTTCATAAAATTAAAGGTCTTATGCCTCTCCTCTCTGGCGTCCAAACTTCTGGGCAACTGCCCCCACCCGCCCCCTGATTCCGCTAGTGCATGTAACATACAATTAAATAGTCGATATAAACATATCATTTTCTTGATGAGTATGTTTGGTTATTTAGTGTTTGCAGCGTTTGGTGTATTTTTAAACGCAATTGAAAATCTTATTCGTCTAGTAAAATATTATTTTAAAAATAACTTATTTAACTCATAAACGCAGCATTTGGAACTCAAACACAATGCACCAAAATTGGTGCGGTGCTTTTGAAGGTTTTGCTGCTACAAACGCTAATTGTTGAACAAACTCAATGTGTTGTACATTATAACCACACAAAAAAGCGGCAGATTTCCCCCTTTCCCTTTCCCTTTCCCTTTCCCTTTCTTAAGAGGAATATGGGAAACAAATCTCTTCTTTCATGAATGACAGCTAGAATTATCTGTCTTTGGAAAACAAAATTACAAATTATAGATAGGTACATGTCCATGGAGTAGCAGTTACCATTTTCCAGGATTATCCAATCTCATGGGAGTATAACATGGGACCCACATTCATGTAAGGCAAACATCAAAGTTCTCTTGTGAAAATAACAATTCTCTAGTGGATACTCTTATTAGATTAATCTCACTTATAAAAAGGTGGGATTATCCATCTATATCCCGACAAATGAGCTGTTCAATCTGTAAATGAACCTAACCTGTTTACTACTTTATAGTGAAACAAAGCTATTTCAATATACAAAAGAAATGGCAGCTGATATCTCCTACAGAGCAGAAAGATACGAAAAGAGAAGCAAGTTTAAATGGGAGGAAAAAAGAAAAGCTCAAGAGATGAAGCTTTATACTACTATATGCAATCATACCTATATTACAGCACCGAGTGATACCCTATTTTCAATAGGGATAATCAATGACAAGAGCATGTCAGTTCTTCTGAATATTGCGTTAGCGATGAGCCATTGTGTAGTGATACTTACAATATGTCATAATTTGAACCCTTCCCCTTAACGGGAGGAAAATGGTTTCACTGAAGAAACTCACTCCAAGTATCAAATTTGATCAACTGACCTCTCACTCTTGATATCACATAGAGATCGAAAGGCTCATATTATGACCTAACTTTGGCAAGACGAGCCCTTATTTCTTCTAGTTCTTCTTCATCATCCGCACCCTCTTCCTACAAATTAACAAAAAAAAAAAAAAAAAAAATCATTTTATGCTATTTCATAGCAGAAACAAACAGCTACAGTAATTATGTCCAAATTACCTCTGCATCTTCAGATGACTGGGCAGGTTGCTTTAACCTCTCCTTCTTGACTGCTTCCGGAAGCTGTGCAGCAGTTTCACCAGCTATTGCAGTTAAGACCTTATCAATTTCTTCTTCAGTTTCCTCTTCTATATCCTCTGAATCCAGAGCAGAATCAACAGCATCATTCACAATCTCTTCTATTACGCCAGCCTGTGATCACATAACTGAGAGTTAATTGCAACCAAGAACTGAAAACATAAAAAGACAGTTATTTTCAGGCTACAAGACTATAATCTGAGGCCCTTTGTCACAATGACATTATTACATGGTGCAGTTTTTACCGTAGCCAATTTTTGGTAATAGATATCCCACAACTCAATCTACGATCTGATAGTTTGTGATACAATCACATCACATAACAGTTACATATGTTTACTCCTAGGCTCAGAGTTGGGAATGTAAATAATAAATAAAAACCCAAAATTTATTCATCTGCTCTCTTGTTAACAGAACATGTCATATTTACTGCTCCCAGGGGCCAGAGTTTAATTATGAAACACAAGAAATTCCCAGCCTTCTTACTTTACTCTATCCTTGCTGAATATGCCCAACCCATATCCTTAACTTTCCCGTTTTAAATCTTAAACAATGCACTATCACAAAACTGAAAAGAATTTGATGTGAAAAGAAAATTTCAGTTAAGACCTTTGTGACCTTTTGACACAACCACGACCCTAAATATCAGTGTTTACTCCATATTATAACACTAGGAGCAACTATAGTAACCTATCTTAATACATAAACCCTCAGACACCCGAAGTGTAAAAAATGTTTTCTCCATCTCTAATTAACATTAATCTATGCTGCTGACTGTAATAGATGATCATATTACCATGGATTTTGTTTAGACAAAGTATGAAGCTTTGTTAGAAGCGAGTCAAAAATGTGGTCATGAGAGGGATGAAAAGAAAATTCTCAAGAGGAATGTGAATTCTTAATCCACATATTCTTGACAAAATTCCTGCAGAACCGCTACCATCTAATGAAGAGATAGCGAGAGCGAAGAAAAGAGAACTAAAAGTTAAGTTTTGTATGCATTGAGAATTGATCATGAATTTGTCAGATTCTTCGTTTTCTCTGTCATACTGAGATTGAACAAGAATAACTGAAGACTAGTACTATCAACAATTTGTGGCATCAAGACTACCTCTGAAACCCAAGCAATCTTTTCAGTTTACTTTATTTTCTTATTCTTTTCTGATGACATGCAAGTCTCTAAAATCAAATCTTCTATACCAAAATGATCCAACTCTTATTGGAAGTTATATAACATAGGAACAAAATGTAAACTCAGGAGCCAAGGAAGAAAGTGACCATTTAAGAGCTGTCAGAAATAAAGATGTTGAGACAGAGAGATAGATGAGAAATACCAGTAGGGGTGATGCAGTTATGCAGCCCAGATTGCTAATGTGAAAGATTTAATTTTCAGTACTTCAGTTGTTTTAAGAGTATTTTATTAAATTTTGTGTTGGGTCTTTATGTATTCTCTGATAACCTGCAATCTAGTAATTTATAGTCAAAGCATGAGCAAGACTTCTGACATGAATCCTAGGAACTCTAAGTACATTTTTATCTAGTAATTAAGAAGTTCCAGAGAGTCGAAGTTCAATCTAAGAATCCTACAGTCATCAAAAATAAGAAACTAGTACAAGCAGCAAAACAACTCGCAATAAGAGTTACAATTTGAGTACTGATCCATCGCAATAAGCATATCACAAAGTAATTACAAGATGATAAAAACTCAGTCTTTGTTGCTTCATAACTCTAGCAAGTTAGATAAGGGTTTGGGTTTGGGTTTGGGTTTGGGTTTGGGAGGTGGAGTTCTATTTGAGTACTGGTCCATCTCACAGATACATTAAAGTTCAAGTATTGCCGATAAAACATAATCAAGAAACGCTCTGATCTTGAAAATTCATAGTTCCCAAGAAATATACATGAATAAAGAACAAACAAACTCGCAAGATCTAAACAAACAAAGAGCAAACCCTAATCCCTATATCTTTTCTGCAAGAAAAACAAAATGTACCTTGGTCATTTCTTTGCTGAATTCTTGCATTGTCACTGCCATTTGTGGAGCCTTCATGAGGTCATTGACAATCTTCATGACTTCGGCGCTCTTGGACAAGTGTCCCACTGTACGAGCAATAGCTGCAATAATCGAAGAACCAAACATATTATAAGAAATTATCTAATGTAAAAGCTGTAAGGAAATAAAGACGGAAATGCAAATGAATCTGGAAATAGTCTAATCTTCCGAATCACAACCATTACCTAAACATCAAAATAGCCTAATCTTCCCAATAGAGAAAGAAGTGAAAGACGGAGAAAAGCTCTCATTCATTGCATGAGCTAATGAGCCCAAAGAGAAGCAAAAATAGGCATTATATCCCAAAGTAAATCAGCACTCATTTCCCAACCACAAAATCCTATCATCCCTCTTAGTTTAAATTCTCAACAAAATGGAGAAACAAGCTCCCTCCACCAAAACCCTGAGAGTCCACAGGGGAAGATCTTCCACTGTAATTGGGAAAATCTAACATTTAACCCGACATACCAAACAAAAAATACCATAACCGCCAAGCCATTGGACAATGAATTCACATTTAAGATTTGAAGAGCTTGGAAAGAGAAGAATATGTTCAAATTGGCTAAATATTTCATAAATTATTTCTCCCCCCCTACCTATACACTAGTATGTATATATATATAGCTGTTCAGTTGATCCATAGAAAACAATGAAAAACCATCGTTTACTTGATTAATAAGCAACCTTTTTCTTCAGGCGTATAAATATGCAAAAGTAATACACAAGTTAGATATGAGAAGGACCGTACCAACACTTTCTCCAAGGTGCATAGAAATCGAATTTAACTGAGCCTTGTTCTCATAAAGACGGTTCACAGTTCGTCTAGATCTAATAATCTCTTTGGCAAGTGCCTGAAAATATTTGAGAAGGAACATGTAAATAAAGAAGATAAAATAGAAACAAGTAACAGATTTCACCGCACAAATACAGCCATAAATAAATAAATCAAAAAGATAGCATTTGCAGCACTCAAAACTCGGAATATCCACTCAAAGAAACAGTGCAGACAACATGATAAAAATAAATTAATTTAAACTTAAAAAATAAATTGTTAGAAAGGAAGAAAAGTTAAAGATAGAAAGGCAAAGAGTCCTCAAAAGAAAATAAAACAAGTGAAGAAAATAGTGTATAGTTCCCAGTAAAGGTTGCCTTTCGGTCCCTACAAACATCATAAAAAGCTACATCTTATAACGCTCTCATAGCATGCGACCAAAACGAATAAAGAAACTAAGCTTTATCCCTCAATGAATGTAGTAGAAGATAGTTATCATTAAAGATCCAATGGTTCCTTAATGTAAAATCCAAAAATCCACACAGGATCCTACTGCATTTCTTTCAAAGGTCAAACAAACCCAAAAATGAAGATACATTTGCCAACTTTCTCTTTGTGCTGGATAATAGTCGATCCTTCAGGTTTGTAGTCTAGGGAAACATTTTCAGGAAGGGTTGCAACAAAGAAGCTCAGGCCAGAAATTATACTCACGATATGAAATTCCTTCCCCATATCTCCTACTCCTAGCACTATGAAAGAAAAAACACCTAGAGGATACTACATCACAGAGGCAGCAGTTAAAGAGGTGGTTAAGGGTTATTAATGAAAAAACAAAAACAGTCCCTCCAATGAAACATTATGGATAATATATTTTTAATTTTTGATATAGCAAAGTCTAATTAAAATTGAGTGGTGATTGCACATACAATTATACAAGTCACTAACATTTGTTAACTTCATTTTTTTAAAAACCCCAATACAAAATCCAACTTTAGAGTACACCTTTTCTGCTTCGAAATCATTCAATTGGAAGTACATTAGGGCATCGGGCCAAGCAAATTTAAAACGACGGACAACTAAAGGTTCATTGTTCTAATAGAACCAATACAATATCTCATTCTAGATTACACCTTTTCTACTTGGAAAACTAAAGGTTCACCACCTCACAATGTGTCTCCATAATTGTTTGGTAAATCTATCACCGGTATCTTAAATCCTTAAACCCATTCTCAATTTATAAAATCATCAAATAAAGCTAAAAAATTGAAGCTTTTATGTAAGTTTGTTTCTGCTTTTCTATTAATTAAAGAAATTTAATCCACCAACAAACAAATACCCCCATAAAGATTATCAAGAATAACTAAAAAGCATATATGAAGTACCTTAGCAGAACCCATATCATTCCTCTTGGCAGCCTCTCGAATTGCTTTCTGTACATTCTTCTCTTCTCGCTGTATATCTGGGCAAACCCAATACCAACCATCAACAACAAAATTAAAAAAGTATAAATAAATTCAATTATCCAATTAAGGATCACAAAAAAATAATAGAAAAAGCTGGGAAATTTTGTAAATGGGGTGAAGAAGAAAAATTGACCTCGAATCTGGCGATCGATGTTTAGGCACTCTCTGCGGAGACGACGCTGCCACTCTCGCAATTGATTTTGTGGGTCTACTTTTGGCTTCAATATGTTCCTTACTTTCTCCATCTCTACTTATCTCTGAAACTCAGATTGTTGAAGATGGTGACGATGAAGATGAAGAAGAAGAAGAAGAAAGGGGGTAGAAAATTCAAGATTGGATTGACAAAGATTTGATCTTTATGCGTTGCTCATGATGATCCAATTCGAAACATTCCCTGCTATATTAGAAAAAAAAAAGTAGGAAAGAATTTTGGTTATTTGTAGAACAACGAATTCGTTAGTTACCAAACTTGACTCAAAGGGCAGTCCACCGGGTGCAATGCGTTAGGAAAATCCGTATCTCGTCGAAACCGTTACACGAACCCGTTAACTAATTGTATGTAGTCGAAAATTGATACATGTTATCACCAGAACATGTTTATAATACGAGTCCGGTTATAAATTATATTCGTGTTGTGTTATTGAGTCGTATCAAAAATTATTGTCCCAAGTCCAATATTCCATAATTCATATGCTCCTTTCTCTTTCCTATTTCTTTTTCTAATTAATTTTTATTTTTTTAAACATGTTCTGTACTTTGTTGTCCTTTCAATAAAGATGTAAATTAAGAAGAAAATATAAATGTGAAAATTAAACAGAAACACATTTTTTTTGGGAGTTAGAGAGCAATAGTTTGAATACATTATATACCGTGGGTTTAATTCTTTTTTTAGAATAGTAGTAATTTAAATTTTTTTGTTCCCCCTATAAGTTTAAATTTTTCATAAATCTATCCCTTAAATTTATTAAGCTTTATTTATGTCATTATCCCTATACTTATAAAAATAAAAATAAAAAATTCACAACTGTCTATACTGTCCTATGAATAGATTCACACTGAATTCATACTTTTATTTTTAGAGATGTTCTCATTTGATGTGGAAAGTTGTTAAGATTTCACCGAACGTCAAGAATTTTTAAATCTCTAATAAAACATGAGTATTTTGTACTTGATCCCATGGCCATGGGGGCTTGGGGATATTTCTTCAGGAAGGTATATCTCAATAATATCAATTTAAAATTTTAAAATTTTATAAATTAAATTTAAAAAATCAAAATATATTTTAAATTAGAAGGTAGTATCTGTAATTTTATGGTTTGGGATTCAGCCCAAAATGGGTATGGTGGCTTTAAGTTGTTCATATGTGATGGGCCGATGACTATATAACTCACTACATAGTTTTTTTTTCCTTTTAATTCGGGAGGGGGTTATTGAAACTTGGACTTCTTGTTTTATAAGATGGTAAGTATACCAACTGCTAGCTAGTGCTCATCGGTACTACATAGTTTCATTGTGTTGTCGAAGTTGATATATATATATATATATATATATATATATATATATATATATATATGGGATGGGATTTCATTTTAAGAATTGTTGAGGAAAGAATGAACTTTTAGTAAAGCCGCTACAACCTCGTAGCGACATTACTAATTTTTTTTTTTTTATATGTCGCTACGGGTTGTATGGTTGGTAAAAATGAGTTGTTTCAACAATGGGGTTCTTTGTGGATAAATACTATATATATATATATATATATATATATTGATTCATAGTAAATAGTAAATTATATCTCCCACCATATAATGTGAGATCTAACGTTTATAAAATACACATGTCATTACTCTTGGTAGTAGCAAGGGAAAAATTGTTTTTACTTACCTCTACTCTAAGGGCAAATGTAATAAATACCCCAATTTTAGTTAGAGATACATTAATATTTTCTTTTTAGTCCATTACAAAATTAGATATATATTTTTATTTTTGTCATTATTTTTCTCACCTCCACAACTAAATTCTAACTATCCTAAGGCTATATTTAAGAAACTAAAATTATACTTGGCAATCAAAATTGCTATAAAATTATTTATGTTTTAAAGTAACAAATATGGTAATTATTACATGGTACCTTTTAGTAGTTTAGTACAATAACTATAGTTGCTCACTTGTTTGTACAATTAAAATCAAATAAATTCATACAAATTTTTGAATTTTAAAATATCATAATTTTTTTTGACTTGAAAAGGTCGTGTAATGCGTCGCATATTTTTGGAATGGGGCAACTATTATATATATATATATATATATATATATATATATATAGGGGTTCCATTCACAAAGAACCGATTTTTGTGGAAGCAAGCCCTTATTTGATGCGTGATTTTTATTTTTATTTTTTGTTCTCGCCAAAATTTCACAGCCGAAAAAGGGTTGCTCCACAAAGATCAGGTTCTTGTGGATGGAACCTACATATATATATATATATATATATATATATATATATATATATATTTTGGGTGTAATTTGAGTACGTATAACAAAATATGGTGGTACGATGCATGCGGCATGTACCATCATTTTAGTATAGGTATTCAAATCACGTCAAAACATTGTATTATGGAAAAATTTCGGCCCATAATATTTTATTTATTTTTTTAGTTGTTTTATAAAAAAAGCAAAAAAAAAAGTCCGAATTTTCTCCAAATCAGGAGGTTAGGACCTAATCCAACTTATATATATATATATATATATATATATATATATATATATATATATAGGGTGTGGCGCCCCAAAATAGGTATACACCACACCCATTTCGAAAGTCGCCAAATACATAGATGCGAAACAACTACAACTTTATTATTACAACGGTAAAGCGTGAGTTTAAATACAAATATTATCTTACAGACAATATCTATACTCAAATAAATCCCCATCACATTTATTGATACATTATTTTACAAAATGGTGAGGACTACTAAACAATCCTTTCTAAAACCTTCATTCCATACCCGACTAGTACTTTCTTTACATTCTCGCCTCACGAGAAGAAAATGGAACAACAAGGAAAAGGGTGAGCTCAACTAGCCCGAGTAAAGAATACTATGACTAAGATAATATACAACAAATTATCGTTAGTCTCCAAGCAGGAAAAAATCGATAGAATACAATAGACAACAAGTTTCGGATCAATATTCGCAATGAAATAATAATTCATAGAAGAGTTACGTAGAGAATGAAATCTACTATAATCTATGAATTTAAACGGTCCATCATCAATATTTTATCCTGTAACATCAATGATATTCATCTCAAATCAAATATTCATCTTTGCACTCACAGCCAAAGATATTCATCAATCGATCATATTCATCTCAACACTGTTCATCTTTGCACTAAAGGCCAAAGATATTCATCGATCGATCGTATTCATTTAAACACTGTTCATCTTTTTGCTACTGGGCCAAAGATATTCTTGAAATCATTCATCTTTGACTTCTGGGCCAAAGATATTCAATAATATCATCATTTAAGGCGAGGATGATGAAAAATATTTTTAAAGAGCGAATCGGTGAAACAAAATGCAAGGATTAAGGATTAAGGATTCGTACTTTATTTTATCCATATCAACAATACCTCAAAAATAATCATAGTGGTGTAAAATTCAAGAATGATCAAAACATGGATACAATCAAAGCTAGTATCCGAATAGATATTTTAGGCGAAAAGAAGAAATTTTATTTTTCGGTGAATAGTCAGATATATCGTGAATAGTCGTAGTATCGTGAATAGTAACTCAGACACCAAAAGATAGAAATTCCACAAAAAACATCTTCACGCTTTCATGAATAGTACTCGTGAATAGTAACTCGTGAATAGTAACTCATGAATAGTAACTCGTGAATAGTAACTCATGAATAGTAACCCGAGCATGAAAAAGTTTCAAATTTGATAAAACTTGAGATCGACATTTCAAAGATAATGATATTGAAGAAATAATATCATTCTGAAAAATAATATCCATTACCTCAAAGAATCGATTGCCGGAAGGAAAGATTGGGAAGTGATCTTTGAATGAAACTTATTACGAACAACAACTCTCAAAGTATCTAAATACTCACAAAATCTGTTTCAATAATATAGAGAGAAAGAGAAAACTTTGTTTACGGTGTGATTTTTAATTCTAACTTAGCCCTCTATTTATAGGAAAATGTTAGCCACCAAGTAGACTTGACACGCTACTGCTGATGGCTTTACACCGCTACTATTGCCACCCACCACATTTGAAATAAAATTCAGAACATTTTTCACCAACCAAAAGTGGGGCCCACCAATTCTAGAATTTTCCACCAAAATCATTTATAACCTAATTTACGAATCGGTCACCTCTTAAAATTCATAATAAATTATCGCTCATTTTTAACGGTTCAAAATTTGTGGACATATACTCAACTTATATATGTATAACATATCCAAAAATTACAACGATCCAAGCAATTCGGATTAAATATTATAACTCACACAATAAAGTCGTAATAACACCGATTTGATCTTTTAATACCTCAAATCAGATAAAATACAAATAAAACATCTCAAAGATTAATTCCTTCATTAATAACCACATAAATAAATCCATCATTTATATTCATATAAAATAAATATTTCCTTATCATATGAATCAATAATTAATTATTCACAAATAATATTACGAGAATCACATTTATAATGACCAGTCGCATTCAGGAAGGGGGCTTTCAATAAGGATCTCTCCTTCTTGGGCAGCATGATTAGGTGACCAAACCTCTCCTCAAGGCAGAACTTTCTAGACATTGCCAATAATGTTATCTAATAATATTATTCAAATAATATAAATTATTGATCCGATAATGGAAAATCTTGTGCGGTGACAATTATTGAAAGCAATGATAATATAAAATATCAACGCAACAATTATTGAATCGATAAAATAAAATATTGAGCGATAACTCATTGTGAAAATTATTGAGTAGTGCCTTCTTACGTAAGGATCAATAATTCAACAATCATCGATATGCAATCTGTGTGCTCTTTGCATGCAACCACGCCAGACATCGTATTTTAACCACCGGGTATTCCAACGGTCTTAATCGGTAACAATTACGCAGTTATTTATAACCACCCAAACTTTGTCGTTTTCCTCATCCAATCGCTTTCAAGTTATGGGCCCACACATGGCGTTGCTACCGTCATGCATTTAATATTCCCCGACAAAGATTTAATATTCCACGACCAAACGAATATTCGACAAAGATTGAATATTCCACGACCAAACGAATATTACAAAAATGAATATTTTATAACCACTTGCTTATTTTGAAATATTTGCGTATTTAACCCTTAACTATTTCAAAATAATAAATAAAGGAAATTCCTTTTATTTAAAAAATTTTTAGGGGTCTTACATAGGAGCCCTTCCATAAGATTCTTTATGGAGTCTTATCTAAGCAACCCACTTTTTGAATAGTTGATAAACTTATTGGAAGGTGAGATTGAAACATAAATATACCAAGTCAGTAATAACATCATAGGCTTTTATTTTAATATGAGGACCCCACCATAGTCAACATGTTGTCGGTTTGTTTAACTAAAATGAATTTTTAATATTAAATAATATGATTTGATACAAATTTTATATATAAAAAAAAATCCAAAACGGGATGTTTATTACTATTGTAAAAAAAAAAATAATAATAAAAAAAAAAAAATCCAAAAGCACAACCTCTTGGCTTAAAAAAAAAAAAAATCTAAACCAAGAGTCTGACCTCTTACTTGTATAAAAATCAAATAGTAGCACAAGTTCTTTATTTGCTATTTTTTATAACAATATTTGTTATTTTATAAAAACAAATATTTTTATAATAACAAATAAAGAATATAAAATATTTTATAAAATAAATATTTTATAAAAATAAATATTTTATAATAACAAATAAAGAATATAAAATATTTTTATAAAATAGCAAATAAAGAATTATAAAAATATTTGTTATTTTATAATAGGATATAAAATATGATATAAAAATATTTTTATAATTCTTTATATAACAAATATATTAATTTCTTCCCAATTTAATTTAAAATATTAATTTTTATGATATTTTATATCCTATTTTATATAACAATAGCATATATTTGTTATATAAAGAATTAACAAATATTTTATAATTCTTTATTTGCTATTTTTATAAAAATATTTTATATTCTTTATTTGTTATTATAAAAATATTTGTTTTTATATAAATATTTTATATTCTTTATTTGTTATTATAAAATATTTGTTTTATAAAATAACAAATATTGTTATAAAAATAGCAAATAAAGAACTTGTCTTACTATTTGATTTTTATACAAGTCGTAAGAGGTTATGCTTTGGCATTGTAGATTATTTTTTTTATGCTTAGCATGTTTTATTCTTGGCCGTATTATTTAATATTAAAAATTCGTTTTAGTTAAACAAAGTGACAAATATTGCTTATGGTGGGGTCCTCATATTAAAATAAAAAGTCTGCATGAGTTGTTACGAACTTGCTATATTTATGTTTCAATCTCGGTCTTAAAAAATTTATCAACTATTCAAAAAGTTGGATGTTCAGACAAGACCATATAAGAATTGTTATGAAAGGATTAAAGCGATTATATATATATATATATATATATATATATATATATATATATATGCGCGCGTATATTTACTAGCAGGGGTGATAAAAGAATATATAGATGTTTTCGTTTTTTTTTTTGCAATGAAACAATTATATATTACTGGGTCCCGCTATATATGTATTGAGTTTTCTTCCGATTTATGATTTCGACATATATCATGATTGAGTAGGATTAGAAAGTTGGTCCATTAAGTTAAATATATTGTTAAAATATTAATAACTATAGTTATCCATACAACTTGCAACAAAAAAGTCCATATATAAAATTGCAAGAGATCATTTTCCTATATTATTCTTAGTTGACAGATTGAGTACTTGATCTCTTCCTATATTATTCTTAGTTGACAGATTGAGTACTTGTAGTTAGGGGTGTAAATGAATCGATTTGAGTCGAGTATTCAATTATTCAGATTTGATTAATAAAATTTATCAAGTCTAAAATAAAATTTGATTAATACTCGTTTAAGTATTAAGTAGAGTACGATCTCGAATCGAGCCAAAACAGTTTGAACTTTTTAAGCGAATATGATTCGAGTATATCAACAGAAAATTATAATTTGAAAAAATTTGAGTGATTTTTTATATTTCGAGCCGAGCTCGAATCAAACTTTAAGTCGAGTGAGTACGAATCAAGTCCAAACTGTTTGATTCATTTTACAGCCTTACTTTAACAATTCAAAGGTTGGCGTTTCATTGTCTAGTTCACTTCAAAATTGTCGGTAGCTAGGGCACTTGAAATTAATGGTTTTTGACTTCAATTCATAGAACCAGTCTGTCCATCATATTCGGCAAGTATTCCACATTTTGTTGCCATATTTTTCTTGCATGTCCATTGTATTAATCCATGCACATACCCTTGTAGAAAATATGTCTGATGAATCTTTATGAATGTTGAACAATATATATATATATATATATATATATATATATATATATATATATAGTTAATGGCAGGTGCATGGTATGTACGTAAGAGTCATGTATTATGTTGAAGTTTTGTACTCATATAGCTTAATTAATCAAATAAACAGTGAAAAAATATTTGCTAAATATACGCGAAAGCAATGTACTGCCCGGACAAATTAGTCCATGCTTAACTAATTGATTTGATTGAAATCCACTAGTATTAATTAGTAGAAATGAAATCATAGAGCGGAAATCGTAGGTGTAATTAGCTTCTGCTCCCTCCATTAATTTCAAATATAAGAATATGCAAAATATAAATATGCTCATTTTATTTTAAAATATAAGATCTCTTATCTTTATAATTACAAAACACAGACAAGTATTATATTAATTTGAAGCAGAGATGATACAAAATACCAAAAAACCATCGGTAAAGTCCAAAAAACAGTCGTCATAATCAACTGTGTACTACACAGTTGTGTACAAAATATTTTTTCCATATATATATATATATAAAAGTACCTTCTGATTTCAGGTTTGTCGGTTAGCACAATGTGGCCACCGGCCAATATGGTGTTAGAAAATTGTAAGACCCCAACTTTTATAAATAAAGATGAATTTTCTATAAATATTATTTTTGAATATTATGGAATAAATTTGATATAATGTTATAGTTGTGGGTAAAATTTATAAATTTTGCAAAGTAAGCAAGTTGTTATAAAATATTCGTTTGGTCGAGGAATATTCTTTTTGTCGGGGAATATTTGTCAGACCCCGAAATTTTTTTTTAAATAAAAAGGAATTTCCTTTATTTATTATTTTGAAATAGTAAGGGTTGATTTGATTAATGTGGATAGTTAAGGGTTAAATACGCAAATATTTCAAAATAAGCAAGTGGTTATAAAATATTCATTTTGTCGAGAATATTCGTTTGGTCGTGGAATATTAAATCATCGTCGAGAATATTAAATGCTAACGGTAGCTTGACCATGTGTGGGCCCCATAACGGAAAGCGATTGGATGAAGAAAACGACAAATATAAGTTGGTTAAAATAACGGCGTAGTTATTCATCAATTTAAGACTGTTGGAATACTCCTTGGTTAAAATACTGATGTCTGGCGTCGCACAAAGAGCATTACCAGACGGCATACAGATTGTTGAATTATTGATCTTTACGTAAGATGGCTTTACTCAATAATTTTTTCACGGTGAATTCTTTGTTCAATATTTTATTTTATTGATTTAATAATTCTTTGCGTTGATATTTTATATTATTGTTGTTCAATAATTGTCACCGCATGATATTTTCCATTATCGGATCAATAATTCATATTATTTGAATAATATTATTAGATAACATTATTGGCAATGTCTAGAAAGTTACATCAAGGAGAGGTTTGGTCACCTAATCATGCGCAAGAAGTAAGGAGAGATCCTTATTGAAAGCCCCTCTTTCAGGAAGCTACTGTTTGTCATAATTATGATTACGTAATATTATTTGTGAATAATTAATTATTGATAAGAAAATATTTATTTGATGTGGATATAAATGATGGATTTATTTATTTTATGCGGTTATAATTGAATGATTTTATGTTGAGGTGTTTTATCAGTATTTTATCGGATTGGAGGTATTAAAAATTAAATCAATGGTTTTGAGATATATTATGGGTTATAATTTTTAATCCGACCGTTGGATTGTGGTAATTTTTGGGTATGTTATACATACATAAGTTGAGTATATGTCCACAAATTTTGAACCGTTAAAAATTCACGAATGATTTGTTATGAATTTTAAGAGGTGTCTCGATTCGGAAATTAGGTTTATAATTGATTTTGGTGGAAAATTCTAGAATTGAGTGGGCCCCACTTGTGGTTGGTGAAGAAATGTGCTGAATTTTATTTCAAATGTGGTGGGTGGCAATAGTAGTAGAGTAAAGCCATCAAAGTAGCTTGGTCAAGTCTGCTGCTTTACGGGCTAACATTTTCCTATAACAGAGAAATTTAAGTTAGAATTGAAAATCACACCAAAAACAAAGTTTCTCTCTTTCTCTCTATATTATTGAGCGTATTTTGTGAGTATTTAGATACTTTGAGAGTTCTTTGTTCAAGACAAGTTTCATTCAAAGATCACTTGACCTTTCCTTCCAAGTCTCGATTCTTTGAGGTAAGGGATATTATTTTTTTCGTAATGATATTATTTCTTCAATATCATTATCTTTGAAATGTTGATCTGAAGTTTTATCAAATTTGGAACTTTTTTCATGTCGGGGTTACTATTCATGAGTTCTTATTCATGAGTTACTATTCATGAAGTTCTTATTCACGAGTTCTTATTCACGAGTACTATTCATGTAAGCGTGAAAATGTTTTTTTGTGGAATTTCTATCTTTTGGTGTCGAGTTCTTATTCACGATATCGGCACTATTCACGATATCTGACCTTTATTCATCGAAAAATAAAATTTCTTCTTTTCGTCTAAAACATCTATTACGGATACTAGCTTTGATTGTATCCATGTTTTGATCATTCTTGAATTTTACACCACTATGATTATTTTTGAGGTATTTTGGACGTGGATAAAACCAAGTATGAATCCTTAATCCTTAATCCTTGTCATTTTTGTTTCAATGGATTCGTTCTTTAAAAATATTTTTCATCATCCTCGATCTTAAATGATGATATTATTGAATATCTTTGGCCCGTAGTGCGAAGATGAATGATTTCTGAAGAATATCTTTGGCTGTAGTGCAAAAGATGAAGCAGTGTTTAAATGAACATGATCGATCGATGAATATCTTTGGCCTTTAGTGCAAAGATGAGCAGTGTTGAGATGAACATGACCGATTGATGAATATCTTTGGCCTTTAGTGCAAAGATGAGCAGTGTTGAGATGAACATGACCGATTGATGAATATCTTTGGCACCAGTAGTGTAAAAGATGGATATTTGATTTGAGATGAATATTGATTGATGTTACGAGGATAAAATATTGATGATGGATTGTTAAATTCATAGATTATAGTAGATTTCATTCTCTACGTAACTCTTCTATGAATTATTATTTTCACGCATGAATATTGATCCGAAACTTGTTATCTATTGTATTCTATCGATTTTTTCCTGTTGGAGACTAACGATAATTTGTTGTATATTATCTTAGTCATAGTATTCTTTCTTGAGCTAGTTGAGCTCACCCTTTTCCTTGTTGTTCCATTTTTCTTCTCGGGGAGGCGAGAATGTAGCAGTACTAGTAATGGGTATGGAATGAAGGTTAGAGAGAGTTGTCTAGTAGTCCTCACCATTTTTGTAAAATAATGTATCAATAAATGTGATGGGGATTTATTTGAGTATAGATATTGTCTAAAAGATAATATTTGTATTTAAACTCACAATTTCTTTGTTGTAATAATAAAGTTGTAGTTGTTTACGTACCATGTATTTGGCATTTCGAGAATGGGTGTGGTGTATACCTATTTTGGGGGCGTCACGGTTGGTATCGAGCTTAGGATATGATCTCTGGCGAGATCGGGGAATAGAACTAGGAGGGAGAGCGAGTAAATCCTTCGCTAGTGTGTCCTACTAAGCTTATTTGTTAGTTGGTCGATATATAGGGATATTATGTGATATATTGATTTCTTAATTAACCCTTGTTTTATGATGATTTGAGAATGTCGATTGAGAATATTAACGAGTGGAGTAAATGAGACCGTGGAGATGCACAGATTTACCAACGAGGAGAGCGTGCAACAGTCGTGGCAATGTTCCTCCTGTGAACAACACCAATTGGCGAGATGATGAGCGAGGGGATGTTTAGAAGTTTTTGCGATTTCATGCAAAATCAGATTTAGGGAGACTCGTGTTCAAAATCTGAGGAGAAATGATAGTAATTCACAGGTTGTCACAAGCGATTCAAAGAGTTGGGACCACGAATTTAAGGGAAAGCCAGATCCGATCGTGGCGGAATCATGGGTCAAGCAAATTACCAAGATATTCGATGTCTTGGGATGCACGGAGAACAGAAGGTTCCATTCGCCACCTTTATGTTAAAGTGACGAGGCAGATTCATTGGTGGGAGTCTCGTGAAGCGTACTCCATCCACCAAGACTCGGCATGTCTTGGGAGACGTTTCAGAGACTATTTAATGACAAATACTTTCACGAAAGTGTTCGCTATATGAAGGAAGTGGAGTTCATCAGTTAGAGCAAAACAACATGACGCGGTGTCTCGAAGACGAGGCAAAGTTTGCAGAGTTATCCAGGTTTGCAGACCTCATTTGGTGGAGAATGAGGAGCGTATGACGCGGATGTTTCTTAGAGGTTTGAAACCGGCGTACGTCATATCTCATTTCTCATAAAATTTCTCTTTATTCGAGATGTTGTAAAATGGGGCTCAATTATTAGAGGCGAGATAACGAAGTACGGTCAATGAGGACCATAACGAGGATCGTACTCGGAGATAGCAGTCAACAGAATAATGATAACTCAATGGAGAAAGAAAGCAGACCAGACGAAATGGTAACCACTCTGGTAGTAATCATGGTCATGAAAATAGAAAAAGCGAGTCGGGAGGAGATTTAAAAAGAGGAGATTTAACAACGACTATGTGAAGACGGCAGTCTTGCAAAGAATCGGTTCTAAGGGAGAGAAGCGACCACCGGTTATATGCTACAAATGCGGAAAAGAGGGACATATCGGTCAAAGCGCGGCCAACAGTTCAAGGTATGCTATAGTTGTGGAAAGGAAGGACATATCGCTTCGAGATTAGACGGTGGCGAAACCTAGTTCAATGGGGACGGTGACTCAAAAAGATCGCCCCGTAAAAGTCAAAGTCAACGATTAGGAAGAGCGTTTGTTGTGATTTGGTCATAATGTCGAGGAACCCAAATGAGGTGATCACGGGTAAGCCATTTATAAATTCTTGCGAAGTTTATACCTTACTTGATCTTGGTGCTACCCATTCATTTATCTCTCCCGCTTGTGCTCAACGTTTAAACTTGACTCGGGAGAAATTAGACTTTGACCTATCTGTGGAAACTCAGTTAGGAGAAACTTTCATCACATCCATTTGTTTATAAATCTTGTTTGATTCAAGTTGGCACCATCACCTTACTGTTGACCTTATCTCTTTAAAGATACTTGCTTTTGATGTGATTTTAGGGATTGATTGGTTAACTACTCATCATGCCAAAATTGATTGTTTTCGTAAGGTTGTTAGTTTTCATATTCCTAACCAACCACATGTTATGCAATTCAAGCAACTAAACCATTAAAATCAATCACCATCATATCTAATCATAAAGCTATTCGTTTATTGAAAAGCGGATGTCAAGCTTTCTTAGCCCATGTTATGGATTTGAATAAAGACACGTCAAATTTGAATAATATTCTGTTGTTATTGACTTTCCGACGTATTTCTGAAGAACTTCCCGGTCTACCCGTAACGTGAAGTTGAATTCTTTATTGATCTTGAACTTTGTACAAAGCCCATTTCAAAACCCCATATCGAATGGCTCTATTGAACTTCGTGGAGTTAAAGGTCCAACTACGTGGAATTATTGGACATCGGTTTCATTCGTCTAAGTACATCTCCTTGGGGTGCTCCTGTTTTATTTGTAAAAAAAAAAGAGCGGGAGTATGCGACTTTGTATTGACTATCGGGAATTGAACCATGTCACCATCAAGAATAGGTATCCTCTACCTCGTATTGATGACTTGTTTGACCGATTCTGAGGGCACAATTCTTTTCAAAATCGATCTTCGATTCGGATATCATCGGTGAAGATTAAAAGCGAGGATATTCAAAGCGCCGCCGAACTTCGGTATGGGCATTATGAATTCTTAGTCATGTCTTTCGGACTAACTAATGCTCCTACGGCTTTCATGGATATGATGAACCCAAAGTATTCAAGGAATATTTGGATCGATTCGTTGTTGTCTTTATTGATGACATCCTTATATATTCCAAAAGCCGTGAAGATCATGAGCACCATTTGAAGTTGGTACTCCAAAGGCTTCGTGAAAACCAACTATATGCCAAATTGAAGAAATGCGAGTTACGGCGAGGAAGTAGCCTTTCTTGGGCATGTGGTGTCAAAACATGGAGTATCTGTTGATCCGTGAAGATTGAAGCAATACAAAGTTGGGAGCAAACGAAGTCGGTGGTCAAGACGTAGCTTTTTGGGCTTATTTGGTTATTATCGGAGATTCGTGGAAGGGTTTTCTCGAATCGCTACTCCATTAACTCAGCTAACTCGGAAGGATACAAAATACGTTTGGGCGAAGAATGCGAGAAAAGTTTCCAAGAGCTTAAGAGGAGACTTATTTTGGCACTGTTCTAACAATACCATCTGGTTCGGATGGATTTGTTATCTCTGACGATGCTTCGTGCAAAGGGTTAGGATGTGTTCTCATGCAACGTGGGAAAGTCATAGCCTATGCCTCATGACAACTTAAAGAGTATGAAAGGAATTATCCTACTATGATCTAGAGTTGGCGGTGATCGTTTTTCGCTTAAAGATATGGAGGCACTATCTATATGGGGAGAAAGTGGAGATATATTCGGACCATAAAAGCCTTAAATATTTCTTCACTCAAAAGAACTCAACATGCGGCAATGACGTTGGCTCGAACAATTGAAAAGACTACACTATTCAATACCATCACGGTAAAGTTTAACGTGGTAGGTGACGCATTGAGTAGAAGATCATATCTTGCGGAACGAAAGTGCGATGATGTCAAGTATCGCGATAGAGCCAACTTTAATAGAAAAAGTTAAGGTTGCTCAAGCCCACCAGGCCAGAGCTTATGCGTATGAAGAAGAAAGTACAAGAAGGAGCTATTAGGGCGAGAATTGATGAAGAAGGAATACTTGAGTCCACTCTAGACTTTGTGTTCCTAACGACTATGATTTGAAGTACAAGATTATGATGGAGGCACACAATACACCATTTGCAATCCATCCTGGAAGTACTAAAATGTATCGTGATCTTCGACATACATTTTGGTGGAATAATATGAAGAGAGAGATCGCAAAGTTTATCTCGATATGTTTAACTTACGCTAACGTGTAAAGGCGGAGCATCTAGTACCTAAGGGTCCGTTGCAACCACTTGAGATTCCGGAATGGAAGTGGGAACACATTACCATGGATTTCGTTACGGGTCTTCCTACGGTTTCTCAAGGCATCAATGCTATTTGGGTTATTGTTGATAGATTAACCAAGTCTGCTCATTTCTTGCCGAATCACGGAGACTTATTCACTTGAACGTCTTGCTAGTATCTCGTAAATGAGATTGTGAGGTTGCATGGCATACTGTATCCATAGTTTTGGATCGTGACCCAAGATTCACTTCAAGATTTTGGGTTAGCTTGCAAAAAGCTATGGGCACGGATTTGCGATTTAGTTCGGCATACCATCCCCAAACGGACGGACAATCAGAGAGGACTATTCAAACTCTTGAAGATTTATTAAGACTACGTGTCCTAGACTTCAAGAAGCGGTTGGGATAAGTATTTACCATTGGTGGAATTCTCCTACAACAACAGATTATCGAGCAAGTATAGGTGTGGCTCCATTGAAGCATTATATGGGACGAAAATGTCGTTCTCCAATATGTTGGGATGAGGTGGGTGAAGCAACATTGTTGGGACCCGAAGTTAATACGTATGATCACCGAAAAGATCCAAATAATTCGACAACGTATACAAAGCGGCACAAGATCGACAAAAGAGTTATGCGGATCTTCATCGAAAGGACGTGGAATTTAATGTAGGGGATCATGTATTGTTACGAGTTGCTCCATGGAAGGGAGTTACAAGATTTGGGAAGAGAGGAAAGCTCAATCCACGATTTATTGGTCCATTTCAAATTCTTGACCGAGTAGGAAATGTAGCCTATAGACTTGCGTTACCTCAAAGTATGTCTCGTGTTCATAATGTGTTTCACATGCTCATTTCGTAAATATGTGAAAGACCGAACCACGTTATTGAGTTAGAACCGGATGAGATAGTAGAAGACTTAACGTATAAGGAGGTACTGTCAAGATCTTGGATAGGAAGGAGCATGTCCTACGCTATGAAAAGGTCATACCACAAGTTAAAGTTTTGTGGAGGAATCATGCTATAGAGGAAATGACACGGGAATTGGAAGCGGAAATGAAAGCGAGGTATCCTCACCTTTTGAAACACCAGCACGTCACGTCGATTTCGAGGACAAAATTTCATAAGGAGGGAGGTTGTAAGACCAAATTTTTTTAAATAAAAGGAATTTCCTTTATTTATTATTTTGAAATAGTAAGGGTTGATTTGATTAATGTGGATAGTTAAGGGTTAAATACATAAATATTTCAAAATAAGCAAGTGGTTATAAAATATTCATTTTTGTCAAAGGGAATATTCGTTTGGTCGTGGAATATTACGTCTGCTGTAGGGAATATTAAATGCGACGACGTAGCTTGACCATGTATGGCCCCATAACGGAAAGTGATTGGATGAAGAAAGCGACAAATATAAGTTGGTTAAAAATAACGGCGTAATTATTACAATTAAGATCATTGGAATACCGGTGGTTAAAATACGATGTACGCTGGCGTGGTTGCATAAAGTAGTTATTACGGTATTGCGTATTGTTGAATTATTGATCCTTACGTAAGATGGCACTACTCAATAATTTTTCACGATGAATTCTTATTCAATATTTTATTTTATTGATTCAATAATTCTTTTGCGTTGATATTTTATATTATTGTTGTTCAATAATTGTCACGCGCATGATTTCCCATTATCGGATCAATAATTCATATTATTTGAATAATATTATTAGATAACATTATTGGCAATGTCTAGAAAGTTACTGTCTAAGGAGAGGTTTGGTCACCTAATTGCGCGCGAAGAAGAGAGATCCTTATTGAAAGCCCCTCTTTCTGGGAAGCTACCGGGTTATCATAATTGTGATTACGTAATATTATTTGTGAATAATTAATTATTGATAAGAAAATATTTATTTGATGTGGATATAAATGATGGATTTATTTATTTTATGTGGTTATAATTGAATGATTTTATGTTGAGGTGTTTTATCAGTATTTTATCGGATTGGAGGTATTAAAAATTAAATCAGGGGTTTTGAGATATATTGCGGGGGTTATAATTTTTAATCCGACCGTTGGATTGTGGTAATTTTTGGGTATGTTATACATACATAAGTTGAGTATATGTCCACAAATTTTGAACCGTTAAAAATTCACGAATGATTTGTTATAAATTTTAAGAGGTGTCTGATTCGGAAATTAGGTTTATAATTGATTTTGGTGGAAAATTCTAGAATTGAGTGGGCCCCACTTGTGGTTGGTGAAGAAATATGCTGAATTTTATTTCAAATGTGGTGGTGGCAATAGTAGCGAGTGTAAAGCCATCAGTAGCAGTCAAGTGTCGCTTGGTGGCTAACATTTTCTATAAATAGAGGGCTAAGTTAGAATTGAAAATCACACCGAAACAAAGTTTTTCTCTTTCTCTCTCTATATTATTGAGCGTATTTTGTGAGTATTTAGATACTTTGAGAGTTCTTTATTCAAGACAAGTTTCATTCAAAGATCACTTCCGCCTTTCCTTCCGAAAATCTTGATTCTTTGAGGTAAGGGATATTATTTTTTTCGTAATGATATTATTTCTTCAATATCATTATCTTTGAAATGTTGATCTGAAGTTTTATCAAATTTGGAACTTTTTTTCATGCCTGGGGTTACTATTCATGAGTTACTATTCACGAGTTACTATTCATGAGTTACTATTCACGAAAGTTCTTATTCACGAGTACTATTACATGAAGCGTGAAAATGTTTTTTTTTTGTGGAATTTCTATCTTTTGTGTGTGAGATTCTTATTCACGATATCGGCAGACTATTCACGATATCTGAGACTATTCATCGAAAAATAAAATTTCTTCTTTTCGTCCAAAACATCTATTCTGGATACTAGCTTTGATTGTATCCATGTTTTGATCATTCTTGAATTTTACACCACTATGATTATTTTTGAGGTATTTTTGGACGTGGATAAAACCAAGTATGAATCCTTAATCCTTAATCTTTAATCCTTGTCATTTTGTTTCACTGGATTCGTTCTTTAAAAATATTTTCATCATCCCTCGGTCTTAAATGATGATATTATTGAATATCTTTGGCTGTAGTGCAAATATGAATGATTTCGAAGAAGAATATCTTTGGGCTGTAGTGCAGAAGATGAGCGGTGTTTAAATGAACATGACCGATCGATGAATATCTTTGGCCTTTAGTGCAAAGATGAGCAGTGTTGAGATGAACATGACCGATTGATGAATATCTTTGGCCTTTAGTGCAAAGATGAACAGTGTTGAGATAATACGACCGATTGATGAATATCTTTGGCTGTAGTGCAAAGATGAATATTTGATTTGAGATGAATATTGATTGATGTTACGAGGATAAAATATTGATGATGGATCGTTAAATTCATAGATTATAGTAGATTTCATTCTCTACGTAACTCTTTATGAATTATTATTTTCATTGTGAATATTGATCCGAAACTTGTCATCTATTGTATTCTATCGATTTTTTCCTGTTGGAGACTAACGATAATTTGTTGTATATTATCTTAGTCATAGTATTCTTCATTGGGCTAGTTGAGCTCACCCTTTTCCTTGTTGTTCCATTTTTTCTTCTCGGGGAGGCGAGAATGTAGCGAGTCTTAGTCGAGGGGTATGGAATGAAGGTTCTAGAGAGAGTTGTTTAGTAGTCCTCACCATTTTTGTAAAATAATGTATCAATAAATGTGATGGGGATTTATTTGAGTATAGATATTGTCTAAAAGATAATATTTGTATTTAAACTCACGCTTTTTCTTGTTGTAATAATAAAGTTGTAGTTGTTTACATACCATGTATTTGGCGACTCGAATGGGTGTGGTGTATACTATTTTGGGGCGTCACAATATTCATCTGACAAAGACAATCATTAGTGGACCCTATTAACGGAATTATTGTCGGATTGAGAAAAGCGACAAAATATATTTTTATGAAAATAATGGCGGAGGTGTTACAGTAAAAACTGTTGAACCCGGTAGTAAAAGTATTTATGTCTGGTTGGTTGCGTAGTAGCATCTGTATTGATTATTGATGCTTACGTGAGAAGTCACTCACAATTTATACTCAATTATTATTACGATAATTCACGCATCATATCTCTTATATTATTGATTCAATTATTGTCGCGATATCATCTCATATAATATGTTATATTATTAAATCAATAATTGAGACGACAAGTTATAAATGATTAATAATTGTTGAAAGATTAAATATGTGTTGATTAAAAATAAAATGATTTGTGGTAATATTTATTCAATCCTTGATGTATATAAAGAGTATATTATTATGAGGGCGTTTGTGGTAAGTTTGGTTATTTTATAGGGGGCCCATATGTCATCATCTAAGAGTCTCTTCAATAATAGTAATTACCTTCGTCAATAGTAATTACCTTCGTTAATAAGTAACTACCTTCGTCAATAGTAATTACATTCGTCAATAGTAACTACCTTTACCAGACGTCAAACCACTTCACATTTCATATTACAGGCGTCGAACCAATTGTCGTTTCACATTACAGGCGTCAAACTACTTTTCTTTTCACATCACCAATCGTCCAAGCCACTTGCCTTTTCACATTTCAAGTGCTAAGCTAGAAATCTTCTATAAATAGAGGCCTAGTGTTTCATTATTTTCACTTAATTCATTCAAGCTATAGAGAGAGAAAAGAAGAAGAGTATTACATTATTATACTTTGCGATAAAGATTCAATCTACTACTAATGTAAGGGGTGTTATTCTTTCTTATTCATGAAGAGAATGTTAGGTTTGTAATATTCATGAAAGCAATCAAATTGCAAAATTAATGCGGAAGCGTGTAAAATCAGAGTTTAAAAAATTTTACAAACCATATACCCGGATCACCCTTTATGCATAATTATTAATTAAACGAAAAGATAAAGAATAAATCATACCCTTGAAGATCGAGCTTCCTCACGTACAAGTTCACCTCCAAATCCTTTCGCGTTCAATCTTGAATCCACCGGGTTTGGTTCCTTCCTTTGATCAACGTTAGCCACCCAAATGTTTGGCCTCTAGAGGTGATCCACCAAAGAAGAAGAAAATTCAAGAAGAAGGGGTATTTGGCTCAAACCCTAGTTTTCTATCTCTATAGAAAAGGGTACTCTCCCAACTATTGGAAATATGTCGTATGTTGAAAAAGTCAACAACCCCTTCACCCATAATAAGACTCCTCTTATTTATAGATGTGGGCAACCCACCTTAACAATTAAGGAATTGGGTTTTATTTAATTAATTAAATTCTTTTAATTAATTAAGCTCCCTAATCTTATTAGGGATAATTAATTAAACTCCTTTAACTAATTTTCCCTCCTAATCCTATTAGGAATAAATGAGAGTACTTATATTAAATTAATTTCTAAACTCTTTTAGAAATTAAAATAATAATAATTGTAATAATATTAATAAGACTCCTCTTATTAATTTATATTTAATATTTCTAAAATATTAAATAATAAATATTAAGCTATTTAATTTATTCTATCACCATAGATTAAATTAAATATACATAACATATTATTACGATAATGCCATTAACTTCTTAAATAATTATTCTTCCTTTTATGGTGTGACCCTTTAGGTTCTCCATATTATTAAACCGAGTTGTGAATAAATCAATTAGAACAATTCTAATCTTATTTAAATAAATAAATTAAACAATTAATTTATTTAAATAAATAATATTTATTCTACAATAGGGATAAGCCTCACTAGCGATCAGCGACTTTCCGGATAATATAGATTTCAACATTAATCATAAAGAACCTTTGAGTAAATAGTTACCAAATAATTCAATCCTTCCACCATACAATGTCCCAATTAAATATAAGACATGGAATTACTATCAAGTCTTATTTTATTTAATTATATGTATTTCGATCCTTAAATGCACAACACCATATAATGCAAATTAGAAACTCCTTTCTAATTTCATTACTCGCTTTGCCAAGGACTACTTGGGTTGTCATTTATCGAATCACATAGGACATTTCTTCTTTATTAGAAGTGGTAGATTCTTTATTGATCATACATTATCTCCATGTACAACTTATTATACCCAAGCATACCCTTTGATATACCCTAAGGGTCTTAAGGAATAAGTCAAAGTATAACTCATCATACACAAGATACTATGATGATCTCAAGTCCAAGGATTACTTAGACTACTATCACTACAGAATTCTATGATGAGCAAATAAAACTCCATTAGGTATTCCTTAGCGAGCCACGTTCGAGTGAACTTATTCTCTAATAAGCACCTACATACTTGCTTTAGTGTCTCCACACAAATGATCGTGAGATCAATCATCCTCATCCAATGAGCAGAAGCAACGTATGTACCAATCTATCCGGATTCACTAATCCCCAATTTAGTAATCCAATGATTGGGAACTATTTTAGTTTTAAGCTTTCTAAGAATTTAGATCTCATTAGAATGATCATCATCATTATTCTAAAAGCATTGCTTAAAACTATGGGTTTATCACATATTATTAAATGCCTTTAATAATTAATACTTTTTATTAATAAATGAATAAGATTGTTACAAAGTATATGCTTTATCATCAAACATGATTGGCTTGTGTGCATACTACTTTCAATTTCCCACTTGCTTTTACTTAAAGCCAATCGTCATGGTAACTCATACTCTTCTTCTTCTAAGTGGCGATTATCCTGGCCATTGGATAAGCTTTAGTTAATGGATATGTAATGTTGTTTATGAGAGTCCACTATCTCTATAGTGATTTCCATCTTCAATGATTCTAATAATCAAATGAAAGTGCCACAACACATGTTTAGATCCAAGATGAGACTTAGGAACTATTCCTAGTTCTCGTAATGAACTTTTAATCCAAAACAATCAACTTGCGACTTCATTTATAGCTATATACTTTGTCTTTATCACTAAACCAAAGAACTCTTTCTTTGTTTGGAACCTTTCAATTCACTACACCTTTGTTCAAGGTAACACTTTACCTTAAAGTGGATTTTCGATCGTCTTGGTGCATGCGAAAACTTGAGTCTATAAAGCCCTCTAGTTTTAATTCGGACCCACCATGTATGCTCACATCCTTAGTCTTGGGTTAAGAACTTTAAGATGTTTTCACTTTGTCTTACAAAGTGATCTTCTCCAGAATATGACTGATCAACATCAGGTCTCGTACATTTCATTGCATACATGATTGTCACTCATGCAATCTCTCTTCTTTGGAGTCTATGGGGACTATTAAGAGAGATACACTCCATGGCTCATCAACATGAGACATCTCTTGGAGTTTGCCATGCTAAACGACTTTAGCATCAAATTAATATACATTCCTTGGGTTAAGTCGAGCATCCTCTTAAATCTATCTATATAGATTTATATCCCCAATTAAGATACTCTTCCAAATCATTCATGGAGGAATGTTTAGACAACTTTATCTTTACTAATTGTAGCATTGGTATGTTATTCCTCATCCGTAGTATATCAACATATAATACTAGAAATTTCACGACGCTCCCACTGACCCTTTTGTACACACTAGGTTCTTACCTCATCGTATGTAATTCTGGATCATCATCTTATATGATGCGTACCTCATCATCATCATCCATGATGAATCCATACCTCCTAGGTATCTTGAAGATTATTTCGATTTACGATTCATTTGTGGTACAATAGGTTCATCTACGAGTTCCTCTTATTTGACTTATAGTGTTTTGTGGTTCTTGAACTCTTCAAGATCTATTATCCTCCCACTAGCCCCTTTTAATGATAAACACCTTTATCTTAGAAAGTGGTGTTTCATAATAAACACCTTTTGCTATGTAGTAGGATTATAGAGCATATACCCTAAACTTACTTTAGGATGTCCCATAAATCTACACTTGTCAAATCTTGTCCCAAGCTTATCCTTTGAAACTTTTTCACATAAGTTGGACAACCCTTATCTTAACATACTTAAGATTAGGAATCCTCCCATCCATAACTTTTATGGAGTCTTGGGGTGGATTTAGAGGTTACCTTTTTCGTAGAATGTCGGCCATTTTAGGACATTATCCAGGAAGGATCTTTGGAATGTCGGTAAAATCGTTATGGACCGCACCATGTCCAACAAGGTACGATTTTTCCTTTCAGATACATCAATCAATTATTGCGTATCAGGATGTGTCCATTATGAGAAAACCATTTGAGATGATCTAGAAACTTATTGCACAAGTATTTATTCCTTGATCTAATCAAAGAATCTTAATATATTGCCAATTTGTTTCACTTATGAATTCTTTGAACCTTTCAAATAATTCACACTTGTATTTCATCAAATACATACATTCAATTCTTTGAATGATCATCTCCTTTTCTTATACTAATTTGTTCAATATGCAAAATTATTTTCATGTAATTCAAGTATACGAAATCTATTAAGTAATATTCCAGTTCTATACAAAACATTATTATTATAAATAGAACAACAATTGTTCTTAATTATAATACCAAAGATTTCATTGTCCAACAATAAAATGGAAATAATATTTTTAACAAGAACTGAAATATAATAACAACTTATTGACTTAATAGATTTTCCCGTAGGCATTGCTAAACTATAAGTTTCTATGGTTAATGCAGCAACCTTTGCTTCATTTTCCACACATAGGATTACTTATCTTTGTTTAGCTTTCTACTTCTGCTTGGTCCCTTCATAAATCTATATTTATGATAACCAAAGTCAGTATCCAATACCCAGTAGAACCTTGACTTAAAGAAAAATTTATTTAAATCATGAACAAAAGCGTATTATGAAACCGAAACTTCACTAAGCTTCTCTGGTTAGCCTCTCGCAAGATGCTTCTGCAGCTTTTCTTTCGATGTCAGGCTTATTGCAATGGAAGCAAACTCCTTTGCTTTATCAAGTATCGTTTTTTGCTCTTATTATCCTTTGTTTACGCCTTTCTATTTACCTTCTTTGAATCGTTCTTCTTTTTCGGAAGATCCTTTGGCCCCTACCAAGAAGACATGGTCTTTCTTGGTTAGAAAGTGACTCTCATCATTTTCAACATGTTAAGCAAATCGGAGGGCGATATCTAGCTTGTCCATATGAAAAATTCACAACAATTGTGAAAGGAGTCCGGAGTGAGTGCAAGATCAAATCTTAGCTCAACTCTCCATCAATGACAAAACACTGTTATCCTAATTGATCAATCAAATTGATTATCATTAGGACGTGTTATGCATCAGTAGTGCCTTGATCATTCTAGATCGGAAGAGCTCCTTAGATATCCGATATCTATCGGTCCTACTTTCCTCACCATCAACTACTTGATGTGCGGGAATATAAGAGAGCATCCATAGTTTCATCTTGTGGCAAGCTCTCGTTACTTACATGGATGCGAGCATGATGCATTGAGCCAAGTGTGCATCTTCTTGCCACTTTCTAAAATTAGCAATGTCTTTCCCGAGGCATTATGCGCAACCATTGCAGGATAAGCGTATTAAGGACATAAGATAGCTTTTCAACCATGAGAACTTTTTCTCAATTTCCTTAACCAATCCGTTTAATTATTCCGATTAACTTAGCATCTAATATGCTTCGCGATGATAGTAATTTTAGACATTGTAAAATTACGTAAATGAATTTGTAATTAACAACATTTTAACATACATTCTATTATTAATTACCAAAATAAATTAGGTCTTGTTTTTAAATTGGTATCTCCCACTATTTTCTTCAAACTATATTACCTCACTTATATAGTTGGCAAAATCTAATTAAAGATTTGCTAGTGAGAATAAGGATCCCATTTCAAATGTATATAGCCTTGTGGTGACACAACAAACTATATATAAATAAATAGGTAGACAACTCTTGTCAATTACATCAACTATGCAACTCCTTTTATTTTGCCTCTTAGATTATTTTGATCAGTGGTGGCACATCCGAATCAAAATTATCCAAGTTAAGTCCGACCTAGCACTCCATATATTCAAAAAGAAAAATATCATCCTTGTGGTGACACAACAAAATAATATTGTTCAATTTTCTTTATAAGCATCAAATGTGATAAATTAACATCTTAAATACTCAATACTTGCCTTTGTGGTGACACAACAAACTCATATTAAATATTTAATACTCTATTAATTTTATCTTTTGCTAGAAAGCGGCGTTCGATATTCCAAATATCTTTGAACGCTTAGGACTTAATATATATAAAAATGAGGGGTTTGTTATTAATTTGTCTCATCTTGTTTAGCGGCAGCATTACATATATATATATAAAATACGCGTCATATTAATGAACATGCTAAGCATGTTTGCATAATATATAATATATATAGTATAACGCATTATGCATATAGAATACTATATTCTACCCTAGGATTGATTATGGACTTTTATTCTAGTTTGGTTCACTAGAGCCACCAAGTGAACCAAAAGGTCAAACTCCCCAGGGGTGCAAGAAATAATATTTAAATATAACTATTACATTTAAACCCGGGCTTCATTACAAAAGGGTCTTCAAGTCGCTCCTCCTTGTTCCTTTGATCTCGAATTCTTCAAAATTAATTCTAAATATTCCTATTACAAAACTATTTAAAATAAATAGAAACCTTGATCGTGATCGAGGAAAGTACATAGGAGGAGATAGAATTTACATTAAGAAAAAATTAGAGAAGATTTAGTACGCATGACCCCATTTAATAAAACCCATACATTCATGCATCCAACTAAAATAAAATCAATCATATCAATCGATAGTCCATAATCAATCCCATTTATTATCATACACATCACCATACGCATCAATAAATAACATTCATCTCATGAATAATAAACATTTAATATATATATTGATATCATTTAATGGGCAAAATTAGTTAGTATAAAATCTAATTTTGAATCAAAATAAACTCCTTTATTTTAATCAAATTTAAATCAAAATAAAACTATTTTATTTTAATTTATCTAATTTTGAATAAAATAAACTATTTTATTTTAATCAAAATCTTTAATCAAAATAAACTCCTTTATTTTAATTAATTATGGAATCAATTCCATAAAAAAATTTGATTAAAATAAACTCTTTTATTTTAAATAATTATGGAATCCAATTCCATGTTAAAAAAAAAAAATTTATTAAAGGAAACACGGATATTCTTTCCTATTCACAAATAAACTCCTTTATTTTGAATAATATGAAATCTTATTCCATATTTAAATAAACTCCTTTATTTAAGGAAATACGGATTTTCTTTCCTATTCACAAATAAACTCTTTTATTTTGAATAATATGAAATCCTATTTCATATCTAAATAAACTCTTTTATTTAAGGAAATTAGGATTCTCTTTCCTATTCACAAATAAACTCTTTTATTTTGAATAATATGAAATCTAATTTCATATCTAAACAAACTCCTTTATTTAAGGAAAGATGGATTTATTTCCCTATTCACAAATAAACTCCTTTATTTTAGGAAAAATAAAATCCAATTTCAACTCCAATTAGTTATTATGGAATCCAATTCCAACTCTAATTAGTTAGCATGAAATTCTAATTTTAAATTTAAAATAAACCTTTTATTTTAATATTAAAATAAACTTTTTATTTTAAAATTAAAATAAACTTTTATTTTAATTATAAAATAATATATATATATATATATATAATATCCGTATATATTAAAACATATATTATATTTATATATATAATATATATATTACCGAAACCTTTTCTTATATATATATATATATATATATATATAATAGCCGAATTTTTTGTCTTTGTAACCACTAATCAGCCGCCTTTTGCAATCAATTCTCGATTTCCGTGCAACATTAGACATAGAACAAACATGACCTGCTAACCTTTTTTTTTTTTTTTTTTTTTTTAAAAACCGTGCACTAGCAGCGAAAATACAGTAGAAATCAGACAATTGATTTTTTTTTTATTTTATTTAATAAATTTTATACAATAAAATTATGCCCAATTAAATTGTTCTAAACACATATCAATATACATATCAAATTAAAACAATTAATAATTCGGCATAAAGGTTTGGCTCGATGCCACCTTTATTAGGTTTGTAATATTCATGAAAAGCAATCAAATTGCAAAATTAATGCTAAGCGTGTAAAATCGAGTTTAAAAATTTTACAAACCATATACCCGGATCACCCTTTATGCATAATTATTAATTAAACGAAAAGATAAAGAATAAATCATACCCATGAAGATCGAGCTTCCTCAGTACAAGTTCACCTCCAAATCCTTTCGCGTTCAATCTTGAATCCACCGGGTTTGGTTCCTTCCTTTGATCAACGTTAGCCACCCAAATGTTTGGCCTACAGAGGTGATCCACGAGGAAGAAGAAAATTCAAAGAAGAAGGGTATTTGGCTCAAAACCCTAGTTTTCTATCTACATAGAAAAGGTCTCTCCCAACTATTGGAAATATGTCGTATGTTGAAAAAAATCAACAACCCCTTCACCCATAATAAGACTCCTCTTATTTATAGATGTGGCAACCCACCTTAACAATTAAGGAATTGGGTTTTATTTAATTAATTAAATTCTTTTAATTAATTAAGCTCCCTAATCTTATTAGGGATAATTAATTAAACTCCTTTAACTAATTTTTCCTCCTAATCCTATTAGGAATAAATGAAAGTACTTATATTAAATTAATTCCTAAACTCTTTTAGAAATTAAAATAATAATAATTGTAATAATATTAATAAGACTCCTCTTATTAATTTATATTTAATATTTCTAAAATATTAAATAATAAATATTAAGCTATTTAATTTATTCTATCACCATAGATTAAATTAAATATACATCTTTATATTATTACGATTATGCCATTAACTTCTTAAATAATTATTCTTCCTTTTTATGGTGTGACCCTTTAGGTTCTCCATATTAAATAGGTTGTGAATAAATCAATTAGAACAATTCTAATCTTATTTAAATAAATAAATTAAACAATTAATTTATTTAAATAAATAATATTTATTCTACAATAGGGATAAGTTCTCCTAGCGATCAACGACTTTCCAGGATAATATAGATTTCAACATTAATCATAAAAGAACCTTTGAGTAAATAGTTACAAAGACAATTCAATCCTTCCACCATACAATGTCCCAATTAAATATAAGGCATGGAATTACTATCAATTCTTATTTTATTTAATTATATGTATTTCGATCCTTAAATGCACAACACCATATAATGCAAATTAGAAACTCCTTTCTAATTTCATTCTGCCTTTAACCCGAGAGACTCTCTTGGGTTGTCATTTATCGAATCACATAGGACATTTCTCTTCTTTTATTAAGTGGTAGATTCTTTATTGATCATACATTATCTCCGTATACAACTTATTATACCCAAGCATACCCTTTGATATACCCTAAGGGTCTTAAGGAATAAGTCAAAGTATAACTCATCATACATAAGATACTATGATGATCTCGAGTCCAAGGATTACTTGTCTTTACTATCACTACTGAGAATTCTATTGACAGCAAATAAAACTCCATTAGGTATTCCTTAGCGAGCCACGTTCGATGAACTTATTCTCTAATAAGCACTACATACTTGCTTTAGTGTCTCCACACAAATGATCGTGAGATCAATCATCCTCATCCAATGAGCAAGCAACGTATGTGTACCAATCTATCAGGATTCACTAATCCCCAATTTAGTAATCCAATGATTGGGAACTATTTTAGTTTTAAGCTTTCTAAGAATTTAGATCTCATTAGAATGATCATCATCATTATTCTAAAAGCATTGCTTAAAACTATGGGTTTATCACATATTATAAAAACAAACATCGTGTAGATAATTAAATGCCTTTAATAAATTAATACTTTTTATTAATAAATGAATAAGATTGTTACAAAGTATATGCTTTATCATCAAACATGATTGGCTTGTGTGCATACTACTTTTCGAGAAGAATTGTTATTCCATTGCTTATTATTACATTGGAATAACTTGTATATAATGCGATTTACCTATACTTGGTGACATTCTTCTATTATTCATTGGAACATCACATGCATGTGTTTTACACGGCACTGGTTAAAATCTTTATTATTATTACATTGGAACATCACGTCTTATTATTACATTAGAACATCCATGCGTGTGTTTTACACGGACACTGGTTCCGTCTTTATTATTACATTGGAACATCCAGCCGGTGCAAATTTTGCGACTTCGATTCCGTTATTATTATTACATTGGAATAACTTCATACATCACAATACCGCATGCGTGGTGATTTCTTTTGTTATTCCATTCTTTATTATACTCGGTTGGTTAAAGTTTTGACTTCTATAATCCATGAAATTAGTAGAATATCCTTGATATTTGCGCTTCATCCAAATATCTTTTCATGAAAATATTCTTACGATCATTCTTGAATTTTACTCTACAAAAGCGATGTCATGTTGACAATTTGGACATTATTAGTTCTGGATAAATTAATTCTTGAACTTGTTTTATTGAATTCTTATATCATTGTCATCATCCTCATGTTTATATTATGTTGAAAGTCATCGTGCTTTTCGTGGTGCATAGATGGACTTGGTATGATTATGACTGGGGATTATTCGATTGTAATCATGGACCGTAATGTTACAAATGATGTAGTAATGATTATCATTGGCCGTAGTGCATTGATGGACGATTGTTGGCATGATCATGACCATTAATGAATACACGAATGTCCTTGCATTTGTAGTGCATGAATAATTTATGGTCGTGATACTAAAGAATATCCTTGGTAGTAGTCGTAGCATGGGTGATTCGATGATGTGGATTATTTATTGTTTGAGTTCCAAATGATAAAAGTCATGAAAACCTTTTAAATCATAAAAGATAGTAGATTTTATTCTCTTTGACTCTTTTAATGGATTGTTTGTTCATTTGCAGATTAAACTTGATGTTGTTATATTTTATCGGTTTAACACAGTATAAAGGCTAACGATAATTTATTCGCATTATCTTAGTCATAATATTTCTTCTTGGGCTAGTTGAGCTCACCCTTTCTTTCCTTTATTCTCTTGAAATGAGAACATAACGAGGACTAGTCGGGGAATGGAGTGGCGGTCCGGAGGATAGCATTAGTAGTCCTCACTATTACGTGAAATAGTGTGTTAATAATTGTAATGAGGACTCCTTTTGAGTTTGTATAATCTCTAGTAGACAATAATTGTATTCAAACTCACGGTTATGTTTTGTCGTATTGTACAGACAGTTGTATTAGTAAGTTGTATTTGAATTTTGTACCATATGTCGGCGACCCAAGATGGGTGATGTATACCTAATTTGGGGGGGCGTCACGGTTGGTATCAAAGCTTAGGGATATGATACTTGGCTAAAATGTGAGAATAGTATTAGGAGGGAGAGACGGGAATTCCTTCGCTAGTATGACCTACCTAAGTTTATGTGGTATTTAATTGGCTCATTCGAATTTAGGGATAATATGTTACATGTCAATTAACCTTTGTTTTGTGGAAGTATCCGAAAATGACATCCGAGAATGTTGAGAATAATGATGTAGCACAAAGTGACCGTTGATTCACCACATATCAATAATCGAGGATAATGTGCATCGTGAGGCGACAATCCTCATGCAAACAACAACAATGACCAAATTTGAATGATCAAATATTCATTGACTTTTATGCAATTCATGCAATGATGGCGAGAAGCGGCTCTCATCATCCAAAATGCGGTGGAAACACTTGGAAACTCTCGGCGGTCACCGCTAAGCGATTCAAGGCTGGGACCACCGGAGTTTAAGGGAGACCCAAAACCACTTATAGGCGGAAGCATGGATAAAGCAGATCACCAAGATATTTGATGTCTTGGGATGTTCGAGGAGCAAAAGGTTCCTTTTTCCGCTTTTTATGTTTGCGGAGAAAGCGACATCTTGGTGGGAATCGGTAAGCGTACTCAACTCCGTCATCAAGATGTTTTGGGAGAAGTTCGAGAGTTGTTCAACGATAAATACTTTCCCGAAAGTATTAAATCACATGAAGGAGGTGGAGTTTATCAAGTTGGAACAAAATAATATGGCCGAAGTCGCAATCTGAGGCTAAATTTACAGAGTTATCCCGGTTTGCGTCCCACTTAATGGATAATGAAGAGAGAATGACACGGATATTTTTAAGAGGTTTGAAGCCGGAGATACGTCAACATCTTATTTCTCATAAACTGTATATATATATTCGGATGTTGTAAATAGGGGCTCGATTAGTGGAGCGCGATAACGAGTCAACGTTAACTAAAAGAAGAAAGTACGCAAAATGATAATACCAATGAGAAGCGATCATCGAGCGGTGACAACAAGCGTGGAGGGAATCAATAGGCGAAATGGTAACCACTTCGGTGGTAATCGAGGCCAAAACAATATGAATGGACATTTCAAGAAGAGGAGATTCAACAATAATGGAAAGACGTCAAAGACCAAAGACCAGAGTTAAGGAAGGAGAGCGACCACCTATCATATGTTTCAAAAATGCGGGGGGGGCACATCGGTCCAAAGCTGCGCGATGCCATCCAAAACATGTTATAATTGTGGAAGAGAAGGTCACTTAGCCCGATTTTGTCGTTCACCGAAGACAAATTCTGTAAGACCCCAACTTATTATAAATAAAATCGAATTTCCTCTAATTATATTTGTGAATAATAAGGTATTAATTTGATATAATTCTCTGGTTATGGGTGAAATGTGTAAATTTTGTAAAATATGCAAGTGGTTATAAAATAATCATTGTTGTCGGGGAATATTCGTTTGGTCGTGGAATATTCTTGTTGTCGGGGAATATTCGTACAATGGCGCAGTCATTTGTGGGCCCCATAATAGAATAATTGTCGGATGAAGAAAACGACAAGTTTGAGTTTTTATAAATAAAGGCGTAGTTATTCTGAGTTAACCTTTGTTGAAATACCCGGTGGTTAAAATACGATGATCTGGCGTGGATGCATTGTGTATTGATGAATTATTGATCCTTACTTAAGAAGGCACGACTAATAATAATTATTAGATGAATTCTTATTCAATATTTTATTTTATTGATTCAATAATTCTTTGCGTTGATATTTTATATTATTGTTGTTTCAATAATTGTCATTTGCATGATATTTTCCATTATCGGATCGATAATTCATATTATTTGAATAATATTATTAGATAACATTATTGGCAATGTCTAGAAAGTTACATCGAGGAGAGGTTTGGTCACCTAATTGCGGCCCGATAAGGAGAAATTCTTATTTGAAAGCCCTTCTTTCACAGGAAGCGGCACGGTTGTCATAAATGTGATTCTATAATATTATTTGTGAATAATTAATTATTGATTCATATGATAAGGAAATATTTATTTTATGTGGATATAAATGTTAGATATATTTATTGTGGTTAAAAATGAAGGAGTTAATGTTGAGGTGTTTTATCAGTATTTTTGTCGGAATGAAGGTATTAAAAATTAAACCGGTGTTTTTGAGATATATTGTGTGAGTTATAATTTTAATCCAAATACCGTTGGATCGTTGTAATTTTTGTATATGTTATACATATATAAGTTGAGTATATGTCCACAAATTTTGAGCCGTTAAAAATGAGCGTATGATTTGTTATGAATTTTAAGAGGATTGATTGGTTTTAGAAATTGTTGAATTTTCAGAATTTATCATTTTGGTGGAAAATTCTAGAATTGGTGGGTGGGAATAGTAGCAGGTAAAGCCATCAGGTTGCAGGTCAAGTCTGCTAATATTTTCCTATAAATAGAGGGCTAAGTTAGAATTGAAAATCACACCAGAAACAAGTTTTCTCTCTTTCTCTCTCTAGATTATTGAGTGTATTTTGTGAGTATTTAGATACTTTGTGAGTTTCTATTCATCAGTGCAAGTTTCTTTCAGCCTTATACCGATATTAGATCGGAAATCTTGATATTTTGAGGTAAGGGATGTTATTTTCTTCGTATATGATATTATTTCTTCAATATCATTATGCGAAGTATTGATCTGAATTTTATCAAATTTGGAACTTTTGTGTTGGAGTTCTTATTCATGTATATCTACGACTTTATTCACGATATCTGGCATTATTCATAGAAAAATGAAATTTTCTTCTTTTGTCCAAGATGTCTATTATGGTTACTATCTTTGATTGTATCCATGTTTTGATCTTTATTTTGAATTACGCTTCAAAATTGGTATTTATGAAGTATTATTGATCTTGGATAAAGCTGTTATCTGAATCCTACTATTTGTCCTTCCGTTTCTTTGAATTTGTTTTCTTTAAAATATTTTTCATCATCCTCGGTCCTAAATGATGATATTACTAAATATCTTGATTTTGTAGTACAAAAGATAAATGATTAAGCGATGAATATCTTTGGCCCGTAGTGTAAAGATGAACGGGTGTTGAGATGAACATGACCAACTAGTGATACAAATGAATATCTTTGGCCTGTAGTGCAAAGATGAATATTTGATTAAAGATGTATATTGATTGTTATTCTGAGGATAAAATATTGATGATGGACTTTTAAATCTTAGAAGATAGTAGAACTCATTCTCTACTTGACTATTCTAATGGATTGATGTTTTCGCTGCAGTTGTTGATCTAAAACTTGTTGGCTATTATATTTTATCAGATTTTTCCCTGTTGAAGACTAACGATAATTTGTTGTATATTATCTTAGTCATAATATTCTTTTCTGGGCTAGGTTAGCTCACCCTTTTCCTTTTTGTTCCATTTTTCTCAAGAGGTGAGAACATAGCGAGGAACTAAGTCGAGTGCGGAGTGATGGTTCTAGAAAGATGTTTTAGCGGTCCTCACTATTTACGTAAAATAGTGTTTGAATAATTATAACGAGGACTTATTTGAGTGTGGATATTGTACAGAAGACAATATTTGTATTTAAACTCACAGTATGTGTTGTCGTATTTTACGACAATTGTATTATTGAAGTTGTAGTTTGCTTTTTTGTACCATGTATTTGGCAACTTAGAAAGGGTCTTTGTGTATACCTATTTTGGGGCGCGACCCAAATTATATTTAGGATGGAGGCACCAAAGGTCGTATTTTCCGAAAAGTCAATACCAGGTAGTCTGAGGAGAGCATTTGTTGTGACCTCCCAGAAAGCAAGGAGGAACGAATGAGGTCATCGAAAGGAAAGCTTATCATAAAATCTAACGAAATCTATACTTTATTTGATCTTTGGTTCTACCCATTCTTTTATTTCTCCTACTTGCGCTCATCGATTAAATTTGACTCAGGAGAAATTAGACTTTGACTTATCTGTGGAAACTCGTCGGAGAAACCTTCAATACATCAGCTTGTTTATAAGTCTTTTTTGGTTCAAATCGGTACCCTCGCATTACTGTAGATTATATTTCATTGAAAATACTTGCATTTGGCGTGATTACAGGGATTGATTGGTTAACTACTCATCTTTGCAAAATTGATTGTTTTAAAGTAAGGTTGTTAGCTTTCATATTCCTAATCAACCTATTATGCGAATTCAAGTGACCAAACCATTAAAATCAATCACGGTCATCTCAAGCCATAAAGCTATTCGTTTATTGAAAAGCGGTTGTCAAGCTTTCTTAGCTCATATCATGATTTAAACAAAAATACGTCGGTTTTGAACGATATTTCTATTGTTAATAAATTTCATGACGTATTACGAAGAACTTCTCGCTACCCCCTGAGCTTGAAATTGAATTTTGTATCGACCTTGAACCCGGTACAAAACCCATTTCCATAGCCCCATATCGAATGGCTCCTATTGAACTTAGAGAGTTAAAGATCCAAGCTGCAGGAATTGTTAGACATTGGCTTTATTCGTCTAGTACTTCTCCTTGGGTGCTCTCATTACTATTCGTGAAGAAGAAAGATGGGAGTATCGCGACTTTGTATTGATTTTTCGGGAGTTGAATCATGTCACCATCAAAAATAGGTATCCATTGCCACGTATTGATGACTTTGTTTGACCCGATTTGCAAGGATCCAAATTCTTTTCAAAGATTGATCTTCATTCTGGATATCACCAATTGAAGATTAGAACCAATAACATTCAAAGGCGGCTTTCAAAACTTCAGACGGGCATTATGAATTCTAGTCATGTCCTTTGGATTGACTAATGCTCTCCGCCGCCTTCATGGATATAATAAACCGAGTATTCAAGGAATATTTGGATCACTTTGTGGTCGTCTTTATTGATGACATCCTTATTTATTCCAAAAGCCGAAGTGAAGATCATGAGCAACACTTGAAGATGACACTCCAAAAGCTTCGTGAATACAAGCTTTATGCCAAGTTAAAGAAATCTGATTACGGCGAGGAAGTAGCATTCCTTAGGCACGTAGTAGTATCAAGTCATGGAATCTCATTGACCCAAAGAAAGATTGAAGCAATTCAAATTTGGGAGCAACCTAAATCGATGGATAGAAGTCACGTAGCTTTCTCGGTTTAAATTTGGTTATTATCGGAGATTCGTGGAAGGATTTTCTCGAATCACTACTCCATAACTTTCGGTGACTCGGAAGATACAAAGTTCGATTGGAGCGAAGAATGTGAGAAGAGTTTTCAAGAACTCGAGAGGAGACTCATTTCGCAGACTGTTCGACAATACCATCCGCTCGGAAGGATTTGTCATCTCTGATGATGCTTGGGCAAAGGGTTGGGATGTGTTCTCATGCAACATGAAAAAGTCATAGCCTATGCCTCAAGACAACTCAAAGAATATGAGAGGAATTATCTTACTCTTGATCGGCAGTTGTTGTCTTCGCACTAAAGATTTGGAGGCATTACTTGTATGGAGAGAAGGTGGAGATCTTTACAGATCATAAAAGCCTCAAATATTTCTTTACTCAAAAGGAACTCAACATGCGACAACGACGTTGGCTTGAACTGTTGAAAGATTATGATCATACCATCTTGGAAAAGCGAGCGTGGTAGGCGGCGCATTGAATAGAAGATCATACGCAATCTGAGTGCGATATTGTCAACGCAAAGCGCCCATTTTGTGTGACTTGTATAGGATGGAGATAGAGTTAAAGACTCCTGGGGACGATGTGATGATAGCGAATATTCGAGTAGAACCGACTTTAATCGATAAAGTTAAAGCCGCTTTCAAGCTTCTACGGACTGGAGGTGATGCGTATGAGGAAGAAAATGCAAGAAGGTGCTATCTTTAGGAAGCAAGAATCGATGAAGAAGGAATACTCGAAAGTCAACTCGGACTTTGTGTTCTAACGACCTTGATTTAAAGTATAATATCATGATGGGGCGCACAACACACCATTTTGCAATCCATCTGGGAGTACCAAAATGTATCATGATATTCGTCATAATTTTGGTGGAGCAATATAAAGAGAGAGATAGCGTTGTTTATCTCAAGGTGTCTAACTTGTCAACGAGTTAAAGCGGAGCATCAAGTACCAAAAGGTCCATTGCAACCACTTGAAATTCCAGAATGGAAGTGGGACCACATTACCATTGATTTCGTTCTGCGGTCTTCCTAAGGTTTCTCAAGGCATTGATGCGATTTGGGTCATTGTTGATAGATTGACCAAGTCTGCTCATTTCTTACGAATCGACGAGAAACTTATACACTTGAACGTCTTGCTCGTATGTACATAAGCGAGATTGTAAAAGGCGCATGGTATCCGGTATCCATAGTTTTCGATCGAGACCCAAGATTCACTTCATGATTTTGGGTTAGTTTGCAAAAAGCTATGGCACAGATTTTACGATTTAGCTCGGCATATCATCCTCGAGACAGACGGACGGTTAGAGAGGACTATTCAAACTCTTGAAGATCTATTAAGACTCGTGTCCTTGATTTCAAGGGAGTTGGGACAAGTTCTTACCATTGGTGGAGTTTTCCTACAACAACAGATTATCAAGCAAGTATTGGCATGGCTCCATTCGAGCGTTGTATGGAAGAAAGTGTCGTTCTCAAAGTATCTTTAGGATGAAGGTGGGTGAAGCAACGTTGTTGGGACCGGAGTTGGTATGTATGACTACGGAAAAGATTCAAACGATCAAACAACGTATAAAAACCTCACAAAATCGACAAAAGAGTTATCTTTGATCTTCATCGAAAAGGACGTGGAATTGATATAGGAGATCATGTGTTGTTAAGAGTTGCTCCATGGAAAGGAGTTACAAGATTTGGAAAGAGAGGAAAACTCAATCCTCGATTCATCGGTCCATTTTAATCCTCAATCGAGTAGGGCTGTGGCTATAGACTCGCTTTTCTGCTTGAAATATGTCTCGTGTTCATAACGTTTTTCACATATCCATGTTACGTAAATATGTGAAAGACCGAACCATATTATTGAGTTAGAACCCGAGACGAAATAGCGGAAGATTTGGCGTATGAAGAGGTTCTGTTCAAATTTTGGATAAGAAGGAACATATTCTACGCCTCCGAGGTTATACCTCAAGTCGAAGTTTTGTGGAGGAACCACGATGTTGAGGAAATGACTTGGGAGTTAGAATCGAAATGAAATCAAGGTATCCTTACCTCTTCGACATACCGGTATGTACCCTAATTTCGAGGGCGAAATTTCATAAGAAGGGAGGTTGTAAGACCCAACTATTATAAATAAAGTTGATTTTTCTATAAATATTATTTTGAATATTATGGAATAAATTTGATATAATGTTATAGTTGTGGGTAATATTTATATATTTTGCAAAGTAAGCAAGTTGTTATAAAATATTCGTTTGGTGGGAATATTCTTTTTTGTCGGGGAATATTAAATACAGCGGCACAATCATTGGTGGACCCCACAGCGAAATTATTATCGGATTGAGAAAAGCGACAAAAAAAAACTTTATGAAAATAATGATTGGAGAGGTGTTACTTAATTAAAGCTGTTGAACTACCGGTAGTAAAAAGTACGATGTCTGGCGTGGTTGCATAGTAGCACACGGTATTGATTATTGATGCTTACGTGAGAAGTCATTCATTATACTCGATTATTATCTGATGAATTATTGCATCATATCTCTTATATTATTGATTCAATTATTGTCACAAGATTATTAATCATATAATATGTTATATTATTAAATCAATAATTGAGGCGACAAGTTATAAATGATTAATAATTGTTGAAAGATTAAATATGTGTTGATTAAAAATAAAATGATTTATGGTAATATTTATTCAATCCTTGATGTATATAAAGAGTCATTATTATGAGACGTTTGTGGTAAGTTTGGTTATTTTATGGGGGCCATATATGTCATCATCTAAGAGTTTCTTCGTCAATAGTAATTACCTTCGTCGATAAGTAATTACCTTCGTTAATAGTAATTACCTTATATATATCGATAGTAATTACCTTCATGATAGTAATTACCTTCGTCGTCCGAACCAATTGTCGTTTTCACATTCTGAGCGTCGAACCACTTTTCTTTTCACATCACCGCGTCAGTCGTCAAGCCACTTGGCTTTTCACATTTCAAGTTAGTTTAAGCTAGAAATCTTCTATAAATAGAGGCCTAGTGTTTCATTATTTTTTACGAATTCATGCAAGCTATAGAGAGAGAAAGTATATAGAGAATAAGAGAGAAAGAAGAAGAGTATTTTGTTACTACACTCTGCGCAGATTCAATCTACTACTAATGTAAGGGGTGTTATTCTTTCTTATTCATGAAGAGAAGCTATTGTTATTCCATTGCTTATTATTACATTGGAATAACTTTGTATGTGGTTTACCCTATACTTGGTGACATTCTTCTATTATTACATTGGAACATCCACATGCATGTGTTTTACAGGACTGGTTAAAATCTTTATTATTATTCTGTTGGAACATCTGTCTTATTATTACATTTGGAACATCATATGCGTGTGTTTTACACGGACACTGGTTCCATCTTTATTATTCTCATTGGAACATCTGTCGCTTGCAAATTTTGCGACACGGTTCCGTTATTATTATTCTGTTGGAATAACTCGCATACATCTGCAATCTGCGCATGGTGATTTCTTTTGTTATTCCATTCTTTATTATACTCGGTTGGTTAAAGTTTTGACTTCTATACTCCATGAAATTAGTAGAATATCCTTGATATTTGCGCTTCATCCGATATCTTTTCATGGAAATATTCTTACGATCATTCTTGAATTTTACTCTACAAAGCGATATCATGTTGACAATTTGGACATTATTAGTTCTGGATAAATTAATTTTTGAACTTGTTTTATTGAATTCTTATATCATTGTCATCATCCTCATGTTTATATTATGTTGAAAGTCATCGTGTTTTGCCTGTGCGTGCATAGATGGACTTGGTATTATTATACGAGGGGATTATTGATTGTAATCATGGTAGTAATGTTACAAAAATGATGTGGTAAAAGTTATCTTTGGCCCGTAGTACATTGATGGACAGTTGTTGGCATGATCATGACCATTAATGAATACACGAATGTCCTTGGCTGTAGTGCATGGATAATTTATGGTTGTGATACTAAAGAATATCCTTGGCCGTAATGCATGGGTGATTCGATGATGTGGATTATTTATTAAGCTGAGTCCAGCGATAAAAGTCATGAAAAACCTTTTAAATCATAAAAGATAGTAAATTTTATTCTCTACTTGACTCTTTTAATGGATTGCTTGTTCCGCTGCAGTTAAACTTGATGTTGTTATATTTTATCAGTTTAACATTGTTGAAGGCTAACGATAATTTATTCTGCATTATCTTAGTCATAATATTTCTTACTGGGCTAGTTGAGCTCACCCTTTCTTTCCTTTATTCTCTTGAGGAAATGAGAACATAACGAGAGGACTAGTCGGGGAGCGGAGTGGCGGTCCGAGAGGATAGCATTAGTAGTCCTCACTATTACGTGAAATAGTGTGTTAATAATTGTAATGAGGACTCCTTTTGAGTTTGTAAAATCTCTAGTAGACAATAATTGTATTCAAACTCACAGTTATGTTTTGTCGTATTGTACACAACAGTTGTATTAGTAAGTTGTATTTGAATTTTATACCATGTATCTGACGACCCAAGATGGGTGATGTATACCTAATTTTGGGGGCGTCACAAAAAATTGTATGAGCTCCATCTTTCATTTTTGAGAGTCTTAAACGTTGTGTTCAATAGGGCTGAGCAAGTAACCAAATTGAAATCGAAATCGCACCAAAAACCGCACGAACCGCACCAATTTAAACCGCACCAACGGTTCCGGCGTATGTGACGGTTTAAGTGGGTTGAATAACCAAATTTAAGATTCCAGTTTGGTTACTAGCCAAAACCGCACGCATAAAACCGAAACCGCACTATGTGTGTGTATATATGTATTATCTCTATTAAATTCTAAAGTTACTTTTCACTTGAACACACTCAGAGAAAATCACAGTCTTGCATTGTCATTTTTCACCAATAAAAGAAGATGATTAGATGTTATAGAGTCGAAAAGTAAGCATTTGGGTTTTGAAAATTCGGATTTGTTTGATGCGTTACTAGAGGGGCTTATAGCTAAGGGGCCAAATTCGTTGGTTCGAGCACTTGATGCATTGGTTAAGGTCTATGCTATAGTAGTAATAGTCTAATAGATTATTTTTCAAATTAGGTACAGTTAAGATTATATTCTATAAGTCCTCCCTGTAATATATGAGATAAAATTTCCAGTATATACTTTTAATTTTTGGAGAACTAGATAAATCTTCTTACTTGTTATCGAATACATGATCTCCGTTGTTTTATATAGCGTATGTTTTAGTTTTAAAGCATCATTCCTTTATTATAAACTAAAATTATTTTATATGTCTCATTGTTCTATAATTTAATAGTGAATTTGACATATTTGGCAAAAGGAGCTTTGTTTCTATGCTTGATATAATTCTCATTGCCGACTCTGTCACTAAGTTAATTGCTCGATGTGAGTTCTGTGTTAAATTCTATATATTGAAGGCTTAGACTTTTTTGTTGTTTCAATTGGTTTTGTAACCGAAACCGCACCAATAGAAACCGCACCGCACAATTTAAAACCGCACCACACCAATCACAAGCGTTTTCGTGTGTAGTTTTGGATTTGTCAAACCTCACTTAAATAGTTTCGAGTGCGGTTTGAACTTCAAACTGCACCACTGTGACAACCCCAAAACAGGTCCATTCCATCCAACCCATTCTTAGTCGCCAAATACATGGTACAGAAAACAACTACAACTTTATTACAATAATTGTCGTGCAAAATACAACAACACATATGTTGTGAGTTTTGATACAAATATATACCAACTATGACTCACATCCCAACCTTGGATAGCACGTCACAATGACACCTTACGTAAAGGTATAGTGAAAAACTGTTTTAGAAATTAGAATCTTTGGAAAGTGCTCAAGGAAACCTTCGTACATGGGAGGCCATGCGTCTAGGTTATGATAGATATCATATGGCCACCGAATTATCCTTTGTTGACCCAATAGACCCCAAAGAAAAACGAGCAGATTACTATCATATTCTTCCCAATGGTGAGTCTTTTCTTGACATATCATTATCTCCACTGTCTCTAAATGAGAATTATACTTCAAACAAACACCAAGATTATATAGGTAGTGCTCAGAATATACTCAAGCAAGTGGATGAGCACAACCACATCTTTATGATGACACGAGGTTGTATGTCATTAGATATCTTGTATGATAGTGGCAAAACACCCTTCCAACGTTGGGTTCGCTTTCACTCTAGTTGATTCACCAAATATAACTACTAAATGATGACCACCGTTCTATTCCCATTACTCTCGCTTTACCGTGATTTACACTCGTATTACCTGAAAGGAATTGTGAAGCAAAAGGGTGAGCACAACTAGCTCAGTAAAGAATATCATGACTAAAGATAATTAAATTATCAATAGCCTTCATCAATAATAAATTAGAGATTTAGAACATATGGTAGATGATAAAACTTTTCAACCATAGTTGCAGCGGAACGAGCAATCCATTAGAAGAGTCAAATAGACCATAAAGTCTACTATGTTCTCCATGTTAAAAGTCCACCAACAATATTTTATCTCTGTAACATCAATCAACAATTCCTGTCCACAATCACGTGTATAACTCTTAATCGTAATTGTAGTTCTAAATTTCTTTTCTCATCCAGGACAAAGATAATTTTTATCACCTGAAACATCAAAGATCATGGTTATACCAAATCACAGTTCATGTTCATAATCATACTAATAAATTCATCTTTGCACTACGGGCCAAAGATATTCATCAACAATTCATCTTTGCACTACAGGCCAAAGATAGTCAACAACAGGTCATCTTTGTACTACGGGCCAAAGATATTCAACAGGTCATCTTTGCACTACGGGCCAATGATATTCAACAATAATTCATCATTGCACTACAGGCTAAAGATATTCATTATCATTTCATCTTTGCACTACAGGCAGAAGATATTCAACAACAGGTCATCTTTGCACTAAAGGCTAAAGATATTCAACAACAGGTCATCTTTGCACTACGGGCCAAAGATATTCATCAATAATTCATCTTTGCACTACAGGCCAAATATATTCATCAACAGTTCATATTTCAGACTCTGGGCCAAATATATTCATATCTCAAAGAAATATATAATCATTTCGTAATTTATATAAACAATAATTATAACCATGTTAATCAATTCATCTTTACACTTAAGCTAAAGATATTCAATTATAAATTCAATGGTCATGATCATACCAGTTAACAATTCATCTTTGCATTACTGGCCAAAGAGAACCCATGGTCACGATCATACCAATAATCTACCCATCTTTACACTCAAGTGAAAGAGAAATTCAACATCAGGGTTATAAAAATGTTATATATGATAATAAAAATAATATGATCAACAACTGCATTTATTTTCAAGAGCAACAATCATAAATCAACGATAATTTGGTCAAAAAAAGAAACTAATTTTTGTCGTGAATAGTACCCGTGAATAGTAACTCGTGAATAGTAACTCATGAATAGTAACTCGTGAATAGTACTCCGTATTCGTACATAGTACCGTATACGTAAATAATGTCATATACATGAATATTTCCGTATACGTGAATAGTAACCCCGACTTAAAAAGGTAGAAATTCCACAATAAAATCCATACCAATATTTCAGTATAATGATATTGAAATAATAACATCATTATGAAGAAAATAACATCCCTTAATATCCCTTACAATCCCTTACTATCCCTTACCTCAAAAGAAAGAAGACTTCCATTTGGATATCGGATATATTATTTGAAGGAAACTTGCAGACCGATGAATAGCAACTCACCAAGTATCTAAATACTCACAAAATACACTCGATAATCTAGAGAGAAAAAGAGAGAAAACTTATGAATTCTGATGTGATTTTTAATTCTAACTTAGCCATCTATTTATAGGAAAATGTTAGCACGCCGAAGCAGACTTAACCTGCAACCTGATGGCTTTACCTGCTACTATTCCACCCACCAAAAATCAGCCACCATCCCCAACTACCAAAAGTGGGGTCCACTCAATTCTAGAATTTTCCACCAAAACCTAATATATGTATACTCAACAAATTATACGCTCATTTTTAACGGTTCAAAATTTATGGACATATACTCAACTTATATATGTATAACATATCTAAAAATTACAACGATCCAACTATCGGATTAAATATTATAACTCACACAATAAAAGTAAGAAATCGATTTGATCTTTTAATACCTCCAATCCGACAAAATCTCGATAAAATACCTCAAGATTAATTCCTTCATTTATAACCACATAAATAAATCCATCATTTATATCCACATCAAATAAATATTTCCTTATCATATAAATCAATAATTAATTATTCACAAAAATATTACTGATTCACAATAATGACAACCAGCAAAGGTTCTGTGAAAAGAGGGCTTTCAATAAAAATTTCTCCTTCATTTGGTAGCGCAATTAGGTGACCAAACCTCTCCTTGACAGAACTTTCTAGACATTGCCAATAATGCAATCTAATAATATTATTCAAATAATATGAATTATTGATCTGATAATGGGAAATACTGTGCAGTGATAATTATTGAAACAACAATAATATAAAATATCAACGTAGCAATTATTGAATCAATAAAATAAAATATTGAACAATAATTACTGTAACCATTATTGAGTAGTGCCTTCTTACGTAAGAATCAATTCCATAATTTTTTATTTATTTTTTTTAGTTGTTTTAGAAGAAAAAAAATCCGGATTTTGGTCCGGTCCTGGAGTCCGGACCTGATCCGGACTATATATATATATATATATATATATATATATATATATATAGCACTCTTTATTACGCCATTTTGAAGATTATTTTAAAATAAAAAATAATATTAAAATAGAGTGGTCTCACTTACTTTTTTTTTATTTACAAAAATGAAACCCCTGACCCCACTTGTTTTTTAAAATAATCTCCAAAACGACGTATTTTTAATAAAGTAGTGCTATTTAAAAGTGAGTGTTATTTAAGAGGAATATATATATATATATATATATATATATATATATATATATATATATATTCAATTTCTAATGTATACCCCTTTATTTTACATACACTGCTCACTAACTTTAGCGACGGATCGGGCAACCATTTGGACCGTCACTATAGAACATATAAACGGTTTATATGTTATGACGACGGTTTGATGCGTCGCTAAAAGCTAAGACGACGATTCTTTGATATATGTACGCAACGGACCGAAACATCGCCCGGTCCGTCGCTAAAGGTGGTGACCAAGGTATGTTAAATAAAGTGGCCGGTATACACTTGATACTCTCCGTTGTGTATATATATACATGTAAATTAAAACCGAAGTGTGAATATGAGCTCGTTCAATGATTTTCACCGTTGTTATCCACACTTACCAGACTGCAGAATTAGCAAGCAAGCTTTGTTAATTTAATAAACGGACAAAGGTTCAAAAAAGTCCTTGACATTTTTTTCGAAATTTCACTTTTATCCTAAACTTATTTTTTTTAAAAGTGCCCTTAACGTTATAAATTTTAGGTCAACTATATATATATAGACCCTACCTAGCTTGAAAGGTGAAAACTACCTCCATGCATTAATTAATATAAAATAGTTGTTCAATTGTACGGATACAAATATGTTTTAAAATACAATAAGTATGAATCCGGTTAGCATGAAGTTTAATTTTTAGTTATTAAGCCAGCAATAACTTTCAGGGCATAGTTTTAATTTGGCAAGAAATTAAGACGAGCCTCTTTCATAAACTGCTTATATAGCTCCAATTAAGTAAACAAAATATGGAACTTTATCATATCATGAGACAAAACTTAAGAGGGTTTTGTCAAATATTGGCCGGCCATGGCCTACGCTATCAATGCATGGGGGCATTGATCAAGAAGATTAAAGACATGGAGGGATCCATGTTTACCTACCACATTATTAATTATTCAAATACTACAATTATATTGTATTAATTAATTTGTTTGTTTTATTTAATTAAATTCGTTAGGGATAATTTAACCAATTATAGACAAATTAAGTATTCAAGTATGAACCAACCTAACAGAGAAAATATTAGGCTTAGATTTTTGCATTATATGCAAATGGAGCTCAATTTTTTTTAGAGGCAATGCAAATTGTGAAACACTGAAGAGTTTTATGCTGATAGTTAAGACTGAGATATTTAGACATTTATTCTATCTAAATTCAATATTTCTCAACGTTAATTTTCGTGTAGTTTATTAGCTACTTATTAATGAACATGAGACATTATTTCTCCATATATATAGGCCATAGTGTGAAGCTTGCAATTTTTGTGTCCCTTGAAAATGGGGGTTTTAATTCAAACACAAAATAATGTTTAGAAACAACATTCTACACCTTCATTTTTCCATGGTCAGGTAAGCAAATGTAGGCTGAAAATGATTTAATTCTCTGAATTACAGCAAGAGGAAGATGACCCGCATGCTAAATGAAACTAAAATTAATCCAAATTCATAACTTAGATTAGTTAAATCCCTCCATATAAGGAAACTAAAGGTACTTTTAATTAATAATGCCATCATCCCAAAGTTAGCTCTGATGGCTTGCCTGATTTAGCAACCCACATCATTTATAATCCTCAACTGTCACCTTCTTTTTTGTTTTTTAAATTATTTTATTGTAACGTCACAAAATATTTCAAGCGACAAGGGGTTACCCCATATAAATTAGCTATATATCACGTACGTGTGTTGGGATGTGGTTTATATAGGGTATGAGAATTCGACGAGACTCATGTCACGTGGTTGGATGGCAGATATATTGGCAATTTGATAAAGAGTTAGTATTCTTCAAGGGTTAAAACCCTAGTAAAATATATTTCATAAAGTTGGAAATAACTAGCAACTAACATTTCCTAACTAGCTAGCTTCATAATGTTAATATTATAACTACTAGTAAAATATTTTTCATAAAGTTGGAAATAAAAAAAAGGGGTTTCTTCTTATAACACAACATATCCTATGCCATGTGCTATACAATTGTGAATTTTCCTAAGCATGTGATCACCTACAAAAACGTGACGTACAACCCCAATTTTCCGGCTTCATGCCTAGCTAGGATAAATTTGGAGAAGGTTGCTCTTGGACTCAGGCTTCAATGACTTTTGATACATTCATGTCTGGTTGACTAATGACTAGATTAATATTAGTAGTCCTCTTTTTATTTAATTATAATTAGTCAAGACTTACAAAGGTACATTTTGTTGTATATTTTACATCTAAATTATGCTTAAAAGAGTATTTTGATCAGAAAGAGAATGATTAATTTATATTGATGTCTTGTATTTGTTATTATAGTTTAGATATTGGCTATCCCGAATTAATTCTTAATTATGTTATTTTGCAAAATTAATTTTTGAGTGCTCGATCTCCATGAATGACATGTTTTTTCAGTTGAATTTTTCACGTAAATTTCTGTTCATTTACTTTTCTTCATTTCATTGTGTTTTTGTATGATTGAGTTCGTAACAGTTTAATTATTTTTACAAATTTTCATGTCAATAGACATTATGCATGAGATTTTAAAATTTAATTACCAAGAATTTTTGGGCTTCTTTTCCTTATTCAATATTCAATATTCAACCACAGACACATCCATAACCTAACATGGGTACCATTTGGTGCCACAGGATTAGTCTAATTATTGGAGTTCAGATCATAGGAGCCATCCACCATGCTACTTATCACAAGGCTAGCTTCTGAACCTGACATACTGTTAGATAGGAAGAAAAAGATAATATGGTTGTTGACTTCTCCAAGACAAGACGGGCATGTTTTGCTGCTAATTTTGAAATTATATTTGCATGTCCAACTTAAAACTATAAAATCACAAGTGTGTACAAAAAGTCATGTGAACATGTTAAATTTAAGCTAGTATATGCGTCGACAAGACCGGTTGTGACTGGTGAACATTTAATTTGCAGATTATTAAACTACATCAATTGACCAACCGGCAACCAGGCCTCATTTTAATTGCTTAATTTAATTAAGAGAATTAATCTAAACATTAGTTCTTAATTGTGACTAATATCCTTGGTGTCTTGTGCATTCAATCACAAGCGGAACGCGTTCCTTGTACTTGATTTCGTTTAAAGTAACCAGTCGATCAGTGTTCATGAAAACAATATAACTAAGGTCTTATGTTGGAAAAACAACTTTGACTAAAAAGTTGTATAGTTGAGATTCTAATAGTTTATAGTGGAAGTATGTCATAATGTTTTCCTTAATTTTCGGCTTTTGCTTTCATAACTGAACAACCCTAATAACTAACAAGTTCTCTCCTGCAAGTTGATTATCCCATTTTTTTCAACATGTTCATATTTTGTCAATTTGTGTAACTTCCATCTACCTAACCTCCTTATCATGACTTATTTCCATTGCATGTAGGAGTAGCCTCCCGTTCTCCCTATTTATACCACATCTGTACTTCCACACCTTTCCACAAATCCTACATTCAATTCTCTCTATCTTCATTTCCTCTCAACCTGCATTCAACACATTCTTTTTTTGACAGTTTCTTCTTATTTTTCATGCATGGCTCTCCTAATTTTCTCTCTTCTACTTATTTTCTTGAACCCTTTTTCAAGTAATGCTCAGGGTCCACCTTCACCTGGCTACTACCCTAGCTCTAGGGTTCCTTCCATAGGGTTTAACCAAGGGTTTAAGAATCTCTGGTGCTCTGAGCATCAAAGTCTAGACAAAGATTCTTTAACAGTTTGGCTTGATAAAAACTCGGGTCTCTAATTTTCTCAATGCAGCATTTTAATTTATTTATTTTATCATACTTCAATTTATCTGGGAATTATTATTATCAAATATTAATATCATTTTTTTTCTTTTATTTATTTTTAAATATAGGAAGCGGATTCAAATCACTTGATTCATATAGATCGGGTTACTTTGGTGCTGCGGTAAAGCTCCAGCCAGGTTATACGGCAGGAGTTATTACATCTTTCAATGTGAGAATTACCAGATGTTCAGTACCATTTTTTTCATTAAATATTTTGATGATTAATTATGTGATTAATATATAATTATTATTTTTCTGATTAATTTTTTTAATGATGATTAATTTTGATAGGTTTTTCTTAGAGACACAAAGTAATGGGTTCATTTTATTAAGTGCTGCTCCTTGGCTTTATAGCCTTACAAAACTAACAGACCGAAAAAGACTAGCTCCACTTAAGCACAAACTTTGCTTAGTGGTTTATTGAAATACAACAACTACTGAAAGATAATAACAAATACTTAATACTCGGTCAATGCTGCAAACACGTGTCAGGTCATTTAGCTCATCAAATTTGATAGCTTTCCAACAATGAAGCGCACCCGGGAGAACATGATGAAATTGATATAGAGTTCCTAGGAACAACTCCAGATAAGCCTTATACACTTCAAACAAATGTTTACATTAGAGGAAGTGGAGATGGCAACACTATTACTGGAAGAGAGATTAAGTTTCACCTTTGGTTTGATCCCACTAAAGATTTTCACAACTATGCTATTCTCTGGAACCCCAATGAGATCATGTAATTAAGCTTTTCACAAATTAATTCATATTTTTCTTCCTCCATTTCATATACATATATATATATATATACACACACACACACACACACACACACATATATATATATATATATATGAAGAATTATAAGCTCAATAATAATTCTATGTGGACCAGTTTAAATTTTCTATTTTTTTTATTTCATGAAAAGTTGACCAAAAGGAGGAAATGTAAATTCGGGTAAAACTCCAAAGCTAAAGTTGTTATACTCCCATTTAATTCACTAACCTAAAATAATGTCACACCATACATTAATAATATTTTGACTAAATATTTTGTTTTAATCGTTCTTTTAATTAATATATCATGATGTGATATGCAGATTTTTTGTGGACGATGTGCCTATTAGGAGGTATGCGAGAAAATCCGATGCAACATTTCCATTGAGGCCTATGTGGGTGTATGGTTCAATATGGGATGCTTCATCATGGGCTACCGAAGGTGGAAAATATAGAGCAAATTATAAATATCAACCATTTGTTGGAAAGTACAATAATTTCAAGATTGGAGGATGTGAAAACAATGCCCCGGCATCATGTCGGCCGGCGACAGGGTCACCGGCTCAAACAGGTGGACTGAGCCGGCAGCAGTATGCAGCCATGGCATGGGTGGAGAGGAATTATAAGGTGTATGATTACTGCCGGGATGCTAGTAGAGACCATACCCAAACACCCGAGTGCTAGTGTGTCTTTTTTTTTTTTATAAAAAGAAGTTTGAAATTAGTGACATTTTGATTGGAGGGAGTTGAGATGGGTTCACTTGCTGAAAATAGATGCAAGACTAGTTGATCATCCAAGCCTCCAATATATGGAATGAATTGGTTATATATATATAGTAATACCATCATCAATAGTTAGCAATAAAATTATTACTAGTACTAATTACAACATACTCCCACCGTCCTAGACAATAATCATTACAATAGTTGGCATTTAATTTTTTTAAATATAAAAACTTGAAAGGAAATTTAAAAGGAAAAGAGTAGTTTGTTGTGTGCTACTTGGCATCAAGTGGAGAATGATCAAGTTATGAGTTCAGTAAGCAATTAGCAATCGATATAGATTAGGCCTTCAAGTCTTGCGAAGCCTACTACACTCTACAGAATTAACATTCAACTATTCCAAGGCCTATTACACCCAAAGAATTTTAATACCTAATACTAAAAAATTATGCTAAGTTTGGATTAGACATCAAGTATTATGTTACGTTTGGATTGAGATAATGAATGTGAAAACGGAATGACTCATTCTTATGGAATGAAAAAAAATATGTTTGGTTGCGATTGGAATGATTATTATTCCTTCTAAATTTATGAATTTTTATTCCTTATGGAGGAAGAGTATGAAATAACTCATTCCAACTACAGTAAAACCTCTATTTAAGAATAGACTTGGGACCAAACTATTTATATTCTAATTGAGAGGTTATTATTAAATAGAGGTATTGGTACAAAATATTTTTCGAACACCCAAAAATATACACTTTAACAAAAATATCAATAAGAACTCCCTAATAATTATTATTCATAAAATATTTATGCAAAGTTGTTTGGCACAACGATTTATTCTTTAGAGTTGTTACCACATATCAAAAAATGTAGTCCTTTATAAAAAATGTAGTCTTTTATAGGAAAATGTAGTCTTTTAAAATTAATATTGTCTCTCTCTATATATATATATATATATATATATATATATATATATATATATATATATATATATATATATATATATATATATATATATATATATATTATATATAAGTATAGTTTTAATGTCGGAGACTTAAAAAGTATATAATATATTACAATTTAAAGGTTATTCCTATTTATAACTGGCCCAATTTGAGACTAATTTTTTTATAATATTATAGAGGTTATTCTTATATAGAGTATTCCTAAATAGAGGTTTTACTGTATAATAGAATGAATCATTACATCTTCCAATCCAAACGTAGCAAATATTTCAAATTGTTGGCCTCAAAAAATGTCTAAAATGACGAGTCATTATAATATTTGTTGGGTGGATCTCATCTGATTGGTCAATGTCATAAATTATCGTTGAAATATTTACTGTCATGCCATTTGAGACCCAAAATTTGATAGACCCCCAATATTACTCAAAAATAAAAGTAACACTAAAAAAAGTTGTCATTTACAATTATTTTTTTGAAACTTGTTATATATGACGACAAATATATGTCGATTGCCTTGTTAATAATGACGTGCGATTACATGGGATGAAAAAGAATTAAGAATAATTTTATTTTATCTTATTATTTAGAGTTCCACGTAAATCTTAATCTAGCTTTGTTAACATGTGTACATATAAATTGTTTTCCTATTGTTTTTCGTTTCTTAGATGATTTTGTAAGAATAAGAGGATGTTTTCAAGAAATATTTTTGTCCACATGTTATTTACCGTTTGTAGAGTTCTTTTAGATTTCTAATATCAGGATTCGAACTATGGAATTAAAAAAAAAAGTTATTACTTTCACAAATGCACAAATGATGGGTCTAAACATTGAGATAATAGTAGTTTCGACATAAATCATCAAAACCGACCTTAGCTCAGTTGGTAGAGCGGAGGACTGTAGTAGGCTTGTCCATCTGAAATCCTTAGGTCGCTGGTTCGAATCCGGCAGGTCGGACTTTTGGTTTTACTAATTATTATTTATTTATTTATTTCCTTCTCATTCTACAATTATTTTCCCTCCCATTTTCCAAATCAAAGTGGGAATAGTAACTCACTCTTACCAAATTTATGAATTTTATTATTTGAAAGAAGACTATATTTCACTTCGGTGATCCACCTTTCAATTTTGTCAATTAGATGATTAAACTTTCAATTTTTTTTAATTGTACAAATTGAACAGACCACGTTAAAAATTACTGATGTGGCTAAAAAATTAATTTTTTAATTATTAAATAAACAAATCTGATTATAGGTGGGGCAAAATCGTCAAAACCAAATTAACATTTTGAAATTTAAATAAAACAAACTTATATCTAAATATCTCAGCCATTTCAATCGATCTATCAAGACACTCGAAAAAACCCTAAGCCATTTCTGTAAATCATCGATTCTGGCGAAGAATTTGGTGAACCAGACAACCATTCCGGCACGATTTCATCACGATTCCAGTGAAGAAGGACCGTGCATGTGCAATATTTCATCACGGTTCCTCTGGTGACTGCCTATCTACTTTGATTTAGACACTCACGCAAAAGGAGAGGGCTCTACAAAGAGAGCTATACGCCTAGGTCTTGAAGTGATCTCTGATTCAAGAAAAGGAGGAGGATTTTCTTCTTCCTCCTCTTCCCTTATCTCTGTAATGGTCATTTTGCTTGATGCAATAATGGTTTTCTGTTTTCTACACTGTTTTAATCTCTCAACACTTGTGGTGGGTCTAGACTGTAGAGAAAGAGTCTTCGTGTAGTAAAAATTAATGGGTTTTTTTTTTTCGAAGGACAAAAACAAGGGTATGCCAAAGGAACTCTTGAATTACAAAAAGAAAAGGAAGAAGGGACAGAGGAAGGAGGAGGAGAGAGAGAGGAGGATTTATAGAGAGAGCATAGGTGGGCATGATTGACGATTGGTGAATGTTAAATACATGTATGAATTGGTGGTTACTTGTAGGAGAGAGAGTTGGGTTTTGGGCATTATTTCAATTTAATTTGATTTGATTAATATATTTCGTGGAGACAGCAGAGTTTAAGAGAGGGACAGGGGATTTCGAGAAGAGAGGAGGAATGGATTGGGGTGAAAATGGAATAATCGGAAGGAGTTCAAAGTATATGCTTGCTATGCTACCACCATTGCTGACTGATTGAGGTGAGGCCCAAATTCTATCCTTACACGGTAGAGGGGATAAATTCTTCGCCAGAATCGATGATTTACATAAATGGCTTAGGGTTTTTTCGAGCAATTTGGGCTTTTGTCTTGATGGCTGAGATATTTAGATATAAGTTTGTTTTATTTTAATTTCAAAATGTTAATTTGGTTTTGACGATTTTGCCCACCCATAATCAGATTTGTTTATTTAATAATTAAAAAATGTTTTTTTTAGCCACATCAGCTTATTAAGCGCCTCTGCTGATAAAACTACGTCGTGAATTTCGACGTACGTATTCAATTGTACAATTGGAAAAAATTGAAAGTTTAATCATCTAATTGATAAAATTGAAAGGTGAATCACCGAAGTGGAATATGGCCTATAGTTTAGAATATTAATTCATATTTAAGCCTTGAAAGAATATATAAAATGCCTAATAAATATCATGATAAAATAACCTGTAACACAAAGATTACTCAAAATATGTTATTTGCCCTATTTAACTTTTTTCATATAAAAATAATAATATCAAATTAAATTGCGACCTCAGTGTGAAAGTCTATACAATATTATTTTTTAATTTATATTTATTTCATTTATACACATAGGTCAGAGTTCCAACTTTTTAAGCTTACATTTTAAAAGAAAAGAGTATTAAAAGAAGTAAGTTGTGTTAAAAACGAATATTAGAGGTAAGAGTAATATTTTCTTTTATCTACTTTTTGAACAAATTTATTTAATTTATAAACAGACCCACTTTTGACTTTTATTTATTTATAGATATGAAGTACAAGTAACCGATTTAAGACAAACAAACACTATACAAGTTTCGACCAAATAAATATAAAATAAATTTAGGTAGGTCATTCTATCGAAAGAATTTTCCGTCTCTCCCCACCTAGTTCTAGTCTCACATCTCAGTCAGGGATCATATCCCTAAGCTCTGATATCAACTGTGATGCCCCCAAAATAGGTATACATCACCCATTCGAGTCGCCAAATACATTATACATAAATCAAATACAATTTCTTTTTACAATACGACAACAAATAGTAAACTTAGAGTTTTTCTACTAATTTTGTCTCATAAATGATTCAAACTCAAATGAATTCCCTATTACATTTATTATCACACTATTTCATAAAATAGTGAGGATTATTATACCACCATCTCTTGGATCACCGCTCTCGACTCATTGGTTAAAAGCACGTTCTCATTTCTGAAGAGAACAATGAAAGCAAAAGGTGAATTTCAATTGGCCAAAGAAAAATAGTATAACTAAGATAATGCAGAATAAATTATCGTTAGCTTTCAATGATGTTAAACCGATAAAATACTGATAAACATCAAGTTTAAGCTCGAATTTGAACAAGAATCCATTAGAAGAAGTCAAGTAGGCATGATATCTACTATCTTCTATGATTTAAAAAGTTTTTCATCAACTTTATCGGCGAGAATCGAACTTAATAAATAAACCACATCATCGAATCATCCCCGCACTACGGCCAAGGATATTCATGTAATCATCGATGGTCGTGATCATACCAACAATCATCCATGATGCACTACGGACCAATGAGGACTTTTACCACATCGGTTGTAACATTACGAGTTATGATTATCTTAGAATAATCCTGGTCATAATCATACCAATCAATAAGACATCTACGCACGTGCGTAAACATATATATGACTTTTATCACGATATAAGCGTAGAGGATGATAATGATGATATAAGAATTCAATTAAAAGAAAGAAAATGATAATTTTTAAAGATTTATAACTTAATTTATCCGGAATTCAATAATGTCCAAATTATCGACATGATCTTCGCTTTTGTGGAGTAAAATTCAAGAATAATATTAGATCAAAAATGATTTTGACAATGAAAGAAATCAATTTTTGTCATGAATAATTCCGGGTGAATAAGTCTTTCGAGTGAATAATACTTTGAATAGTCTTGAGAATAATACCTGCATGAATAATACGTTATGAATAATAATAACGTGATTGTGTATTTCAAGGAATGTAAGATAGATAGATAGATAGATAGATAGATAAATAAATAAAGGCTCCTTTATCAAACCAACTATTATTTTCGTCTCGTAATATATAACCATAATTTAATATTATATATAAGAATTAATAAAATAATTGTATAATATTAATTCTCTATAATACTTTTAAATTTCTATAATTATCATATTTATCTCGTATTTTTTCTCTCTCATCTGTAATATTTTTCATAATGAATAATTTTTAAAAAGAATTAAAAATAATTCTCATAAATTATATAAAATAATAAATAATTTTAAAAATAAAATAAAATCATCTAAATCCTACTAATATATTAGGGGAAAGATGGAGTAGTAGACCGGTTGTAATATTAAAATTTAAAACAAATAAACAAACTGGACTTTATTCAATTCAACAACATACCCCGTGACCCCTCCCTTCCCCTCCAAACATTAAAAGGTCTGACACATTCCAGCTGCCAAATTTAACTCTCTTCCATCTTTTCACATTCTTTATTATCCCATCTTCTCTCTATCATCACAAAACTCAAAATTTCATTTTTTTTAAAATATATTTATTAGAGAAGATGGTAGCATTAGTAGGTCAAAATTTAATCTTTTTTTTTTGTTTTGTAATAAAAGACTACTTATATATATATATATATATATATAGAACAATACTATTTTTGTTTTTTTTTTAATATTTCTACATAATTTTTTCTTACATTAAAATGTAATCCACTACATGTTCATGAATCATGTGAGAAAAATTATGTAAAAATATAAAATTCTTATGTACAACAGCTGTGGTGTAACCGAGTATTTACTCTCATTATTAATTACTTATATTTATTTAAATCTGTAAATGTGGTTAGATAGATACGCCCTTTCCAATTCCATTGTATCACAACTCATACTTCCATAAAAACTCATCCACCTCTTTCTTATATTCCTCCCCTTTTTTCTTTTTTTTTTAGACGTGTAAACTATAAATCCTATGTCCCCGAAAAAACGCACTATGGCCCAATCACAACTCGCCACCTCAGCCGTACAGCCCACGTGGCCAACCATATAACGCAGGGTCCCACTTCCAATACCTACTACCAAAACTCTATTCGCCGATAATATGCGATGGCTCCAACAAATTCCAGCTGTCTTCCGCTATACAAATCCATTTGCCCCGCCGCATTGGAAAGTGCGCCTCCATTAACCGAGAAATCCCACGTCATCTAACCCATATTGTCACGTGTCGCTTCTCGATTGGCTTGAAACCCTCCGTCGGGACCTACTTAGCTTCAGCGACAGAGTGGAGAGAATCTGCCACGTGGCATCACCTTCCACCATTGGATCATTATAGAGTAGGGCCCGCCTTGTTTCTTGATCCCACAAGTTTTCCTGTATGGTTGATAAGTTGGTTGCCGCCACGTGGTCAAGAATTTCACCCAGCTTTGAAACGTCCTTTTCCGCCACCGTGAGTGATATTTCCGGCCATTTCACGGTGGAGGGGAACGCTAACCGGATACCATCCGCTATAATGACCGGCACGCAACCCAAAGCCACGGACTCAACTAGTCTTGGACTCCATGGAGCCCACCCCAGTGGGCACAAACAGAACACTGAACGGACAATCTCTGACTGGTAACCGGTAAACCTATGCCTTTTCAAGTAAAACCTCCGGTCACCGCCGTACTTTTGCAATATGACCGTCCTAACCTTCCTGAAAACAAAACCATCAAAACAAATCAGGGGTAATTTCATAATTTCAACCTAAGAAGAACTACAATCAAAGAAGTCAATCAGTAATATTCTTACTTGCCGTAAAAGCGCCCGCTGATGTTCTTGGGGTGAACTTCCATTTTACCCCTGAAGAACGCGAAAATGTCACGCCGGCCGTTCACCGGGGTCTTCTCAAGCGTAGACCGTATACTTTCCGGCGGTATATACGGCGGAATAACCACACTCTCAACCTCTTGACATGGGTGTTTATATTTAACCCCAAAAGTCTGCAATATAATCGAGTTTCCCAAGAACTCCGGTATTCCATCCGCCATCGCCACATGCTCCTATTCCAAAAACAAAGATCAAATTTTCAGGAACAAAAAAAACATTTAACCAAATTAAAAAATTCATATTTTTCTGGGTTATTATTTCCTCACCATAGCATGAAAACAAGCTCCATAGTCATGAGAAGCAACGAATACATGATCGGAGCCGCTGCTCCGGTTCCAAAACGGAAACTCAGTGGAGATAAGTTGCACCGCTGATGCTAGAAGAGACCTTGCGTGACCAATAGCCGGGAAGCCATTAACGGTGCTAAAATTGCAAGAAACATAAACCGGAACAAAGAAAAAATCAGCGTCCAATGGATTCAGCGTTCGACAATTGCTGGTTAATAGAGCTTTGTGAATTGCCACCTCAGAAGCGAAGAGATGATTGCTACACCGCTCATTGGATAGCCATTCATTGTTATATTTCGACGGCAAATCGTATATATACACCTTCAAATCATTCAATAAACCTGCAAAAAACGTACCCACAAAATTAAATAACGTAATGATTAAAAAAAACTAAAAAAGTTCAAAATATTTACCTTGATTGGTTTTGGGATTTTGGAGAAATGTTGAGTTCTGGGATTCAAATAGGGCACGAGAAATGGTGGGTTTAGAGAGAGACGAAGAGGTGGGTTTTAGGGGATTGGGGCTGTGGGTGATGAGGAAAGAGGTAAAGAAGTAAAAGGAGAGAGAAAACCAGAGAACCCATTTGAAATATTTGTACCAAAACAGTACCGTCTTCTCCGATTGTGATTTTTTGTGCAGAAATCTCATATTGACAACAAATCCTCTGTTTTTCCTGCTGGGTCTGTTGATGAACTCCACCATCTTAAACCCCTCCTATCGAGTCTTGAAGGAGGGTGTAGTTTGTTGAGGTAGGGCTTTCGTTTTGGGATTTTTTGGTGAAGTAAAGATTAAGATATAGAGATTGGTTTGTTGGTGTTTCGTTTTTGCTTATGAATTAAACAAAACAATAAGAAAGGGAAATACTAGTAGAAAACTAGATTATTTTTTAATCAACAAGATTTTAAAAAGGATGATTATGTATTACTACTATTAAAATATGCACATAGATATAGAATATGGGGTTTTGGCTGAGATGTATTGTTTTCAAGAAAAAACATATAATGATGGAGGTGTTGCAGGTTGCAGTGAGGAGAGAGAAAATGTCAGAAGTTCACATTGTGGTGGAGCAGAATGAAACTCGGCAATGGTATCGGGCTGCTCAACTCATATCGACCTTTCACAATGTTAACGTGATTATTATTTTTACAAAGAAAATTTAATATTTACACGAGACTTTATTTATAAATGTGGGGTGTATTAATTATAATATCAATTTCCAAATAGAGTATTGTAACTGGTTCTTTTTTAAGTATTAGGACTGCTAAGATCTGATCTTTGTTTGTTCGTATATGTGATTGAACTTCATACTCAAATAAATGTATGACTTTTAATTTTAGTTAATCTTTATATTTGTGTAAACTTTCCATCTATTTAAAATTAATTACTACAATAATTTTGTGAATAATGTTAACAACTAATTTGCATAACATACAAATTATGTTTGATTGAATCTTAACAGTCCACCTCTTAATATCTATTAATAGCCCACATATTTAATTGAGTGCTTCTCTGAATAGTCAAAATATATATATGAGTCTAAACTATTTAGATGATTTTTTAATACAAAAATGTGGGCTATTAAAATACATTAAGAGGTTAAAATGCATTAAATGCAATCAAACACCACCTAGGTAATTGGATTTCACTTGCTTGTGAAACACTATTATCTTTAAAAAAATTAAAATAAATTATCTAAATTCAAGTTAGAGAAATTAGCTCCTTTACCTTTTCAATTTTATCATCATCTGAATACGAAATGAAATAATGTGTTTGATAATTATATTTTTAAACATCTAAATAGTATATTTTCTTAGTTTAACCTTCCGACTTATTATGAATAAATTTATTATGTAATTATAAATAAAGAATACTATTTAAGAAAAATAAATATAAAATTGTAAACAATCTTTGATGGAGTATACTATTAGTAATATAATTTTAGGAATAAAAACTAAATTTTTTAATAACATTCTATTAGACCATAAAACTAAAACAAAAACTACAACCATATTCATTAAATTATTGATATGACCAATATATTAAAGAAAAAATTTAAAAAAGTAATTTGTAAAACAACAAGAATTGTTTACAATAGTAAGAAAAGATATATATTAAATGTAAATCCTTATTGCTTATGAGGGTAGGTAGGTAAAAATATAATTTAATATTACTTCTTACTGATTCGGTCACAAATTTTTGGATCAATTATTCAAACACATTCAGACGCATTCAAAGTTTAAAAAATATAAAATAAACGATTTAAATGACTTAATAGTTTCAAACATTCAAATATAACACAAACAACTACTTATTTAGATTCATTCAGAAGTAAACAAATATTAAGTGACTTTTAATCCGATAAATTGTCTTTAAGCAACCCCATGTAATTAATTTTTTGTTCCTAATTACCTCCATGTTCGGGAACTACCCAAGACTTAGCGATAAGTTGATAAGCTCTCCTATTTGGCTGGCCATAAGACTTAGCGATAAGTTGATAAGCTCTCCTATATGGCCATAAGTATGTTACAATTTTATTTTTGTTACAGTATTCAAGTAAGGGTCCAAGACTCCCAATGGGCCCGTTAATGCCTTCCGGTACTGATGAACGGTCATGATCTTATGTAGAGTGTAGCATAAGGAAATAACTCCGGTAGTAGTTTTATATTAATAACCGGTAGAAATTTGGTCTAGATTTACACGTAAATTGATTCTAAAATATTTTATCACTTAGATTTAAAAAAAATAAAAAATTAAGAGTAGTCCTATTGTGAGAAAAGCTAAGACAATAATAGAAACCCTGGAAACTGGAAAGGTCTTCAATAAATCATTGGCCAAAGGTGCAAAAAAGCTCCTGATGTTTACACGGATGTCCCACTTTCATCTTAAACTAATTTTTTTTTCCAAAAGTACCCTTAACGTTACAAAATTCATCCCAATTATGCCCTTCCCGTTAACAGACTTGCCACCGAGGCAAACAGAGCAGATACGTGGACAAAATTTGATGACAGAGCAAAAATAAAAATAAAAATCTTCTCTTTATTTTCTCTCTTTCCTATCCCTTTCTTCTCCCTTTTTCTCTCTCTCTCTCCTTTCTTCTTCCTCTGTTCTAAAATAACAAAACTGAAATCTCCAATTGAAATCACCAATCTCGGTCAATTGAAATCACCAATCTCAGTTGAGAAAATGTGCAACAACTATCAAGCTTGGGTACGTTTCAAAACTTCAACAATAAGATTGGTTTTTGTGCCACCAAAAATTCTTGTTTAGCCAGAATTTACTTCACCTTGGCAATATTGAGCCAATCATTTCGGCCGGTGCAAACAAATTTCACAATCATCACAAAACAAACTTTTTATAAACCCTAAATGTTGAATTCATTGTCATCTTCAACAAAACTCAAAACCCCAATTCTAAAACACAGAAAAAATATATTCACACATATAGTGAAAAAGATGGCGTTGAATTGGATTTTGGGAAAAAGCAAATTCAGATCTACTACTTCAAGCTAATTGAACAAAATCTAATGCAGACGGAAGATCCGGAATCTAAATGATCAAAAGATCGGAGGTGTAAGTGTAGGCATCATAACAGCCAAGAGCCGAAGTGAAGCGAGAAAGCAACGGCTTTTACGAGATGCCCTAATTTTGTTTAATGTTGGATCCTTTATATAATAATATCTATATATCCATCCAAAATTGGATCAGATACACAGAAACAAGACAACATTCCCAGAAGACGAGAGTATTAGTGACCATTAAGGCGGCGGAGGTGGAATGGATGAGCGGCCAGTGCAAGTGTTTAGACGTTCGGAAAATGGCGACTTAATGAAGATGGTGTCCGGTTTGCGTATGAGTGATGAAAGTCCGTTTGGATCTGATATTAGTGATTCACCTCGGTCAGTCGCCAGTAATGAAGATTTTGTAGCCACCAGGAAATCCTCTAAACCGGTGTTGGAGATTGGTTAACTCGATTCCTGTTTGGGTTTTGTTATTTTAGAACGGAGGAAGAAGAATGGAGAGAGAGAGAGAAAAAGGGAGAAGAAAGGAAGAGGAAAGAGAGAGAAGAAAGAGAAAAAAAAAATTATTTTTGTTCACAAGAAATTTTGTCTACGTGTTCCGCTCCGTTTGCCTCCTGGCAAGTCCATTAACTGGAGGGGCATAATAAATGAATTTTGTAACGTTAAGGGTACTTTTGGAAAAAAAATTAGTTTAAGGTGGAAGTGGGACATTCGTGTAAACATCATGGGCTTTTTTGCACCTTTGCCCATAAATCATTTAAAAGGCCGCGAAAGTGTGACAATTCTAAGATGGAAAGTTCATACAGGACATTAATTTGCAATCTTAAGAGTTGTGCTAGCAATAGCACTGTGATCCTTTATACTTGGCAAATTAAGGGGTATTTGAAAAAAAATTGAATAAATTTGAATCTAAATCTGAATGAGCTAAATATAAATTTGAATAAAAAAAATTGTTTGATAATTGATATGTCTGAAACATCTGAATAACAAATTTTTATTATTTTAACCCTTAAAAAAATTTAATTTTTTTTTCTAAATTTATTTAATATTACTTAATATAATAGTTAATATTGTAAACAAAAATCATTGAGCCCATTCAGTCAAAAAAATAGAACTAAACTATTAATCTCAAATCGTCTGAATAACTGACTGGTTCAGCCTTCAGACGATTTTTTCAAAAAAAAAACGCACTGAATGGCTGAATCGGATTTCTAAGGATGACAAACAGCCCAAGTAGTATTTTCAAGGATGACAATTATTCTGGCCTCTCGGGTGTATAGCCCAAATGCCCAACAGGATCTTAACAATCGGATTTTAAAGTATCAATTGAAAATTACGATCAATATCTTAACTTGAAAGTAAAGAGTTGAGGCCGTGATTGAGTAACTATAACAACCAAGGTTAAATTTCAAGTTTAAATCAAATTTAAAAAAATAATATTCTTGTTAGTTTCTTGATTTTTTATTTTTAAACAGGACGCTGTTTAATTCTGGTCAAAATTAATTGATATCGATTATGATTAAAAATTAATTAAGATTTACATTCAAGACTGGTTCACTCGATTTGATTTAGTGTTGAATTAATTTGAAACTTTGGTAGGCCATTGGGTGGTCAGTAGATATCTTAGGAAAGAATTATTTTAGTTTTCCTTTGCATATAATAAAGCATCATTTTATGTAACATGGAGGACCTTAAAAATTCACAGACAGTGTACAAGGACATATGTTAATCACTTTGAAACTTTCTTGTCTTTGTATGGAAATTATGATAAAATAATTCAAGCCCATCTAAATCTTATCAACTATCAATGAATTTCAAATGGATAAATTATAGGGTCCTTTACATAAGTATACAACAAATAGAAAGTAATTACAAAAAAAGTGCATCAACTAAATAATTATAAAAAGAATGTAATTATTACAAAAATAGTACAATTCACATTAATAAGAAAACCTAAAATCAAGGATAACTAATAATTCAAATTCAAATTCAAATTCAAATCTTGTCTCTAACAACAATTTCAAATCCATAATTCAAAATTCAAATCAAAATGAGAAAATTAAAAAAAAAAATTATGAAGGAGTTATTGTACATCATCCTCCTTCCTTCGCCTCCTCTCTTGCTTGGCCATTATATATCGTCGTAAATTGCTGCCGCCATATATATATCGTCGCTTGTGGGAGTTCTTATTCGAATTTTTTGACGATTTGGTTACCAACAAAAATTAAAATGTTTACCTTTATCTGAAGTTTTGCTACCAATCGCATCACATTTAAAATAAAATGGTAATCAAATAAAATTGAATTAGTTACTTTATCCAAAAGTTTGGTAACCAACTGTATGAAGTTTGGTTACCAAGCGCATCACATTCAAAATAAATAAGTAATCAAATAAAATTGAATTGGTTACCTTATCGGAATGTTTGGCTACCAACTACATGACTGTTTTGCTACTAACGTATATTTGTATTTGATTCTGGGGTGGAAGTGGAGAATGAGCAGGTGGAAGTGGGCATGAGGGAGGAAGAGAAGGGGGGAGGGGAGGAGAAAGGGGCGGATGGAAGGGGAGGGGGAGGAGGCGGGGGAGGGAGGAGGGAGAGGGAGGCGGGAGGAGGGGAGGAGGGGAGGAGGGGAGGAGGGAGGAGGGAGAGGAGGGAGGAGGGAGGAGGAGGAGGGAGGGAGGGGTGGGAGGGGGCGGGAGGAGGTGGGCGGGAGGGGGAGGCGGGAGGAGGGGAGGCGGGAGGCGGGGGTGGGGGAGAGGGAGGCGGAGGGGGTGGGGGACGAGGAGGAGGAGGAGGAGGAGGAGGAGGAGGAGGAGGCGGAGGGAGGGAGGATAAGAAGAAGGGAAACATAAATGGAGTGGGAGAAAATCGTGGGAGAGATGGGGAGAAAATTGTGGGAGAGATGGTAATTGTGTGCATAATTAAAAGGATAAGATTGCACTTTTTTGTAATTAAAATATCAGATATCACTCTTTTTGTAATTATTTTGTTTGTACTCTTTTTTATGTAATTATTTTTAAAATGTAATAGAATATGTAATTGTCCCTAAATTATATATACTAGTACATTTATAAAAGTAATTACAAAAATCATACAGTTATAAAATAATTACAAAAATATGACAATTTATCATATATATTTACAATACTAATTATATTAGGAGTCCTTAATTTAAGGGGTTAATATTATTTGGCTGACATGGCAAATTAGTTTCCATCTTCCTTCAGTCTCGCTATTCTCCATTAATATTTCTCTCTCTTCTCCCTTACTACTTCTCTCTCTCCCTTACTACTTCTCTCTCTCATCTCAAATCCACTCGGTAAGTCGTCTCTTCTTCTTGTGCATTGCCCGTCGTTGTCAAGCAACACCAGGTCTCTCAACTCGTCCGTCATTCTCTTCTTCATCTCTTGGTATTTCTTCATCTCTTGATATTTTTTCATCTAATATTTCTTCATCTACTGATATTTCTTCTTCTTTTTGTATTGGTATTTCTACTGGTATTTCTTCTTTTTCTTCATATTCATCATTAATTAATTAGTCTTCTTTTTTTCTATTAATTAGGGCTGATATTTTTATTTTATTTTTTTTTTTTTGTACTGATATTTCTACTAATATTTTATTTTTTTCTCTTGATTAGTCTTCTTTTTTTGGTGGCGTAAATTAATTAGTTAATTATTTTTTTAATTTACTTTTGTTGCTTCTTGTTGATTCACAAAGTTGTTCATTTTAGTGAAAAGAAGGTTTTGGATCAGAAAGCATACATGTTGTTCTATTATCATATAATTTTTAAAGGTGTGTTAATTTAAATTTTGTTAGTGTTACTATCATATAACTATTTAGTTACTTCTGCATTATGTTTTGGTTACTGTTAATTTGTGATTCGGATATCATTTTTGTTACCTTGATTTGGTATTTTGGTTACTTTTTTATGTTGTTATGGTTACCATGTATTTGCTTAGTATACATGGTTGACTAAACTGGTTTTGGTGTACATGTTATTTATATATTGGTTACCATTAATATATATTTTTGGTTACTAACATATAACCTGTTTGGTTTTTTCATTAGTATATTTTTTATTCTTTGTTACCTTATGATTTGGATACCATTCTTTTTCTCTCAATTGGGATTTTGGTTACTTTTTATATGTTGGTTTGGTTCTGATGTATTTGCTTAGTATACATTGGTTGACTAAAGCGGGTTTGGTCTACATGTTGTTTATGTGTTGGTTACCATTAAAACATGGTTTGGTTACTTTTATATGTTATTTTGGTTATAATGTATTTGCTTAGTATACATTGATTGACTAAACTGAGTTTGGACTACATGTTGTTTAGTATACTAGACTAATTTATGGGGGCTTGATGTAATGCTTACGTTGTAGCTACGTCAAGCAATAAAAAATAGATACTATCATATAACTGTTTGGTTACTTCTGCAATATGTTTTGGTTACTGTTAGCTTGAGATTCGGATACCATGTTTGTTACCTTAATTTGGTATTTTGGTTACTTTTTTATGTTGTTATGGTTTCCATTTATTTGCTTAGTATACATGGTTGACTAAACTGATTTTGGTGTACATGTTGTTTATGTATTGGTTACCATTAAAACATGTTTTGGTTACTATCATATAAATATTTGGTTACTTATTTAGTATGTTTTTGGTTACTGTTAGTTTCTGATTTGGATTCCATTTTTGTTTTCTTGAGTTGGAATTTTGCTTACTGTTTTTTGTTGTTCTGGTTACAATATATTTGCTTAATATATGGGTTGACTAAACTTTGTTTGGTCTATATGTTGTTTATGTATTGGTTACCATTAATATATGTTTTGGTTACTAACATATAACTGTTTGGTTACTTCATTAGTATATTTTTTGTTACTGTTAGCTTATGATTTGGATACCATTCTTTTTCTCTCAATTGAGATTTTGGTTACTGTTATATGTTGTTTTGGTTACAATGTATTTGTTTGGTAAACTGTTTATGATATAAATATTGTTTATATCTGGTTACTAATGACTGTGTAAATTTGATTTTTTTTATTTGCAGTTATGGAATCTTTACTATGGGGAATGCAATAGAAAATTCATTGAAAAAGTTATATATTGGTGTGACATGGAAGTTCCCGACATTATTACCAAGAAATTGAACCCAAAACAGTTGAAGAAGTTTAAGGCATCATTAGTTTGTGGATGTATTATTTTGTAAATAATAAACCCAAGTCATAATAAACCATGTATTTGCTTAGTATACATTGATGTATTATTTTTATAAATTTCTTCAAATATATTCTACAAGGTTTATGCTATTCTATTTCTACTTCCATTTCCACAAACACATCTTACATATTACAGTTACTTTCATATAACTATTTGGTTACTTCTTTATTATGTTTTGATTCTTTGTTACCTTATGGTTTGGCTATTATTATTGTGTCCTTAATGTGGGATTTGAGATACTTTTATTTTTTTATTACGGTTAATATGTAATTGTTTAGTATACATGGATTGCCTAAATTGGGTTTCATTACATGATGTTTTACATTTTGGTTACCATTAAAAACTGTTATGGTTACTATCATATAATTATATAGTTCTTGTTTTATTATGTTACATTATGGTTATAGTATACATGGATTGCTTAAAGCGGAGTTTCATTATATGATGTTTACATTTTGGCTACCATTAAAACATGTTACAGTTCTATTATCATATAATTATATGGTTACTATTTTATTATGTTACATTATAGTTCTTGTTATTAGTAACCGAGATAGTTCAAGCTTCATGTCGGGACAAACATTAATTGTTAAATGTACATGTGTGAGTGTCCTATTTATCTACAAGCTTGTATCAAGATCTATTATAAGCTTCAGATCAAGACTGTTATAAAGCTTGTATATGTTTACTTTATATTGATAACTCATGATGGAATCAAAATAAAATATTAATCAACATCAATTTTGGTTATCAGACACCATCAAAAATGTTACCAACCATGTGGTTAATGGTTACTAACGAAGAAACAATTATATATTCTCGTAAACAATTAGATTTGTTGTATTGGTTACTGTCAGTCTCCATTGTTTAACAACTGAATAAACATTATAAAGTAACCAAATCAATATTAGACAGTAACCAAATTACATAATATTAGTAACCAGAAAATAAACCAAATTTTTACATGCAAATTTGAAGGCCTAAATGATGGAATTCGACCAAAAAACCATGCAGTTCACCAGCAATGCTAGTGACTTTTGATCGTTGACCCGTTTCCAATGAAATTAGGCTCTGAAAACGCCAAAATCCGACACTCCAAACTTGACAGAAAATTGCCAAATTGTCACTGCAACCAAATAAACATTATACTGTAACCAATTAAATAGTATACAACAACCAATATTTAACAGTTGTATGAAGGTAACCAATGTAGTCAATAAGTAACTACCAATATAAAATAAACAATTATAAAACTCAATAACATTATAGAGTAACCAAATAAACACCTTTCAGTATCTAAATACATATTATACAAAGTAACCAAGATATATGTAATTAGTAGCCAAGATTATAAAAAATATTTTTACATTCATTTTACAACCAAAATAATCGAAGAATGACTTTGTTACAAATTAAAGACTAACAGTGTATAAAGGTAACCAATGTAGTTAATCGGTAACCATCAATATAAAAAAAAATCAAGATAAAACATGTAATATTATGTAAGTAACCATGGTAATATTACACGATAAAAAAGTCGACATTATAAACTAACCAAATCCAGTTAGGCGGTAAGAACTAACATATATTTACTTAGTATCCATAACATAAAACATATTTGTGAAGATTTTACAAAGAAAAAACAAATAATATAAAAAATATCAATATGTACTTAAAAGGTGTATTGGTTACTATTAGTCCAAACATCAAATTTGGTGTATTGGTTACTATTAGTCCATGTAACCAATACAATGTAGTCAATAAGTAACATCCGATAAAAAGGAAACAATTACAAAAGAATATAACATTATAATTTTACACAAGAATGTGTCAAAGCACTATTGAGTAACCATTATAATTTTACACAACAACCAACTCAGCAATATTCAGTAACCATATAATGTTACACGATGAATAGAATCAACATTAATCAAGAACCAAAAAAACAACCAAAGAAAAATAGGGTTTCCTTGCATTTTACAATAAAAAACAACCGATTATAATTTATTTGTTACCAACTAAAGGCGACTTTTTGTAAGAATATAACCAATTTGACTAACAAGTAACCATTAATATAAAAACATAAGTAGAAGTGTACATTAATATGCTTCAAAGAACTAATAATGATAACCAATTAATCACTGCGAGTAATTAAGTTTGCATTATTCAGTAATCAAGTCAGCATGAGTCATTAAAAAATATTTTTACACAGTAACCAAGTCGGCATTATAATAATTTTATACAGTAACCAATTCAGAATTAGTCAATAACCATTATAGTGTTACATAGTAAACAAGTCAGCATTTGTCAGTAACCAATATAGTATTACATAGTAACCAAATCAGCATTAGTCAAGAACCAAGTCAAGATTAATTAGTAATATTATACGAAGAACCAAAATAGCATTAGTCGAAGAACTAAGACATCATTAGGCGGTATAATGTTACACAAGAACAATACAAAATAATCGAAGAACAAACCAACATTTAGACAATAACCAATTTATATAACCTTAGTAACCATAATATAAAACATATTTTCAAATATATTTTGCAAGCACAACATTGATATTCAAACTTTGTGACAATTTAAGTTCGAAAAACTTAAGAAAGATAATCAATTTAGTAATTCGTAGTAACTATAAGTATCTATATGCTTATAAGTTTTAAACTTACATACCACAAAGATTTGAATCGAAGTCGATGTTGATTTTGTATTCAACAATCAACGCAACAATCGCTTTTTGGTTTACGATCTTGAAGGCGGCGTTGATTTTGTATGCTATTTTCGATCTTACTGATTAAATCACGACAACAGCTTTTCTTCTTAGAGATGCAAGATTATCGTTAGTGGTGTGTCATGACGAAAAGCTTCGTCTTCTCCGATCTCGGTGGTGTGTCGCGTGATGGTGAAGATTTGGATTTCTCGTGATCAAAGTTGCATGTTTTGTTCGATCCGCTTGATTTTAGGAGTGGTTAGTTGCATATAGGAGAGTCCAGAATCGACGATATCGTGATTTTAGCAACTTTATATTGTGTTGTTTTATTTTTGTAATTATGTTGTGTGTGTTTTATTTTTGTAATTACTTTCTAAATGTTGTATATTAGTGTAAAGGACCCATTTCAAATATTCAATTCCAATGTCCGTGTAGGGCTATTCCTTACCATATATTACTGCCATTTAGATTTTTATGCTCAATTCCTTAACTAACTAAGAATATTTTTTGGAAACACTATTTATACATGTATTTTTAATATTTTTACATTATTCGTTCTCACACGGATGTGAGAATGTGAGAGAGTATCATGTGAAAATATTAAAAATGCATATAAAAATATCAGTTCTTTATTTTTTTGTATCACTTGTTTGTCAAGGAAAAACCATACATGGTACTGGATCATTAATTAGTATACACACTAAATTAATTTCTGAAAATATTATTAGAAATAGGTATAAAAGAAAAAAGCAATCCTTGAAATTTAAACGCGACTCTTCTTGTTTCAAGAAAGATATTTTTTTATTTTTTTAAAAATATTTATTTAAACAATTTTTTTTGCAGTGTTAATTCAGCGAGTGGGATAAAATCTCAACCTTCTTATTGGATGTTTGTCTCATTCGTTCTCTTTTTTTTTATAAAAAAATTGTTTTACAAATCAGAAAATATTATTATATTTGAAAAATAATGTTTTATTGATGTCATCGACTCTCTCATAATCTCATGTCTAATCAAATATTAAATTTTATAAATGATAAGATATATATATATATTGGATATGATCCATCTTAATTTTTTCTCTTTTATCAATCAAATTCAATAAAAAAATTTATTACAAATTTAAAATTGTCAATTTATATATTGTTAGAAAACTCCCGTCAAGATATTTAAAACAAAATTCAAAATTATCAATCTATATATTGTTAGAAAACTCTCATCAAGATCTTCAAAACAAGATCTATATTAGATATGTTTTAATGTAATTAAAATATCAAAATTTATAATCAAAGTTTACAATAATATGTTTCAAAATATAAATTTTAACTTAAATTTAATTGAAAAAAGAAAAAAATTAAATTAAAAAATGAGTGGTCTGACTTCTGACCTAAAAATTTATCTCAAAATTTTCTCGCAGATACTAATTAATTAGAACTTGTCGCGAATACTAATTAAGAATAAAGGATACGAGATACGTCTGCATCATTTTGTGTGTTCGGTGGGACAAGTCAGAACAGGATTTGGTTATATATATAAGACTAAACTCACCAGAATTAACTGTTATATATGTGGCCCGTTTCAACTCTTTTCCCATTGGAAGTCCTTTTCCGTATGCCTTAAGGAATAAACAAACTAAAATTATTTTATTTTGATATTTTGTCATAAAATTTAATATTTATTAAAATTTAAAACAAGCTAAAACTACACAATAAAAATAAGGAATTGATATTTTGTGGTAAAATTTAATATTTTTACAATCCCTTTTTATATGAATCTTGATTCATTTATTATTTATGTGAGATTTTTTTTGTAAAAATATCAATTCCTTAAATATATCCCTTCCATATAAATAAAACTTTAAACAAAGGTTGCAAAGTTTGTTGATCAAAGAAAAGAAGTCGTCATTGTATTTTTAATTTATTGAGCATAAATAATTATACTTGTTCTCATTTTATAAACTTACTAATTAATGCGTTGAATAGAACTCCCTTTTATTCTTTCATTTCTTCAAAAAAATTAAAATAATAATTAGTATCAATAAATGTATGTATTATCAATTAGAGTATATGCGTCTAATTTGAAATTACACATTCAAAAAGTTAAATCCATTAATTAAAGTATACAAGTATTTAATCTTTTTTTTCTTCTGTTTTAATGTAGGAGTTTATTATCACGCAATATCTTTGATATTATTTAAAAAATATTATCAAATATATTTTAGGAAACTGATAAATTTACTACAAAAAATAATATTTTCACATAAAAACCGTCGCTATACAACTATAGCGACACAAATATCAAAAAGTATGGTAGAAAATTCAATTTTCATATTTTAATCTCAATACTTGTTATACTCCTTCCTCCCGCAGAAATTGAGTTTCATGTTGAAAAAAAGGTATTTGAGATGAATTAAAGAACACATATTGACGCACTTGGAGGTGATATTTATAGTATAATAATTGTATTTAAATAATATATTTTTTATAAAAAGTTAAATTTAAATCATGACTTCAATTGAGAGGAAAGAAATCTTACCTTTTGAGCTGATCATTTCATCCCCAACTCCAAGTGTTTATAAATTCTTGAAGTTACATAAATCAAACTCAATGCCTTTTACCTTTTCTTACTCATTGGGCCTTTTAATGTACTTTAATTTTGTTGAAATTTTACTAAGTAATTTTTTTAGAATAATGAAAGAGGTCTCTATTAATTTTAATTTTAATTTTAATTTTAATTTATATTAGGTGAAAGTGAAGCTAATTACTAAAAGATCAACCTAAAAAAATGTGTCTTTTTTTTCTTTTTCTTTTTCTTTTTTGTTAGTTTGGGGGTGGGGGATTTAAACTACAACTTTTGTATAGCAAGGGTTAGACATACCAACTGAGTCAAAGGCTTGTTTTTAGGAGGGAGGGAGGGAGGGAATATTACATTAAGGTATCTTAGGTTCATGAGTCATTTTCGTGTAACAGTTTATATAAAGACAATCCATTTATAAATGGATATGAAGTGAAGGATACGTACTCCTAGGGTAAATATATCTGTATCTCAATTCTTCAGGGGCTTGTATGAAAAATATGCATATAGTTAATGTCTATCGAAAAATCCATCAACTTGCAATCTCAACCACTCACCAATTCTTTTAATGAGAGAAAAGTTTAACAGTGGAATGGACACATAATTGACTATCTAGAGGGTGGCCAAATAGATGACATGAGAGAAAGAGACATGTTAATGTGACCTAGTATTAGATTTGATAATATAATTAATTAATTATTAGGCCAATTCATATTAATTGAAATCAAATGAGTTGGTTAACTATTTTTATTTATTTAAGTTGGTTAAGGTTTAGAATTATATATATTTTTTTAAAAATATAGGTCCAAACCGATTAACCATTTTTCGGCCCATATTTCATTCCAAATCCAAATTAAAAGTTCTTTGGGTTCTTTACATAAGTATACAACTAATAGAAAGAAATTACAACAATAGTACACCAAACAATTAATTATATTAACAGTGAAACACTGTATAATAATATCAACAAAAGTGCAATACACGTCAGAATATCCAAAGGAAGAAAAAAAGAAAACCCTTAATTCAAGGAGAAAACTACTCCACTAATACTGGCAGTTACCAACTAACCCAAATACACAATAATTACGACGCAACATAGATCAATGAGAGTCCGACGAAGAAAAAACACTGAAACTTCATAGATCATTGAAATCTGTAACAAAGGAGCAATTGAGAAGAATCATAATCACATATAGAGAAGTTACAGAAAATGTCACCAACAAGAAGCAAAAACAGAGCATTTGAACAAAAACATCCAAATAAGCGATCAACAGATTTTCGGAACAGAAGCAAGAAAAAAAAATCAGACATCAAACTAGAACTGCAACGAAACAACAAAGGTACGAAGAATTATTCTGCATACTGAAGCAACGATAATTTGCAGATTCAACACACTTTAGTTTCGTTTTCAAAACAAAATTAATGTTTGGGGACATTCATATAATGGATTGGTTACCATGATTACAAAATTATAGTTTGGAGATATTAATATAAAGGTTTGGAAACCTTGATTTAAAGGTACAATATCTAGCAATAAACTTTTACAAAATCATAACTTTTAAAAATTTAATTATAGGAGTTGAAAACAAATTTATCCAAAAATATTGATACTAATAATATATATTTTGGCAACTATATAAAGTTGATTTGGAAATCGTTAGAGTAGTAGTATACAACTAATAAAAATTGATGATTTGGCAACCAATAAAGGAGTAAAATTAATTGCAGTTATGAAAAGGAAAATGTAATTCACATTCTAAATTGTATGAAATATGCATTCATTTAAAGTGACCAAACCTATATATGAATGTATCCAATATTTTATATGAATTCTTCAAGCCATGAATGTGCTCTACAATTCCATTTCGTAACTGAAATTAATAATTCTCCTTCATTGGTTTTCAAATCAACATTAAATAGTTTCCAAAATATTTATTACTCGTATCAATGTTTATGAAAATACATGTTTTCAGTCCTTTTATTAAGTTTTTAAATGTTATGTTTTTCTAAAGAAAAATTGAAAAAAAATAACACTTAAATCATGGTAACCAATCCATTATATGAATGTGCCCAAACTTTAATTTTGTTTAGAATATATAGGTTTGGTCACTTTCAATGAATGCATATTTCATACAATTTAGATTAAATTTTAAATGTTCATTCTTTACAAAATTATAGTTTGGAGAGATTAATATAAAGGTTTGGAAACCTTGATTTAAAGGTACAATATCTAGCAATAAACTTTTACAAAATCATAACTTTTAAAAATTTAATTACAGGAGTTGAAAACAAATTTATCCAATAATATTGATACTAATAATATATATTTTGGCAACTATATAAAGTTGATTTGGAAACCGTTAGAGTAGTAGTGTACAACTAATAAAAATTGATGATTTGGCAACCAATAAAGGAGTAAAATTAATTGCAGTTATGAAAAGGAAAATGTAATTCACATTCTAAATTGTATGAAATATGCATTCATTTAAAGTGACCAAACCTATATATGAATGTATCCAATATTTTAAATGAATTCTTCAAGCCATGAATGTGCTCTACAATTCCATTTCGTAACTGAAATTAATAATTCTCCTTCATTGGTTTCCAAATCAACATTAAATAGTTTCCAAAATATTTATTACTCGTATCAATGTTTGTGAAAATACATGTTTTCGGTCCTTTTATTAAGATTTTAAATGTTATGTTTTTCTAAAGAAAAATTGAAAAAAAAAATAACACTTAAATCATGGTAACCAATCCATTATATGAATGTGCCCAAACTTTAATTTTGTTTAGAATATATAGGTTTGGTCACTTTCAATGAATGCATATTTCATACAATTTAGATTAAATTTTAAATGTTCATTCTTTACAAAATTATAGTTTGGAGAGATTAATATAAAGGTTTGAAAACCTTGATTTAAAGGTACAATATCTAGCAATAAACTTTTACAAAATCATAACTTTAAAAAATTTAATTACGAGTAGTTGAAAACAAATTTTTCCAAAAATATTGATACTAATAAAATATATTTTGGTAACTATATAAAGTTGATTTGGAAACCAATAAAGTAGTAATATACAACTAATAAAAATTGATGATTTGGCATCCAATAAAGGAGTAAAATTAATTTCAGTTATGAAAAGGAAAATGTAATTCACATTCATAGCTTGAGGATACTCAGAATGTCTATTTTGATTACTGAATGTCTATTTTGATTACTGAATGTCTATTTTAATTCACATTCATGGATACTCATAATGTCTATTTTGATTACTGAAAATTGTTGATTCGGTTACCTACAAAATAATAAATAAAAATTTCAATTCAAACATTCATAATCTGTCAACATTTAAAAAATATTTTGGTTACAGTTGACTATCTAAGCATTCTTAAATTTGAAAATGCAAATAATGTGGGGAAAATTTATTAGTACTAAAACATAACATATAATCTATCAACATTTAAAAAATATTTTGGTTACAGTTGACTATCTAAGCATTCTTAAATTTGAAAATTCAAACAATGTAGGGAAAATTTATTAGTACTAAAAAAGTGACAATTTGATTACTATATGTTGTTCATATACTGACTATTTACATAATTGTAATATTTTTACTGTTTCAGTTGCCATAACATGGATATGATTCCGGTTGTAATATACTTCAACGGTACGTGGAGTGACAGTAACCAATATCAAAATTTCGAAGTTACCGGCCTACTAGTCCCTTCCACTTGTTCATTCTCAGAAATGCACAGCTTGATATGCAATGCATTGAGCCTAGAATGCTACAAAACAGAGTTGTCAATCAAATTTCATATTAGCAGCAACATCCCTCCAATCAAGGTGACAAATGAATCAACTTTCAAATTTATATGGAAATCAAGAGAAAATCGGTGAACATGGCAAATATCCACCGATTATAGATTCGAATACCACGTTGGAGGAACTACAGGTCTTCTGGCGTGATAATCGAAGAAGAAAATATAATGCAAGATGAAACAGCAGATGAGAGATTGGCACAAAAGGAATTCGATGTTGAAATGTTGGCTACAAGAAGACCAAATTGAATCACATTTTGTTGAGCATTTGGCGATTAAAGCTATTGAGAAAGAACAAGACAAACAAGACAAGGTAGAAAGAGCAAGTGGCGAGGTCATATCAGATCCGAATAAGTTTGAAGTCAAAATTCATCAAACTTACAAAGATAAAAGAATCTTAACACCTGGCGATAAGGCTACATTCAATCGAATAAAACGAATGAACACAAGTAGCAAGAACAAGTGGGCGAGACTTTGTTTTGGTATGCATCGACAATGAAAATTGCAAATAGAAACTAAGAGCATCAAAATTTCGGCAAACAAATATGTTCAAGGTGAGAGAGTTCAATGATTTACACACTTGTTCATCCAACATACTTCTTGGAGATCATAGACAAACAAATAGTCAAATGGTTAGTGAATGCATAATGCATAGAGTAACTAACTTCAAGAAAATTTACACATCAAACGATATTGTAGAAGATATGATGACGGATTATAATGTGTCCATCTCCTACCATAAAGCATGGAGAGAGAAAGAAAAAGCAATTAAAAAAGTAAGAGGGAATCCACATGACTACACCTTGATTCCTTCGTGGTTGCACATGCTGAAAAAAACAAATCCAGGTATCAATTATAAAATGTTCATTTACATTTTAAAATTTTCATTTACTCAGATTAAATGATTTGGTTACCTAATAATTAAAGTTTGGCTACTAACTGTAATAATGAAATATAAGTAAAAAATCATTTTTGAATGCGGCTAGTATATAAATGAAATGTAACTAATTAAAAGCATTTTGGAAACCATCTGAACAGTATGAAAAAATATTATTAAATGCACATTATTTAGATACAAAAAATACTACACTTAGTGCAACCTTAACTACAAATATGGACAATATATATTATATATATTTACATTAACCAAACTGAAAATTCATTTCAGGGTCCATCACAGCCTTGCAGTTGGAAAATAATGGTCGATTCAAATATCTCTTCTTTGAAATAGAAGCATCCATTGAAGCATGGCACCATTGTTTTCCAATCATTGTAATTAATGGCACCTTCATACAATCAACCTACGGGGGTACACTTCTCATAACAAGCACACAAGATGCAAACAGAAATATTATACCCATTGCTTTTGGAGTGGTAGACAGTGAAAATAAATTATCCTGGACATGGTTTTTCATTAATTTGAGGGATGCTTGTGGAGTTAGAGAAGGACAATGCATTGTCTCAGAAAGACATGAAGCAATTATAAAGGGACTTAACAGTGTTTTTCCTGATGTCATGCATGGTTCATGCACATACCATATTTTGAAAAATATAAAAAACAGATTCAAGAAGAAAGGAGAAGAAATCAAACAAGCATATAACGCGGCTTGCAGAGCTTACACCATTGAAGAATTCAACATACACATGGCTCAACTTGATGCAATTGATGTACGAATAAGAAAATATTTGGAAGAAGAAGTTCATCTAGAAAAATGCACGAGGCTCTATGGAACAGTAAACAGATACTTAACAATGACTTCAAACACCGCCGAATCTATTAACAATGCAATATAGGAAATCAGAAATCTCACAGTTGCGTCGATGATTGAATGCATACGTTGTATGGTTCAAAGATGGTATTTCGTAAACAAACAAGCAGCAATGTCATCTTTCACTACCCTTTCCACAACAGCTGAGAAAAGATTGCAATCTATTATCATTGAGTCAAAGAAACTTAAGGTTAGTCATACAACTTTAGAATTGTTTGCTACATGCCTAAAATAAATTGCATCTGAAATTAAAGGAAACAAATGTAACGACCCCAAAATAGGTCCATTCCATCCAACCCATTCTGAGTCGCCAAATATATGGTACGGAAAATAACTATAACTTTATTACAACAATTGTCGTGCAAAATACAACAACACATATCTTGTGAGTTTGGATACAAATATATACCAACAGTAAGACGTCACAATGACACCTTACATAAAGGTATAGTCAAAAAGCCATTTTAGAAATTAGAATCTTTGGGAAGTGCTCAAGAAACCTTCGTACATGGGAGGCCATGCTTTTAGGTTATGGTAGATATCATATGGCCACAAAATTATCCTTGGTTGACCTAATAGACCCCAAAGAAAAAGCGAGAAGATTACTATCATATTCTTCCCAATGGTGAGTCTTTCTTGACATATCATTATCTCCACTGTCTCTAATTGGGTATTATACTCCAAACAAACACCAAGATTATATAGGTAGTGCTTGTAAATATACTCGGCAGCAAGTGGATGAGCACAACCATGTCTTATGATGACACGAGGTTGTATGTCATTAGACATCTTGTATGATAGTGGCAAAACACCCTTCCAAGTTAAATTCACCTCACCTCAACATCTATAGACCACCATTCTATTCCTTCGCTATCCCCCGCTCGACCCAAATTTACTACACTTTTATTACACGAAAGGAATTGTGAAACAAAAGGGTGAGACAACTAGCTCGATAAAGAATATTATGACTAAAGATAAATAAATTATCAATAGTCTTCATCGGTAATAAATTAGAGATTTAGAACATATGGTAGATGATAAAACTTTTCAACCATAGTCAAATGTGAATGAAGCAATCCATTAGAAGAGTCGAATAGACCATAAAATCTATTATCTTCTCCATGTTAAAAGTCCACCAACAATGTTTTATCCCCGTAACATCAATCAACAATTCTCATCCACAATCACATGTATAACTCATAATCATAATTGTAGTTCTAAATTCCTCTTCTCATCCGGGACGAAGATAATTTCATCATTGTCTTTTACGAAACATCAAAGATCATGGTTATACCAAATCACAGTTCTCATTCATAATCATACTAATAAATTCATCTTTGCACCACTACCGAAGATATTCATCATCAGATTCATCTTTGGACTACATGCCAAAGATATTCAACAACAAGTCATCTTTGCACTACGAGCCAAAGATATTCAACAACAGTCATCTTTGCACTACTAGGCCAAAGATATTCAACAATAATTAATCTTTGTACTACAGGCTAAGATATTCATCAACAAGTCATCTTTGCACTACGAGCCAAAGATATTCATATATCAAAGAAATACATAATCATTTCGGAAGTTATATAACAATAATTATAACCGTGTTGATCAATTCACCTTTGCACTTAAGCTAAAAATATTCAATTGTAAATTCAATTGTCATGATCATACCGGTCAACAATTCAACTTTTGCACTTTCTTGGCCAAAGAGAACCTATAGTCACGATCATACCAATAATCTACCCATCTTTACACTCAAGTCAAAAAGAAATATCATCATTAGGGTTATAAGAATGTTATATAAAACAATATAATCAAAACATGGTTTTAATTTCAAGAGTAAGATTCATAAATCAACGATAATTTGGTCAAAGAAGAAACCAATTTGTCGTGAATAGACTTCAGATAATTGACATAGGCCGTGATTAGTATCGTGCATAAGTAACCTCGACACGAAAAGATAAAGTTTTCATAATAAAATTCATATCCATATTTATAACACCTTAATCCAAATGTTATAAATCACTTAGAAATCTCATAATCTAATATTATTAATATTACAATAATATTTTAATCATTTCTAAAACTTATAAACAATTTAATTAAATTGTTTACACTTTACTAATTAATGCATTTAATCATCATAAAATGCCAAACTCATAAGATTTCATCACCAATAACCAAAACCCTCATCAAAAAATGCATATACCTCATATATGATTCTCAAAGCCATAAAATCATATTTTCCAATTTTCTTACTTCACATAACATATTTAATTCATTTACTCATAACTAGAACATTTTCATGAAAAATACCAAATCAGTTCCAAAAATATTTATTTTCGGGATTTAGAAGCATATAGTCTCATATTGAATATATATTTTTCTCAAATTTTTAAAATTCATTTAATATTTTCACATGGTCAAAACCATAGAATATTTAAACATTTATCATAAATTTTACTTTTGTCCAAAAATTCTGAAATTAATACGGTATAATGATATTATATAGATGTACTCCCAATAAAATTTTTTATCAATTTTGGAGTTAATCACAAGGAGTTATAAGCAGTTACTTTTAAAATAGTCTTTTCTCATAAAATCCATAACTCCTAATCTATACATCCAAAAATCTCCATTTTTGGCCACAATCTACAAAACTCATCAAAATATCATTTCAAACGTTTTCAGAATTTTTGAAGGTCCGAAAAAATACAAAACTGAAAAACATAATCACCCTTTAAAATCTCTTACTATCCCTTACCTCAAAAGAAGAAGATTTAATTAGAATAGCATTTGAACGAACTTTGCATCAGTATAGCAACACTCAAAGTATACTCAAAATACTCACAAGAATACGCCCGATAATATAGAGAGACAAAACTTGAGCGGTGTGATTTTCAATTCTAACCTAAGCACCCTATTTATAGGAAAATGCTTAGAACACTAAAGCAGAAAATTTATTAAATATTATTATATTTTTTCCAAAACTTCATACGCATGTTTTACCATCTGAACTCAGCCCCTATCACATGTTAAATGAGGAAAACAAAATGAAAAACACGTTTTTGTAAATAAAAATAATTAAAACTTTCAAAAATCAATTATTTTGAACTTGAACTTCAATAATTCATAATAAATAGTCTTTTATTGGAAAATTGAATTTCGCTAGTTTTATAGGAAATTCAATTCTCTACAACTTTACTGGAAGAAAGTTTTCCAAATTCCAAACAAAAATTGACCAGAATCCACAAACGGGTGATTTTACAAGCTATAATCAAATTTCGGTCAATAATTGTGTCCACCAACACACAAAACATGTGTTAATCATTTAATGCCACAAAAATACTCTTCCTCCTCATATACTCACATATCGCACATTCATTATAAAAATATCACCGTTAATATATTATTAAAATAATATATTTAAATGAATTATTTTATCAGAAAAAGATAAAATATTAATTTTCAACAATTGTCACTTTAAAAATTTTCTCCATCTATATCCACATAAAATGAATATTTTCTTATAAAATTAATCAATAATTAATTATTCACAAATAATATTACATAATCACAATATTGACAAACGTGCAGGTTCCTCAGAAAGAGGGGCTTTCAATAAGAATCTCTCACTTCTTGGTAGCCGCAATTAGGTGACCAAACCTCTCCTTAGGCGTAACTTTCTAGACATTGCCAATAATGTTATCCAATAATATTATTCAGATAATATGAATTATTGCTTTCGATAATGGAAAATCTTGTGTAATGACAATTCTTCAAACAACAAGTAATATAAAATATCAACGCAACAATTATTGAATCAATAAAATATAATATTTAATAAATAATTATCGTAACAATTATTGAGTAGTGCTTTTTACGTAAGAATCAATAATTCAAAAATACATGGAATACCGTGGTTTCCTCGCGAACAACGCCAGACATTTTTACTTTACTTTACCGGGTATTCCAATGATGTTAAAAGGTAACAATTACTGTCGTTATTTATAAAAACTCCTTTTGTCATTTTCTTCATCCGACGGTTATTACATTATGGGGCCCTAATAAATGGTCATACGTCGCATTTAATATTCCCTGCGAAAAGAATATTCCACGACCAAAACGAATATTCCCAACAATAATGAGTATTTTATAACCACTTGCTTATTTTGAAAAATTATATATATCACCCTTAACTTTAACTTTTATCAATTTAACCATTTCTTGAATAGTAATTATAAGAAAAATTGAATACTTTTATTTCATAAAATTCGGGGCCTTACAACAAATATATGCATTATTGGTTACCTGTATTAACTGATAAAGATACCTGTATTAACAAATATATACAAATATATGTTATTGTAGGTTGAGACATCAAACTTAGTGATTTTCACTGTTTACGATATCTCTAAACAATTTATCGTGGACATAGAACAAAAGACATGCACATGCCGTAAATTTCAGTACCATGAGATGCCTTGCTCACATGCTGCTGCTGTTATTGGAAAAAGAAATTTGAGCTGTTATGATTTTTGCTCAAAATATTATTCAAATAAAACTTTGGTGGACACGTATTCATCTTCCGTCATGCCGTTAGATGACAAAGATAGTTGGGATGTTCCAGACGAGATTAAAAGCATATGTATCAAACCACCATATACAAGAAGACCAGCTGGAAGACCAAAGAAAGGCAGATACAAACATGTATCCGAAAATACATTTCAAAATAAGTGCAGCAGATGCCAAGAGAAAGGACACAACAAGAAAACATGCAATAATCCACCAATTTTAAGACCATGGAAGATTTGATTAAATACAACATCAATACAGATGTAACAAACTCTTTGAAGTTTACTATGGTTGCTCAATAGCCATACATATTGTACTTTTTTTACTTGAATATAAAAAACAATTTTCAATTGCACAGTATTGAAAGGTGAATATTTTCATTAATTTACTTTTAACATAAAGTAATTTTATCTTCAAATAACAATATAAATATATACAAACATATCATATTTGGTTTACTAAGTTGTGATTATTCTTTATGACATCCTGACTACACACTAACATTAATTTTGCTTCTTTTTTATTCATATTTGGCAACTAAATGTGCCATATTAAGCATCGTAATTGTTTTTGAATTTTACTGTTACCACTGTTCCCATCTGAAGCAAAAAGACAAGAACATTAAAGAAATTATTAAGTTTCATTAAATTTAATGTTTCCACTTTTATTTACCAACATAAACTCAAATAGTTACCTTTCATGCACAAATTGGCAACGTACTGTAACATACAAAGAACATATGTTTTTAAGCATTGATAATTGTTTAAAATTTAAATTTTATTACTAATTTTTAACCATAAAAATATTGATTTTAAACATAACTATAAGTATATGCTCATCAAAAGGTACTAGTGATCATAACAGTAACCATCGGTATTTGGTAACATAAAATACAGATACATTATACAGATTGTTAACTGTTGCTATAATTTAATGCTTGGACTAATTGGTTACCAACAACAATAAACATATGTTACATTTGAATATAAATTTAGCAACCTTCAAATCTTTCTGATTAAAAAAAAATTTCCAATAAGAGAACATGATCAAGTGCGGCATATAATGACCTTGTCATATAATCGTTGATAATTTAATAGGACAACAACAATTACAAAGATTTGAAACTTGTCATCATATACCATACACAGACAGAAACTAAATGAGAAGGTTGTTTCATGAAAAAACAAAGCTTAATACAGAATGGAGAAAGAAAAGGATATAACTCAGATAGAAATATCTAACTATAATCATGTGCAAAGAAAAGGATATAACTCAGACATATCAGTGACCACATATTCACTGTTAGTATTGATTGGTTACTAAATAAAATTAAAATTGTTACCTTTAAATGCAAATTTGGCAACCAACTGAACCAAAACAAATATTAATTTACAATATTACTTAAAAAATAAAAAAACAAGACAAAAAAATAACAATTTGAAACAACAAAACAATATCATACGTGTAATAGTTAAAATTACTATATCATTCCATCATCAGAATATTTAGAAACATATTTCACAACCAATAACCATATCAAATGGTAACAAATGTCCTAACCGAAAAGAAATATGAAGAAAAACCAAACTATTCCTGACTAACAAACTGCTGGATGTTCGAATCGACTCATATACTTTAGTTGCTTTGTTTGTCGAATGAATGAACAAGTTGACGATAGTTTCTTGCGATATTGAATGATTGGAAATGGGTTTGGCATTGTATCAGAAAACGGTTGTGTAGAATATGTTCATGCAAAAGAAATAGTTAACATATACCACAATCACTGAAAAACAATCAAGAAATAAAGCAAATCAATACAAACATCATAATATATTGAAAACTAAAAAAAAATATAAACAATGTAAACATACCCTTCAATTTTCTCAGGTAAACCCTCAGCAAATTCAAGATCAATAATATCATGTTCTCCTTTATTGCGATATAGTTCATTGTTGAAATCAATATCAGATCTATTCTTCCAAAAACCGCAAGCCGATAATATTATCGGAAGAATGAAAATGTATGGCTCACACACATCCATGATATTTGTTCGCATGATGTTCTGTTGCTCATTGAGAGAATTATAAACCATCGACACTCTACGATGCACATCAAAACCAATAAAACCAATGCCAGGGCATCGTGTGGATGTGAAACATGACAAAATCAACATCAATCCACTGTCTTTGACCTCCATAAAAAGGCCATGAATATACTCACCACAACACAACAGATTGCCCAACAACAAAGCCTTATCACAATTTTTTTGTTACAATATTCCACATATAAGTTAGTCAACTTCACATGAAACCAACAATCATTGTCGTAACCCTTACAAGTGATATTGTTCGAGTATCTAGCCGTTTACGCATATATAATACAAACAGATGTTGATGTGCTGAACCAAAAATAAAACCATAATAACAATCAAATATTAACAATTTAAAAAAATAGAACGTATAAAAAGAAATATCCAATACGATCACATACAGTAACCAAAATAATAAGGTAAGGTAACCGAAACTAACAAACATAATTTAAAACATATTAAAAAAAACTCACATCATCATCAAGCCCACCAGGGGTCTTCAGCTTGTAAAACCACATTTTTGAGGAAATAGAAATAGACCCAAATCTAAAGGAAGGCTCTATCTTGTCATTGATTCCAACAAATTTTTCAATCCTACAGAACAAAAACATATTGGAAAGGAAACATAAATGATTTTATCTCCTAGAAAAAACATAATAAAAATATATTAAACTCCATTAAACATACCTTTTTCTGTTATTTAACCCAATTTTAAACCACTGCTCAACCATAACAACATCAGACTTCAAAGGCATACCCATACAAACATCTGAAAATGCAGACAGTCCGCTGCGTAATGTTCTATCACCAACAACAGACGAATTTTGAATCAGCTGATCCAAACTTCGACGTATACGGACTCTTCAACACCGCACTCTTCGCATGTGTTCGGACAGGCCTACCAAGTGGGTTAGTTACAGATTTTTCAACTTCAACGCAATCAATTAAATCCTGTGTTGTCAAAACCATGTCATCAAGCATAGACCTGTCTTGCGCTTCACTTTTAATTCCCTATAATGAATTTAAAGACATTACACAAAAAATAATTACAATATCAAATTAAAAAACCGAAACAGAATCAATAGAAACATAAACAACATATCTAAGTAACTAATACAACATGTAAAGGTAACTACTGTTACAAAAAATACTAACCTCAATTAGGGTAAAAAAAATAATTTATTGGCCACTGCAATGACTTAAAATATCAAATCTTGAACAGTCATTTATCTTTTCAACCTGAGAAAAAAAAACATACATTTAATCAATATAATTACATTAAAATATAACATTAAAAAACAAAAAAAAAACTAAACCTTTTCACTCTCAACATTGATGAGGACCCGTCTAGGAGTAAAAATAACAATCTCTTTACTATCAGAATTCATATTGTCTTTCTTCTCCTCAATCTGTAAAAAAAAAGGAAAAAATTCAGCATTTACTTAATAAGCATAAAATAAAAATGAAAATCTAACATATTTACAAACCTTTACATCGACTTCTTCAAACTGAATCACACCAACCCCATCAGCATTATAGGTTTTACTTCCGCCAAATTGTTTTGAAATGTCACCAACTTCAATAACTACATCATCTTCAACCTTCATAACATCATCAACTATAACATTAACATTGCCACCATCAACATTATTGTAAAACCCCAACTTTTTGAATAAAGATGAATTTTCTATAAATATTATTTTTGAATATTATGGAGTGAAATTGATATAATAGTTGTGGGTAATATTTATAAATTTTGCAAAGTACGCAAGTTGTTATATAATATTCGATTGGTCGGGAATATTCATTTTAACAGGAATATTAGTACAACGGCACAATCATTGGTGGACCCACAACGGAATTATTATTCGGATTGAGAAAATGACAAAAAAATACTTTATGAAAATAACGGCGGAAATTTTACAGTTAACTGTTGAAACACTTGGGTAAAAAAAATACGATGTCTGGCGTTGTTCAATAAAGAGCACACCGGTATTAATTATTGATGCTTAAGTGATAAGTCACTCGGTTTTGTTGGTATTATTAATGTAATAATCTGTAAAATCTTTTATATAAAACAAAATACTTTTATAAAGTTATTCATAAATAGAATATATTATATTTATTATTACGCATAGTGTTCGTAATAATGTGCATAGTGTTTTTCAGATAGTAAAATCTTTTTATATAAAATAGAATACTTTTATAAAGCTATACATTTTATTAGACAATAATTAGAATATATTATATTTTATTATGCATAGTGTTTCAGATAAGTGTCTGCGTAGTGTTTGCGATAGTAAAATCTTTTATAAAGTTATTCGTTTTATTAGATTATAAATAGAATATATTATATTTTATTTTGCTTTAAATATGGATAGTCGATTAAAGTAAATCAATCTCTAAATTGTTCATGAGTTAGTTATGCATTCCATTTTTCTATAAATGAAGCTCATTCATTCATTATTTTCTATTTAATTCAATGAAAACTAGAGAGATAAACTATAGAGAGAAAAGAAAAAGTATTCGCTACTTCACTACTTATATATCCAAAGACTCTTCTTCTTAAGGTAGGAAATATTATTTGTTGTACTCGTAAGGAGTGTTATTCTTTCTTATTCATGAAGAGAACTGTTGTTATTCTAATTATTATTATTCTATTGGAATAACTTGTATACATGATCTACCCTATACTTGGTGACATTCTTCTATTATTCTGTTGGAACATCACATGCGTGTACTTTTTATCTGGGACCTGGTTCCGTCTTTATTATTATTCCGTTGGAACATCACATCGCATGTTTTACAGGACTTGGTTAAAATCTTATTATTATTATTATTGGAACATCATGTTCGTGTGTTTTACAAGAACTCGGTTCCGTCTTTATTATTCTGTTGGAACATCTTGTGCTTGCACAAATTTTGCTCGACACTGGTTCCGTTATTATTATTCTGTTGGAATAACTTTGCATACATGGAAGTACCGCATGCATGGTGATTTCTTTTGTTATTCCATTCTTTATTATACTCGGTTGGTTAAAGTTTCAACTTCTATACTCCATGAAATTAGTAGAATATCCTTGATATTTCGCTTCATCCGATATCTTTTCATGGAAATATTCTTCGATCATTCTTGAATTTTACTCTACAAAACAAAGATCATGTTGACAATTTGGACGTTAATAATTCCTGGATAAAATAATTCTTGAACTTGTTTTATTGAATTCTTATATCATTGTCATCATCCTCATGTTTATATTTTGTTGAAAGTCATCGGTGGCCTGTAGTACATAGATGGACTTGGTATGATTATAACCAGGGATTATTCGGTGTAATCATGACCGTAATGTTACAAATGATGTGGTAAAAGTTCTCATTGGCCCGTAGTGCATTGATGGACAGTTGTTGGTATGATCATGACCATTAATGAATACACAAATATTCTTGACCAGTAGTGCATGGATAATTGTGGTCGTGATACTAAAGAATATCCTTGACTGTAGTGCAGGGATGATTCGATGATTTGGAATATTTATTAAGCTGAGTCTCAGCGATAACAGTGATGAAAAACCTTTTAAATCATAAAAGATAGTAGATTTTATTTTCTACTTGACTCTTTTAATGGATTGCTTGTTCATTGCTGATTAAACTTGATGTCTATTATATTTTATCGGTTTAACATTGTTGGAGACTAATGATAATTTATTCTCGCATTATCTTAGTCATAATATTTCTTCTTGGGCTAGTTGAGCTCACCCTTTCTTTCCTTTATTCTCTTGTGAAATGAGAATATATAAATGGGAGACGAGTCGGGGAACGGAGTGATGGTCCAGAGGATAGCATTAGTAGTCCTCACTATTCTGTGAAATAGTGTGATAATAATTGTAATGAGGACTCCTTTTGAGTTTGTATAATCTCTAGTAGATAATATTTGTATTCAAACTCACAGTTTATGTTTATCGTATTGTACACGACAGTTGTATTAGTAAGTTGTATTTGAATTCTGTACCATGTATCTGACGACCCAAGATGGTGATGTATACCTAATTTTGTGGGCGTCACAATTGTCATCCATCTCAACATCCTCAACATCATCATTCTCATCCAACTCAGCATCACCATCATCATCATAATCATCATCATCACCATCATCAATAACAGTTACATTTCTCCGCTTAGCATAAGTAGAATTTCCATATAAATGCTTTCTAATCATCTTTTTTATGTCCCTACAAATTTGAATATGTAACACTTGCAAATGATCTTTAAACTCAACACTCAAATTCTGTATATCTTTCTTCACTTCCATTACCTTACCTTCCAAAGGCTTCACCCGTTCATCAACAATTTTTTCAATATCAGAAAGAGAAAACATAATGTCTTTAACCATCCCTGATGATTCAACTTTAATATCAGTCCTTTTGGTTCCACTTTCACTTCCACTAAAAAAATTAAAACCTCCTAAATCCAACCGAAACTTCTCATTCTCTGTAGGAACAATATTTTGAATCATCAACTGAAACAAATTAAAAGCAACAAATATACCATATCAGAAACATTAAACATAAAAAAGAAACAAAACATTTTAAAACAAAAAAAAAGTACAGTAACCAATAACATATACAAAGGTAACCGAATATAATATAAATGTCAACCAACATACCTGCCCAGAACCAAAAACCAGGTCGTTCAACTTCTCATTCTTGGGAGCCTTTCTAACTCCTCCATCTGAATAATCAATTACGAATCATTATCATCAATGCGAGAAACCCCTAACTTTCGATGTAGGAATTGTTTCAAACAAAAAACTTGAAACACATAAGGTAAACCACTAAGCTTGTAAGATTTACAATAATTATCACTATAAAAGTTGTATATCACCCCACCGTATTTTATCCTTTTCACATGACCCTTTACTGTTGAGGGATAAAGAGTTCTTCGTTTGTTCAAAAGAAACTTTTCCCCATGGATAACTTGCAACATCACCATGTGACAAAAAAGTTAAACAAAACTTCATCAACATAGTTATCGAGAAGCGATGTAGCAAGAATGAAGTTAAAACAAAAAAATAATAGACATCCTAAGCGCCTCATCATCATCATCAAAACAAGCACTCTTATAAATCCTCCCTATACTTTAGAACATGTAAGAACCTCATTTCGAAAAAAAATTCCACCAACATATTTTCAATCCTTGAAACTACCAATGTCTTAAATCACCATGCCAATTTAAACCGAAATTAAACAAAATTCAAAAATGATCAAACCTTACCCTTCTCTCACCAAATATAAACCACATTTCCCCATTATCCCTCCGATAAACTTCCCTAATCAAAGCATGATGTATTATTTGTGAAAACATCTGGGAAATTTTTCAAAATCTAAAAATTTACCAAAACAAGTTAACTTAAACTTATCCAAGTGAACTAGATAACTTATTCTTAATAATATTTGGAACTTTCATTTCACACCGATAAATAACTTTTGCAGAAAATTTTCGCTAATTCTCCTCATAGAATAGCTCCCAAATCTGAAAATGCATAAAATTACATTACAAACACACAAATCAAATCAAGATATAACATCTATAAAAAGTTAACACCCAAGCAATTAAATCAACAATACCCAAAAAACAACAATTTCCAAACATATAAATGTGGTAACCAAAACTCAAGAAGAAAGTTACCATCAAAACATTATCAACATGCATAAACACAAATAATATAATCTACTTCCCAAAACATAATATACTATTAACTGACATTAAAATAGGAATGCAAAAAAAGTAAAGTTAACAAAAACAATTTGAATAATCATTAAAAAAATTACAACTCTAGTGTAATATATACATTTTAATAACTATGAAATCATCAGTTTCTAAACACATAAATATTGGTAACCAAAACTCAGTTAACAAGTTACCAACAAAACAAAATCAACATGCATAATCACATAAATGTAATCTAGATAATAATCTCTGAAAATACACACTGACTGAAACAAAAATTATATAGTTACAAAACCTCAACAAATAATAACAATACTCATAAACAAAATAAACAATACTGATAGGGTTGAAACATCACCATACACAAAAACAAGGACACAGGTAACCAAAAACAACAAAAAAATAAATATTTTAAAAAAAAATAAAATAACAAACCTTCAATTATTTTTGCCGGGGAACAATTTTTCGTTTGTGAGCCTCAACTTCATCTTTTTTTGCAGACCCTTCAAAATCCGATTCTATACATACCAATGATTTAGCCTTCTTATTCGAATGCCTCCCAAGTTTCTTATCTTCAACCTCTGATTTCACCATTAACAACTTCCCCTGATTTGAAGACTTTGCCATACTATCCTTTACCTCTACAGATGAATTCAAAATCTTTCTATAATCATCATCCCTAACTCGCTTACCCTTCCCATCACTCTTCGTATGCCCTACTCCCTCTGTTCTCTTCCTCGTAGAAACCATCACAGACTAAACCCAAATAACTTGAAAAATGAAGAGCCGCTAAATGAGAAAACACCAAACAACTTTCAAAAACTCACGAGTAAAACACTAATACGAAAACAACGATCCAGATAATCAAAACGGCAACAACGAAACACTGCCGGAAAGAACGACCACTGACTGCTTAGAAGAGAAGGGTTTTGCTTAAAGAGTTCTCAATACACGAAATAAGGGTTTCCAAATAGAAAAATGGACAAACAAAGATAAGGACAAAATTTAAATCGAAAATCGAGCCCCATATCCCACAAAAAGCGTAATCGGTTTTTTTTAAAAAAATAACTGAATCTATCTACACTAAGCGTAATTAAAGGCATTATTTTTTTCACTACTAATGAAAATAAAAATTTATATACATTAAGATTGTAAATATTTAATGAGTATACTATTCTTGTAAATACTTTTTAAAATGTCATATAAAATGTAATTGTTTCAAGTTCTTTTCACTCCCAAATTTATAAATTTTTGATTTAAAAAAATAATATTTAGTGATTATGTATACCAGCCCAACCCCCAAAATAAATACCCCCTCTCAAAAAAATAAAATTTAAAACTGGGCTAGTATTAAATTTTAATTTCCACATGAATGAATGGAGAAAATTAGGTAAAATAAGGACCACCAATTATACTTCCTCCCTTTTGTCCAGCCGGACCAGCCCCACCCAAGCCGGTACAACATGAACAAGCCATGTGTCGAACCCAATGATCAGTATTTATAACCTATTGAACCCACTTGAACACCCTCTTAGGCAAAGCTTTGCATATCAAGAAAGACGAGTCCTCATATATTTGTGGACAAATTAATATCTGTGGGATTTGGAGGGATCTTTTATATCCAACCCTACACATAAAAACATTTGTAGGACATTGACCCTACTGATGGAGGGACATGAGCGAGCTGTATAAGCACATGCTCTGATGCTAGCTAGCTAGCTAAGCAAAGTTTTGGCCCAAAAACTCATATAATAATATCTATAAATAGAATGATTGTGATCAATTATTAGCAAAAAGAAATGAGAGAGAATTGAGTAAAACTTGACTTTGGACGTGATAACCAAAATATACTCATGTGGTCATGTCTCATGTCTCCATGTGCATTTGTGACAAATTCAAAGGAATATATATATATATATATATATATATATATATATATATATATATATATATATATATATCGGATTGGGATCCACAAAGAATGATAGGTTGTTAGGACTTATTTTTTTTTTAGTAGCCATGTGTCGTGTAGTGACTTAAAAAAAAAAAAAAATTTGCATAGTAAGTGACAGTGTGGTAGGTGACCAAAAATGGGTTCTTTCAATAACCAGGTTGTTGTGGATGGAATGGATATATATATATATATATATATATATATATATATATATATATATATATATATAGGATCTTAAAATTTCTCACCTTATCACTCACTGAAGGCTCATTTTTTTTAATGACGGATTGAGCGATGGATTCGGTTAAATACAACTATCGTTTCATATTTTTGACAGACTGACAACATATATCGTCGCTAAAAGTATAGTAACGACTATTGTATGATGACCAACCGTCGCCCGATCTGTCGCTAAAGGAGAGTGAATTCGGAAGTTAAATAAAGGTGAAATTTTAAAATCCGAATCATATATATATATATATATATATATATATATATATATATATATACTAGTATCTACCCGTTCCTCCGTTACAACGTCTGAAGGAGATGAGAGATTATGTTGCCGCTAGAGAATTGAAGAAGGCGGAGGCGTAGCTGGGAAGGAGAAAGAACGGAGGAGGATCTTAGAGTGAGAGAGAGCAATTTTTTTTCCTTTGAAATTAAAGAGAATATAATGGACGGTGAGATTTATTCCAAATTTTGGACTGTTCTGATCGTTTATTAGAGTGAGCGAAAAATTCAAAATCAATTGTGTTCTGTTAATTAGATATAGACATATATATAATTATATATCGTCACACTTAAATATATTTCATTATATATTAAAAGAAAAATTAAAAAATTATAACGTCTTGTTAATTTCATTCTCAAGGAACGGAACGTGTGAGCTCCGGACCGGCGGACCCAACACACCACAAAATCACCTTAATATTGATTCGTCTCAAAATTTGTCCTCTCAATGCAGCGACCTTGTCCCTCCCTGTGTATGTGTTAAAGATTACAATAATGTTATAATGATGTATTGAAAAATCTTTGATTAATGATATATTGTACTATCTAAAAACAAAGTACATACTTATAATACAAACAATCAAGCTAATAGCTAGTGAATAAATTTTAGACCAAAATTAACAAATATGATATTATATATAGTACATTGCATATTTTGCAAGGAATAAATATCTCATTTTGTAATATTATATCATCTTTGTTTGATGAACACAAAATTGATGAATTGGAAGCTGAACATTCTCAATTCTCTAATTAAGGTGTTGTTTGTTTATATGTGATTGTCTCTTAATGGACTGTCTCTTATTCGTTAAGAGGCATGATGCTGTTTGTTTTGTTTTTTGTTACCTCTGAATGCCTCTTAATCGATAAGACAGAAAATGAAATCTTAATAATTAAGAGTGCACCTCTTAATGAATTTTTTTGATAATTTTTATATAAATATATTCAATAATATTATGCACTCATTTTTATTAAATTGACTATTTAAAATTATTAAATAAAATTTTACCCTTTAAAATGGTAAAATAGTGTCATTAAGAGACAACTTACTTTTTTGTTATCAAACAATTTTTTAGATTCAGGCCTCATAACCATTCAAATGATATAATTTATTAAGACATCATAATCATTCAGATCTTAATTCTCAGATTTAAACACAACCTAACTTGACTTGGGTCGTTGCTGAATTTTTGGTAGTTCAGGGTTAAAAATGAAAATGAGATTTTTTTTCCCAAAACATTGTCTTCACAAATAAATAAATAGAAGGTGCAAGTTGTATTAAAAAAAGTATCTTTCTGGAGCTTAAAACATAACAGTTCGACTACAACAAAATATATAAGAAGTTCGAATAAATAGTTTGATTACAACAAAATATATGAAAATACATTCATTGAAAAAAATACTTATTTTAGTATTCCTAGAGATAAAATTTTCAATCAAATTTGTCTAATATATCCTTCTCAATGCACATGGTTGCTAGTCCATTTAACATTTCTTGTGTCATAGTCGACCGTAAGTAATTTTTCAACTATTTCAAGTTCGAAAAACTTCTTTCACCCTATGTCACTGTCACATAAATAGATAGTAATACCCTGTAAGCAATTGAAACATAATTAGGAAAACTTTTCATGCTGTAAATCTAACCAAACCTATGGAGGCCCATCCATTGTCCTTACAATGAGGTTTGTTAGGGCCACGGTCCAACACATAAGGGAACTCAAACAAATAGTAATGTAAAAATATTGGGGATGAGGTAATTGATTTTATGCGGACAACTTTATCCTTAACTTAATGGTACGTAGTGTAAAAAGGGTTATTAATGTGATTATTTGATTCATTATATATTCCAGTCAAAATGTTGATTTAGAGAGCAATTAAGACTTGAATTTTAAGTCTCAGGTTTCAATCCAAAGGACTTGGCCACCAGAGCCGTTCCTTAGCACGGGTGGGGGGTCGACCGTCCTGAACTCCCGATCAAAGGGGCTTCAATTTATATATATATATATATATATATATATATATATATATATATAAAAGATTTTGAACATTTGATTTGAAGATTTTGGCTCTAAGAATACTAGAAGAAGTATTTTTAATAAATGTATTCTCATATATTTTATTGTAGTCGAGCTTCGCATATATTTTGTTGTAGTTGAAGTTGTCATATATTTTGTTATAGTCGAACTATTATGTTTTAAGCTCTGAAAATATATTTTTTTTGGACACAACTTGTACTTTTTACTTATTTATTTTTATCTTTATTTTTGGGTGATGACAATGTTTTGAAAAAGATCTAATTTTCATTTTTTGTCTTGGACCATCAAAATCTCAGCAACTACTCTGTTAGCTACCAATATGTTTAAGCCCAGTAGCATTCCTCTTAAGAATGTGATACATAAATTCCCCTATACAACCACATAAACGGCTAAATATGAAGAGGAAACGAAAGAATTACATTTGTCTTTTGCTTAGGAAGCCTGAAAATTAGAAGTTCATTTGAAACTCATGCTTGTTTTTTAGTTTGTTTCCATGTTAAGGGTGAAAATGATCTCCAAGTAGAGTCTTACAGTACCTTACTCAAATTCTATTCAAATTTTTTAAAGGTACTCGAATTTGAATACAAACTTTGTTCAAATTTGAATTCAACTCAACTCGACTCGACTCGACTCGTTTTTTAATCGAGCTATTCGCGACTGTTTAGAACATACACGAGTTGAATCATCATTTATATAATAATAATGTAGATCAAATTAACTCAATTAACTATTTGAAATTATTTAAATTTAGGAAACTGATATTTCCATAGCAAAATCGTCACTTTTGCCGTCATTATACATTTATAGCGACACTTTTGTTTTGGAATTATCAAAAATTAGTCGGTACCCATGCAATGCACGGCTAGTTTGAATAATGGATTGTACTCCCTCCGTTCCTAAAAGATTGTCGTTTTAGGAAGTAATTTTTGTTCCAAAAAGATTGTCGTTTTAAGTTTATCAATACACATTAGCTATTTTTTTCCTACTTTACCCTTATTTAAAGCTTTCTTCCCTTCCCAATGATTCTTATTCAATTCAATGCTATAATCCAAGTAATAATTGGTTGAATAAGAAGTACTTAATTGGTTGAATTGAATAAGAAACATTGGGAAGAAAATAATTAGTTGAGACAATTAATAAGGGTAGTATAGTATTTTCGCTAGGTATTAATTATATTTCTTAATCTGTGTGCATTAACCTTAAACGACAATCTTTTAGGAACATAGAGAGTATACTTTATTAACATAATCATCCTCAGAATTGATTACAAACGCTATAAAATTCAACGCAACCCATTTTACATACTGAAATTTAAATACAACATAAAAAAATAGTATCATATCTTTCAAAGATTTAAGTTGTCTTTTATCTGGTGGTCTTCTTTTGATTTTGTTTCCTTGGAATTTAGTTCTTCATTCGTATGAAATAAAGCTGTTGGGCCATAATATTTTTCATTATTGGGCCGGACCTAATGGATTCCTCCCTTGGATTATGTCACATTTATTCTGTTGGGCTGAATGGTTTGAACCCAGTTATTTGACTATTCTATTGAATCATTCCGGTCAGATGGGTTATCTTTATTGCATTGGGCCAAGTCATTGGATTGATCCATTACACAAATTGTCTCTTATCTCATCTTTGACCGGTAATCATCATAAAAGATAACAGTTGACTGTTATCTGCCACCTTTTTGCATGGCATTAATGAGGATGGGACTCGGATAATAACGGTGGCAAGCAATGGCGGCAGATAGTGGGTGTTGCACACTTTTCATTTGAGGGACTAAGCATTGGAGAGGTCATGTCGAGGCGGGGTGGGTGTACGATGGCAAGGGTTTGGAGTCATGATATGAGGCAAGGATCACACAAGAAAAGGTAGGTAACAAAACACTACACACAATCAGATTATTCTCTCAAGCACGAGATATTATTTTCTTCCATTGTTAACCTTGTGATCGCCGATACTGACTCTCACGCCGGGACTATTCCCGACTGTCAAGCCGTCAAGCTTTTGGTGTTGACTTGTTGAACTGTGCAGGATATCGGACGCGTCTTGGTGATTGGGGCGTGGGAAAAGATCTTGGCGTTAACAAAAGCAATGCACCAAAGAGAGCAAGATAAATATATCAGAAAATATAAGAATACCAAATATAAATAGCAAGAGCCCAAGAATTTGATACTTCTACAAAATTCTACCTTTTTTTTATTCTTTTGAATCGGATGGACTAAATATCTTCTTCATATGGAATAAGGTTCTTTCCAATGCTTGCTTAAGGTTGTACAAATACAGTATGATGAACTTTAAATTTGAAACAACGTACATTAATGACTATGCAATTATGCTCTAACTCGAAATGATTTTAATGTCTAGAGCATTTCTTTGTTTAATTGTCCCTTCACATGGTTGATACTTCTGCAAAATTCTACATGGATGGACTAAATATCTTCTTCATATGGAATAAGGTTCTTTCCCTTGCTTGCTTGCTTAAGGTTGTACTAATACAGTATGATGAACTTTAAATTTGAAACAACTTACATTAATGACTATGCAATTATGCTCTAACTCGAAATGTAATTCAGAATCGATTGGTGTTATGTAAAGGGCGTAAAATGAAGCAAAGCAGTTCGAATTTCGATTAGACTTCATTTCGATTAAAAGTTCGATTCGAGCTCGACATATAAATGAGTCAAATATGAACAAATTTTAAAGTTCAATAAATTACTCGAACATTCTCAAATTGTAATTTTCTATTGATACTCGGATCATATTCGTTCAAAAAGTTCAAACTAATGGGGCTCGAATCGAAATCGTGCTCGACTCGGTAGCTAAATGAGCCTCAATCAAATAATTAATTGACTCAAGCACGATTTCGAGCAACTCAATACTTGAGTCGACTCATTTGGTTTACACCCTTAGTGTTATGGCTTAGTAACAATTAATTGACTTTTCAATAACGGGTCTGTAACTTTTCGATATTAGATATGATGAACACATTGTATTGTCATTTAATATATAAGTTGACATTGTTCTTATAGTGAATAAGTGTCTGGGGATGTTGTGCAGCACTAGCAAATGCATAGGAAGCACAAGCACTAGGATCTTTACATTTTAGGAGCTAATTGTGCAAAAATGGGAAGAAGAAAAAATTTCTTTTCCTGTTTTCATGAAGATCGACACCTACCTTTAATTAAGGAAGGAAAAAATTATCTTGTGAAGGGAAGTACATAAGATTCTGAATAATATGAGTAAGCAAGAAATGTAATGGTTCATGAAAAAGAAGCAATAGTCATATAATCAAGTTGGCGGACATAGCAGAATATTAGAAGTGGAGACAAAACTAAAGCAATTAAGCAATTGGATGGATATAGTTCATTTGCATTTATATTCCTATTTCCATTGGATAAATGTGCCCTGGATATTATGCGTGTGTAGGATCAATGGAGATGTCATGACCTAATTCTTATTTATAATAATCCTGATTAGTAATCCTTTAGTGAACATTAATTTACATACCCATCACTACTTGAATTATCTTCAAAACAATGACAGAATACAAGGCTGCTGCTGTTGGAGGTGTTGCGGACAGGCTTCAATTTTCTTTACATGTAATTCGTGGGCGATGGTTTCCTCTTTTCGCCTCTTCTCTTATCACGGCAGCAGTAGGAGGAATATATCTTTTTGGAATATACTCCATAGAGATAAAAACTTCTCTAGCTTATGATCAGCGCACGCTCAATCTCTTAAGCTTCTTCAAAGAACTTGCCACGGGTATTGGGATAGTTTCAGGCCTAATTGCTGAGGAAACTTCAACATGGTTTATTCTCTTTACAGGCTCATCCATGAATTGTGTAGGTTACTTCATGATCTGGCTAGTTGTCACTAGCAAAATCGCCAAGCCAAAGGTTTGGCAGATGTGCATGTATATGTTCATTGCAGCAAATTCTCTCAACTTTGCAAACACTGGAGTTCTTGTCACTTGTGTCAAAAATTTCCCCGAGAATAGAGGACTCTTGTTAGGTGTCTTGAAAGGTTTTGGTGGGCTAAGTGGTGCTCTCACTACACAAATTTACTTGGGCGTATATGGAAATGATCCCAAGTCTCTTATCCTTCTCATTGCTTGGCTTCCGGCTGCTATATCTCTGGTATTTGTTTATGCAATTCGGACTATGAAGGTTGTTAGGCAACCCAATGATGTCAGAGTTTTGTACCATTTCCTATATGTATCAATTGTGCTAGCATTATTTCTCATGGTTATGACTATAACTCAACAATTAGTTCTTTTTCCTCAGGCAGCTTATGCTGCAAGTGCCACTTTGGTTTGTGTCGTACTCTTTTCCCCTCTTTTTATTGTTTTCAGGGAAGAATTACTTCTTTGGAAGCAAAAGAAAAATCCCATTAGTCCTACCACAATAACAGTTGAGATTCCACATTCGTCGAGGCTAATCTCTACCACAGAAGCAGAAGAGAAGCCCAAACCATCTTGGCTTAATAAACCACAAAGGGGGGAAGATTACACAATCTTACAATCACTTTTTAGTATGGACATGCTAATGCTATTAATTGCAACAGCTAGTGGAATAGGCTCAAGTGTAACCGCGTTTGACAACTTGGGTCAAATTGGAGAGTCACTAGGATATGAGAAAAAAACCATAAATACATTCATATCTCTAGTAAGCATATGGAATTATTTTGGAAGGATTTTTGCTGGTTTTGTGTCCGAAAAACTACTGGTTAAGTTTAAATTTCTCAGGCCCCTAACGAACGCGTTAGTCCTCTGCTTGTCCTGCATTGGACACCTCCTCATTGCCTTCCCAATCCAAGGTTCAGTGTACGTTGCATCTGTTATAATCGGATTCTCATTAGGAGCACAATACACAATACTTAATGTCGTAACATCTGAGCTATTTGGCCTAAAGTACTACGCTACATTGCTCAATATTGGGCAGTTGGCTTGTCCATGTGGTTCATATATACTAAATGTGAAAATCACCGGACTTCTTTATGATCACGAGGCATTGAAGGAGCTTTCGAGGAAGAAAATGCAAAGATCACTGAAGGAGGAATTGACTTGCATTGGCTCCAACTGTTATAGGCCATCTTTCATAATTTTGGCAGCTGCTGCATTATTTGGAGCTCTTGTCTCATTGCTTTTGGCAGCAAGAACTCAACATTTTTATAAAAGTGACATATATAAGAAGTTCAGAGAGAACGCAGAAGCAGCTGAGAATTGTGAAGAAAAAAGCTAAAGCAAATGAAGTATAAATTGCATTGCAGTTACCTTCCTTTTGAAAGGTCTTGCTTTTCCTTTTAGTTTGTTCCCTTACCATATATGTGAAAAGTTCTTCAAAAATACCCCTCCTTTCCATTATATAAGTTGTTTAAGATATAATCACACATATTAAGAAATCTCATTAATTCTAATGTTAGATAATTAATGTTGATTTGAAATTTCATTACTAGCCATGCACTAATTAATAACTCTTCCTCCTCTCTCTCAATTACTCTATTTTTTTTAAGAGCAAAGAAGAAAAAAATTAATTTATTCTGCTAGATATATGTAAAAAAATAATCAAATAGGAGGAGTACTATTTAGCAAGCAAATTGAGTAATATATAACAATTTGAGTAATATATAACAATTTCCCTTGTTTAATGTATCCATATATATATTGTCAGTGCTCTAATAATATGAACTCTTCATTTTGTTAGCACTGGCCTAGATATAGTTAAGTTAGCAACTTTAGAATTTGATATGTACTATTCAACATATCTCTGTTAGTTTCTTCACAGGGTTGACTTTTATTGCACAAGTTTGTGTTTGCACATCTTTAAAAACAGTTATGCTCCAACTCGAATAATTAATTATTCGAAATTTTGGTTTACTAATAATGATCAAAACTGTTGCATGCACTACAAATTTGAATAAAACTGTTCTTGTAATAAAGGAATTAAAAAAGTATACATGTAGTGGAGCATAAGCATATTACAAAGAAAGCTTCTTCTAGTAACACAATCTAATACATGCAAATGACTACAAGATCAATGATGGAGTACTTTTAGACCCATTACCATTTACCAAAAATGCTAACCGTAATGACATATATTGTTAATATTTAGGTAGATTTTTTTATTGTTAATTACGTGAATAAGTATTAGTAATAGTTTTTTTAAAGAGATGTGTAATAAATGAGAACCTTTTATAATTTTTATTATTGTATTGATAAGCTACGCAATTATAATATATAGTGTTAATATATAGTGTATTGATAAGCTACGCAATTTTATAGCAATACATATCAGACTCAAATGCTAATATATAGTGTGTGAACAGATGATTAATAAACTTTTAAATGCCCAAAAGTTACATAAAAAATAAAAAAAATTGGTTGCAGATGGATAAGATATGTAAGAAACCATTACAAAATATGACAAAGTAGGGATTAAAAATACTAACGTTACGTTTGGATTGAAAAAATGGAATGATTCATTCCGTTTAGTTGGAATGAGTTATTTCATACTCTGCCTCTCCCAAAAAATAAAATTCATAAATTTGAAAGTAATAAGAATGGTTCAATTAATTTCAATAGCAACCAAACACAATTTTTTTTTCATTCTATTCTCACCTTCATTACTCCAATCCAAACGTAGCATATCCATATATAGTGTACTCTTTCTTTTCAAAATATAAGATCAGTTTTAATTTTTAAAACTTAGTCGTCACATTTTAAAATTTAAAATTGATATAAATTTATTTAATTATAATCAATACAAATATAAATTTTTGAACTTTTTTTTTAAAGTACGATGACTAATTATAAAATTTATTATCCTTAAATTTTAAGTGAATCACATCAATTTTAAATTTAAAAAAATACCTAAGTAGTCAAACTTGATCGTGCGAAGGAATGGAATATACAAGTATTGTCCCAATGTGACGCCCCCAAAATTAGGTATATATCACCCATCTTGAGTCGCCAGATACATGGTACAGAATTCAAATACAACTTAATAATACAACTGTCGTGTACAATACAACAAAACATAAACTGTGAGTTTGAATACAAATATTGTCTACTAGAGAGTATACTAACTCAAAAAGAGTCCTCATTACAATTTATCACACTATTTCACAAAATAGTGAGAACTACTAATGCACCATCTAGGACCATCACTCAGTTCTCAGAGACTCGTTAAAATTTATATTCTCATTTCAAGAGAATAAATGAAAGAAAGGTGAGCTCAACTAATTTCAAGAAGAAATATTATGACTAAGATAATGCAGAATAAATTATCATTAGCCTTAAAAGCGAGTGTTAAAGCGATACAATATAACAAACATCAAGTTTAAGCTGCACTTGAACAAGCAATCCATTAAAAGAGTCAAGTAGAGAATAAAATCTACTATCTTTTATGATTTAAAAGGTTTTTCATCACTTTTATCGCTGGGACTCAGCTTGATAAATAATCCACATCATCAAATCATCCATGCACTACAGGCCAAGGATATTCTTTAGTATCACGACTGTAAGACCCCAACTTATTATTAATAAAATTTAATTTTCTCTATTTATTATTTTAAAATAGTAAGGGTTGATTTGATTAATGTGGATAGTTATGGGTAAAAAATCAAAAATATTTGAATAAACAAGTGGTTATAAAATATTCATTATTATTTAGGGAATATTCGTTTGGTCGTAGAATATTAAATGCATTGTCGAGGGAATATTCGCATAACCTTGAGCGATCTTTTGTGGGCTCCATAACTTAAAAAAGCGATTGGATGAAGAAAATGACAAATATAAGTTGTTTAAAAATAACTGGCGTAGTTATTACTGATTATCTTGTTGGAATACCCGATGGGTTAAAACACACTAATACGTGTTGTTGAACAAGAAGACAGTATTGCACAATTATTGATTCTTACGTGAAGGCACTACTCGATAATTGTTATAGTAATTCTCGTTTCAAGATTTTATTTTATTGATTCAATAATTGTTGCATTGATATTTTATATTATTGTTGTTTCAATAAATTGTCATTTACAAAGTATTTTCCATTATCGAGACAATAATTCATATTATCCGAATAATATTATTGGATAACATTATTGGCAATGTCTAGAAAGTTACATCAAAGGAGAGGTTTGGTCACTAATTGCGGCTACCGATGAAGGAGAGATCCTTATGGAAAGCCCCTCTTTTCCTAGAGCGGCACGATTGCAAGATGCGGTGATTCTGTAATATTATTTGTGAATAATTAATTATTGATTTATATGATGAGGAAAATATTGATTTTATGTGGATATAGATGGAGAAAATTTTAAAGTGACAATTGTTGAAAATTGAAATTTTATCTTTTTTCGATAAAATAATTCATTTAAATATATTATTATATTTTAATAATATAATAATGGTGATATTTTTACAATGAATGTGGGATATATGAGTATCTGAGGAAAAGAGTATTTTTTGTTGCAATAAATATTAAAAATAGATTTTGTGTGTCGGTAGACCCATTTCTTGACTGAAATTTGATTATAGCTTGTAAAATCACCCGTTTATGGATTTTGGTCAATTTCTGTTTGGAATTTGGAAAAACTTTCTTCTGCAAAGTTGTAGAGAATTGAATTTCCTATAAAGATCGCGAGATTCGAATTTTTTGATAAAAGGGCTATTTATTATGAATTATTGAAGTTCAAGTTCAAAATAATTGATTTTGGAAGTTTTAAATATTTTAAATAAGAAAAACGTTTTTATTACTTTTTTGGGAGGTGGGCTACATGTGTGTGGTGATCTTGGATTAAGAAAAATGTGCGTAGGAAGTTTTAGAAAATAATAATAAATATTTTAATAAATTTTCTACTTTGGTGTTTTAAGCATTTTCCTATAAATAGTGTGCTTAGGTTAGAATTGAAAATCACACTTTAAAGCTGAAGTTTTTCTCTCTATATTATCGATCGTATTCTTGTGAGTATTTTGAGTATATTTTGAGTATTGCTATACGGTGCTTGAGTTCAAGTCATAGCTTTATATCCAGGTGTTTAAATTAGAAATACTAATCTTTCGAGGTAAGGGATGTTATTTTATTCGAAAATGATATTATTTCTTCAATATCATTATCTTGAAATATTGGTTGGAAATTTTATCAAATTTAGAACTTTTTCATGTCGAGGTTACTATTCACGAATTACTATTCACAGTACTATTCATTTAAGCGTGAAGATGTTCTTTGTGAAATTTCTATCTTTTGGTGTTTGAGTTTCTTATTCACGTATACGACATTATTTACGATATCTGACTATTCACGAATACTAAGACTATTCAATTTAAAAATGAAATTTTTTTTTTTGTCCAAAATATCTACTATGGATACTAGCTTTGATTGTATCCATGTTTTGATCATTCTTGAATTTTACTCCACTCGATTACTTATGAAGTATTTTGAACTTGGATTGTTTAAAATATGAATCCTTAATAATTGTTCTTTTGTTTCACTAGATTCGTTTTCTTTAAAAATTTTTCATCATCCTCAAATCCTAAATGATGATATTCTTGAATATCTTTGCTTTGTAGTGCAAAGATGAATGATTTCTTGAGGAATATCTTTAGCCCGTAGTGTAAAGATGAGCAGTGTTGAGATGAACATACCGATCGATTAATATCTTTGGCCCGTAGTAGCAAAAGATGAGCAGTGTTTAGATGAACATGACTACGGTGATGAATATCTTTGGCACTGTGGTGCAAAGATGAATATTTGATTCCAGATATATATTGATTGATGTTACAGGGGATAAAATATCGACGATGAACTTTTAAATTAATATATAGAAGATAGTAGTTTGCATTCTCTACTTAACTCTTCTAATGAATTGTTGTTTCATTGCGCATTGTTGATTTAAAAGCTGGTTGTCTATGGTATTCTATTAGATTTTTTCCTGTTGAAGACTAACGATAATTTGTTGTATATTATTTTAGTCATAATATTCTTTCTTTGGGCAAGTTGAGCTCACCTTTTCCTTTTTGTTCCATTTTTCTTCTCGGGAGGCGAGAATGTAGCGAGTACTAGTCGAGGTATGGAATGAAGGTTTAGAGAGAGTTGTTTAATAGTCCTCACCATTTTGTAAAATAATGTATCAATAATTATGATGGGGATTTATTTTCGTGGATATTGTATGCAGATGGCAATATCTATATTTAAACTCATGATTTATATGTTGTAATAATAAAGTTGTAGTTATTTACGTATCATGTATTTGGCGACTCGAGAATGGGTTGGATGGAATGGACCTATTTTGGGGACGCCACGGTTGGTATCGAGCTTAGGGATATGATCTCTGGCGAAGATCGGGAATAGAACTAGGAGGGAGAGAGTAAATCCTTCGCCAAGTGTGTCCTACCTAAGCTTATTTGTTAGTTGGTTAGTATATAGGGATATTATGTGATATATTGATTTTTAATTAACCCTTGTTTATATGACAAGATTTTAGAATGTCGATCGAGAATATTAACGAAGGAGTAAATGAGACCGTGAAGACGCATGATACTCACCAACGAGGAGAACGTGCAACAGTCGACAATGTACCTCCCGTGAACAACACCACCCAAGCGAGATGATGAACGAGGGGATGTTTAGAAGCTTTTTGCGGTTCATGCAAAATCGACGAGGAGACTCGTGTTCAAAATACAGGAGGAAATGATAGCAATTCACGAGTGGTCACAACCAAGCGATTCAAAGAGTTGGGACCACGTAACTGGGAAAGCGGATCCGATCATGGCGGAAACATAGGTCAAACAAATTACCAAGATATTCGATGTCTTGGGATGCACGGAGAAACGAAGGTTCCATTTACCACATTTATGTTCCGTGGCGAAGCAGACATTGGTGGGAATACGTGAAGCGTACCCATCCACCGCTTTCGGCGTATCACGGGAGACATTTCAGAAAAAGCAGTTCAATGACAAGTACTTCCACGAAAGTATTCGTCATATGAAGGAAGTGGAGTTTATTAGACTGGAGCGAGAATAACATGGCGATTGTCCCAAAGACGAGGCGAAGTTCATGAGTTATCCGAGTGTTTGCACCTCATTTGGTGGAGAATGAGGAACGTATATGACGCGGATGTTTCGAGAGGTTTGAAACCCGAGCACGTATGTATCTCATTCTCATAAATTTTTCTCTATTTAGATGTTGTCAACAGGGCTCAGTTGTTAGAGCGAGATAACGAGTACGTTCAACCGAGGGAGCATAACCAGGATCATATCGAAGATAGCAGTCATCAGAATAACGATAACCAGCGGAGAAAGAAGAATACGGACAAAGGCGGTAACCACTCTGGTGGTAATCGTGGCCATGAAAATAGAAGAAGCGAGTCGAGAGGAGATTTTAAAAAGAGGAGATTCAACAACGACCATGTGAAGACGTCAGCGCCAGTAGCAACTGGTTCCAAGGGAGGAGAAAGACCATCGGTCGTATGTTACAAATGCGGGAAAGAGGGACATATCAGCCCAAACTGCCCACAACAGTTTAAGGTATGCTATAATTATGGAAAAGAAGGACATATCGCTCGAGATCAGACGCAGATCGAAGCCCATCCGGTAGGGAATGGTGACTCAAAGGATGTCCCGTAAAAGTCAAAGTCAAGCGGTACACGAAAGGCGTTTGTCGCGACCTTGGTCAAAATCTGAGAACCCGAACGAAGTTAGCACGCAGGTTAGTTAATTATAAATTCTTGCGAAGTTTATACCTTACTAGATCTGGGTTCTACCCATTCTTTTATCTCTCTTTGCTTGCGCTCAACGTTTGAACTCGACTACGGAGAAATTAGACTTTGACCTATTTATGGAGACTCTAGAGAAACTTTCATTACATCCGTTGTTTAGAAATCTTGCTTGATTCAGTTTGGCACTATCACATTACCTGTTAACCTTATTTCTATAGAGATATTTGATTTTGATGTGATTTTAAGGTTAACTACTCATCATGCAGAAATTGATTACTTTCGTAAGGTTGTTAGTTTTCATATTCCTAAGCAACCTGTTATTCGAATTCAAGCAATCAAACCATTGTAGTCAAACATTTTCATATCAAGCCATGAAGTCATTCGTTTATTATGGATGTCAAGTTTTCTTAGTCCATGTTATGGATTTGAATAAAGACACGTCGATTTGAATAATATTCTGTTGTTATTGATTTTTCCCGACCTATTTCTCAAGAATTTCTTTGTTTACTCCCTAAAGATCGATATTAAATTTTGTATCGACTTTGAACCCCAGACAAAAACTCATTTCTATAATCTCATATCGAATGGCTCTATTGAACTTCAAGAGTTAAAAATTCAACTATAAATTTGGTACTGAGCCTTTATCCGGTGACTTCCTTTGTGGAATGCATCAAGCCGACTATCCGTAGGGGGACACCATATTCGATGCGATAGTAAACTCATAGGTGTCATTGTAACGCGCTTTATCCAAGGTTGGGATATGAGTCACGATTGAGAACAACCTAAGTCGGTAATCGAAATAAGTAGCTTTAAGCTTAGTTGGTTATTATCGGAGATTCGTTGAAGGATATTCTCGAATCGCTATTCCATTAACGCTGCTGACTCGTAGAGATACAAAATTTGAATGGAGCAAGGAATGTGGGAAGAGCTTCGAAGAACTCAAGAGGAGACTCATTTCAAAGCACATGTTCTGACCATGCCATCCTGGAAAAGCGAACGTGGTAGCTGACGTGTTGAGTAGAAGATCGATACAAAGACGAGTACGATATTGTCAAAGACTCATTTCGTATAATTTACAAATAATAGAGATGGAGATGAAAACTCTAGGTACCCACGTGATGATATACGAGTATAATCGACTTTAATCGATAAAGTTAAAGTTGTTCAAGCTACACACCGGAGCTGATGAATTTGAAGAAGGAGGTGCAAGAAGTTGTTATTTCAAAAGCGAGAATCGGTGAGGTGAGGAAAGCTCAAACCTTCGATTTATTAATCCATTTGAAATTCTCGATCGAATAGGAACTGTGGCCTATAGACCCGTTTTACCGCCAAGTATGATGCGTGTTCATAACGTTTTTAACGTATCGATGTTACGTAAATATGTGGACGACCCGAACCACGTCATTGAGATTAGAATCGGACGAGATAGCCGAAGACTTAACGTCACGAGTGCACTCGCCAAGATCTTGGATAGGAAAGAACATGTCCTATGTCTGAGGTTATACCACAAGTTAAAGTTTTGTGGAGAAACCATGCTTTATTGAGGAAATGACACGGGAGTTGGAAGCGAAATGAAAGTGAAGTATTCTCATCTTTTTGAAACACCAGTGCGACGTCGAATTTCGAGGATGAAATTTCATAAGGAGGGAGGTTGTAAGACCCCAACTTATTATTAATGAAATTTAATTTTCTATATTTATTATTTTGAAATAGTAAGGGTTGATTTGATTAATATGGATAGTTATAGGTAAAATACGCAAATATTTCGAATAAGCAAGTGGTTATAAAATATTCATTATTGCCGGGAATATTCGTCATCGTGGAAATATTTCGTATGCTTCTTTTGTGGGCCCCATAATAAGCGGTTGGATGAAAAATTCGACAAATATAAGGGAATTAGATGCAGTGGAATAAGGATGGTGAATTTAAGACCCCTATTTATTATTTTGAAATAGTAAGGGTCGATTTGATTAATATAGCTTTACGCAAATATTTCAATAAAAGTGGTTATAAAATATTCATTATTTGGGGTTCATCGTGGAAAACCTTTGTCGGGGAATATTAAGACTGATAGTAATCTTTTGTGGGCCCCATAAGCGGTTGGATGAAAAAAGCGACAAATATAAGTTGTTTAAAAATAACGACGTAGTTATACACAGATTATCTTGTTGGAATACCCGTTGGTTAAAACACACTAATACGTGTTGTTGAACAAAGAAGCATTACGCAGTATTGCACCAATTATTGATTCTTACGTAAGAAGGCACTACTCAATAATTGTTATAGTAATTACGCTCAAAGTATTTTATTTTATTGATTCAATAATTGTTGCATTGATATTTTATATTATTGTTGTTTCAATAAATTGTCATTACGAAGATTTTCCATTATGGAGCAATAATTCATATTATCTGAATAATATTATTGGATAACATTATTGGCAATGTCTAGAAAGTTCATCTAAGGAGAGGTTTGGTCACCTAAATTGCTTGCGCGCCAAGAGAGAGATCCTTATTGGAAAGCCCCTCTTCCTCGAACTACCGAGCGGCAAGGTTGCCCGATGGTGTGTAATATTATTTATGAATAATTAATTATTGATTTATATTATGAGGAAAATATTGATTTTATGTGGATATAGATGGAGAAAATTTTAAAGTGACAATTGTTGAAAATTGAAATTTTATCTTTTTTCGATAAAATAATTATTTAAATATATTATTATATTTTAATAATATAATAATGGTGATATTTTATAATGAATGTGGGATATATGAGTATCTGAGGAAAAAGAGTATTTTTGTTGCAATAAATATTAAAAAGTGATTTTGTGTGTCTCAGAGACCCATATTTTATTGAAATTTGATTATAGCTTGTAAAATCGCTTGGATTTATGGATTTTGATCATTTTCATTTTGAATTTGGAAAAACTTTCTTCCAAAGTTGTAGAGAATTGAATTTCCTATAACAATCACGAGATTCGAATTTTTTGATAAAAGGGCTATTTATTATGAATTATTGAAGTTCAAGTTCAAATAATTGATTTTTGGAAGTTTTAATTATTTTAAATAAGAAAAACATTTTTATTACTTTTTTTTGGGAGGTGGGCTACATGTGTGGTGATCTTGGATTAAGAAAAATGTAAAAGTAGGAAGTTTTAGAAAATAATAATAAATATTTTAATAAATTTTCTACTTTGGTGTTCTAAGCATTTTCCTATAAATAGTGTGCTTGGGTTAGAATTGAAAATCACATCGTGAAGCTGAAGTTTTCTCTCTATATTATCGGCGTATTCTTGTGAGTATTTTGAGTATATTTTGAGTATTGCTATACGGTGCAAGTTCAAGTCATAGCTTTATATCTCGGTGTTTCGGATAAATCTTAATCTTTCGAGGTAAGGGATGTTATTTTATTCGAAAATGATATTATTTCTTCAATATCATTATGCCAAAATATTGGTTGGAAATTTTTATCAAATTTGAAACTTTTTCATGTCGAGGTTACTATTCACGAGTTACTATTCACGAGTACTATTCACGAAGCGTGAAGATGTTCTTTGTGAAATTTCTATCTTTTGGTGTCTGAGATTACTTATTCACGATACCGCACTATTCACCTAAAAATAAAATTTCTTCTTTTTGTCCAAAATATCTACTATGGATACTAGCTTTGATTGTATCCATGTTTTGATCATTCTTGAATTTTACTCCACCGATTACTTATGAAGTATTTTTGAAACTGGATTGTTTAAAATATGAATCCTTAATAATTGTTTTTTGTTTCATCGGATTCGCTTTCCTTTAAAATATTTTTCATCATCCTCTAATTCTAAATGATGATATTATGAATATCTTTAGCCTGTAGTGTAAAAGATAAATGATTTCTTGAGGAATATCTTTAAATTCGTAGTGTAAAGATGAGCAGTGTTGAGATGAATATATACCGATCGATTAATATCTTTGGCCCGTAGTGCAAAAAGATGAAGCAGTGTTTAGATGAACATGAATTAATCGATGAATATCTTTGGCGCCCTGTAGTGCAAAAGATGAATATTTGATTCCGTATATATATTGATTGATGTTACGAGGATAAAATATCGACGATGAACTTTTAAATTCATATATAGAAGATAGTAGTTTGCATTCTCTACTTAACTCTTCTAATGAATTGTTGTTTCATTGCATTTGTTGATTTAAAACGGGTTGTCTATGGTATTCTATTAGATTTTTCCTCGTTGAAGACTAACGATAATTTGTTGTATATTATCTTAGTCATAATATTCTTCTTCGGGCTAGTTGAGCTCACCCTTTTCCTTTTTGTTCCATTTTTCTTCTTAGGAGGCGAGAATGTAGCGAGTACTAGTCGGGGTATGGAATGAAGGTTCTAGAGAGAGTTGTTTAGTAGTCCTCACCATTTTTGTAAAATAATGTATCAATAATTATGATGGGGATTTATTTGCGTGTGGATATTGTCTAGATGACAATATCTGTATTTAAACTCACAGTTTATATGTTATAATAATAGAGTTGTAGTTATTTCGTACTCATGTATTTGGCACTAAGAATGGGTTGGATGGAATGGACCTATTTTGGGGCGCCACAGGTTGGTATCGTAGCTTAGGATATGATCTCCAGCAGAGATCGTGGAATAGAACTAGGAGGGAGAGACGAGTAAATCCTTCCGCTAGTGTGTCCTACCTAAGCTTATTTGTTAGTTGGTTAAGATATAGGGATATTATGTGATATATCGATTTCTTAATTAACCCTTGTTTATGGCGGTATTTGAGAATGTCGTCGGTGAGAATATTAACAAATGGAGTAAATGAGACCGTGGAGACGCCTTTGACTCACCAACGAGGAGAAGCGCAACAGCAAATGTCGACAATGTACCTCCTGTGAACAACACCACCGAAAGCGGATGATGAACGAGGGATGTTTAGAAGCATTTTGCGGTTCATGCAAAATCGACGAGGAGACTCGTGTTCAAAATACAAGAGGAAATGATAGTATTTCACGAGTGGTCACAAGCCCAAGTTAGATTCAAAGAGTGGGACCACCAAAGATTCTGGGAAGCCGGATCCGATCGGAAACATATGTCAAAACAAATTACCAAGATATTCGATGTCTTGGGATGCACGGAGGAATAGAAGGTTCCATTCGCCACCTTTATGTTCCGTATGGCGAAAGACATCGGTGGGAATATGTGAAGCGTACCCATCAACAGCCTTCAAAGATGTCATGGGAGACATTTCAGAAACAGGATTCAATGACAAGTACTTTCCACGAAAGTATTCATTATATGAAGGAAGTGGAGTTTATTAGACTGGAGCAGAATAACATGACGGTGTCCCAAAGACGAGGCGTAAGTTCATGAGTTATCCAGTGTTCTAAACTCATTTGGTGGAGAATGAGGAACGATGACGCGGATGTTTCTGAGAGGTTTAAAACCCGACATACGTATGTATCTCATTTCTCATAAATTTTTTCTCTATTTAGATGTTGTCTACAGGGCTCAGTTGTTAGAGCGAGATAACGAGTACATTCAACCGAGGGACCATAACCAGGATCATACCAAAGATAGCAGTCATCAGAATAACAATAACCAATGGAGAAAGAAGAATACGGACAAAGGCGGTAGAACTACTCCGTGGTAATCGTGGCCATGAAAATGTAAGAAGCGAGTCGAGAGGAGATTTTAAAAGAGGAAATTCAACAGCGACCATGTGAAGGCGCCAAATACCAAAGAAGAACCGGTTCCAAGGGAGGAGAAAGACCATCGGTCGACAAGTTACAAAAATGCGTGAAAGACGGACATATCAAACCAAACCGCCCACAACAGTTTAAGGTATGCTATAATTGTGGAAAAGAAGGACATATCGCCGAGATCAGACGCAGATCCAAACCCACCCAAGGGAATGGTGACTCAAAAGGATGTCCCGGAAAAGTCAAAGTCAACGGTAGACTGGAAGAGCTTTTGTCGTGACCTGGCAGGTCAAAATGCGAGGAAACCGAACGGTTAAGACTCAAGTTAGTTAATTATAAATTCTTGCGAAGTTTATACCTTACTAGATAATCTGGGATTCTACCCATTCTTTTATCTCTTGCTTGCTCTCAACGCTTAAACTTGACTACGGAGAAATTAGACTTTGACCTATTTATGGAGACTCAGTTAGAGAAACTTTCATTACATCCGTTGTTTAGAAATCTTGCTTGATTCAGTTGGCACTATCACATTACACCGTTAACCTTATTTCTATAGAGATATTTGCATTTGATGTGATTTTAAGGTTAACTACTCATCAAATTAAATTGATTACTTTCGTAAAGTTGTTAGTTTTCATATTCCTAAGCAACCCGTTATTCAATTCAAGCAATCAAACCATGTAGTCAAACATTTCATATCAAGCCATGAAGTCATTCGTTTATTATGGATGTCAAGTTTTCTTAGTCCATGTTATGGATTTGAATAAAGACACGCCGATTTGAATAATATTCCTGTTGTTATTGATTTTTCCCGACGTATTTCTGAAGAATTTCTTCGTTTACTCCCAAAGTCGATATTAAATTTTGTATCGACTTTGAACCCCCAGACAAAACTCATTTCTAAAATCTCATATCGAATGGCTCTATTGAACTTCAAGAGTTAAAAATTCAACTATAGAATTTGGTACTGAGCCTTTATCTGGTGACTTCCTTTGTGGAATGCAATCAAGCCAAACTATCCGTAGGGGACACCATATTCGTATGCGCGATAAGTAAACTCATAGGGTGTCATTGTAACGTCTATCCAAGGTTGGGATATGAGTCACGGTTGAGAACAACCTAAGTCGGTAATCGAAATACGTAGCTTTTAGGCTTAGTTGGTTATTATCGGAGATTCGTTGAAGGATATTCTCGAATCGCTATTCCATTAACGCAAATTGACTCGTAGAGATACAAAATTCGAATGGAGCAAGGAATGTGGGAAGAGCTTCAAGAACTCAAGAGGAGACTCATTTCAAAGACATGTTCGACCATGCCATCTTGGAAAAGCGAACGTGGTAGCCGACGGCGTTGTTGAGTAGAAGATCGTATACAAGACTGAAAACGATATTGTCAAAGACTCATTTCAGATAATTTACAAATAATAGAGATGGAGATGAAAACTCAGGTACCCACGTGATGATATACGAGTATAATCGATTTTAATCGATAAAGTTAAAGTTGTTCAAGCTACATACCGAGTCGATGAATTTGAAGAATGAGGTGCAAGAAGTTGTTATTTCAAAAGCGAGAATCGGTGAGGTGAGGAAAGCTCAAACCTTCGATTTATTAATCCATTTGAAATTCTCGATCGAATAGGAACCGTGGCCTATAGATCTGCTTTTACCGCCAAGTATGATGCGTGTTCATAACGCTTTTTCACGATCGATGTTACATAAATACGTGGACGACCCGAACCACGTCATTGAGATTAGAATCTGGACGAGATAGCCGAAGACTTAACGACGAGGAGGTACTGTCCAAGATCTTGGATAGAAAGAACATGTCCTATGTATGAGAGGTTATACCACAAGTTAAAGTTTTGTGGAGAAACCATGCTATTGAGGAAATGACACGGGAGTTGGAAACGAAAATGAAAGCGAAGTATTCTCATCTTTGAAAAACACCGTAATACGTCACGTCAATTTCGAGGATGAAATTTCATAAGGAGGGGAGGTTGTAAGACCCCAACTTATTATTAATGAAATTTAATTTTCTATATTTATTATTTTGAAATAGTAAGGGTTGATTTGATTAATATGGATAGTTATAGGTAAAATACGCAAATATTTCGAATAAGCAAGTGGTTATAAAATATTCATTATTGTCGGGGAATATTCGTTTGGTCGTGGAATATTCAGAATGCTTGTAGAATATTCGTAAACGATTTGCGCAGTCTTTTTGTGGGCCCCATAACGTAAAAAGCGGTTGGATGAAAAAAACGACAAATATAAGTTGTTTAAAAATAACTGGCAGTAGTTATTATCAATTAATACTGTTGGAATACCCGGTGGTTAAAACACACTAATACGTGTTGTTGAACAAGAAGACACGCAGTATTGCACCAATTATTGATTCTTACGTAAGAAGGCACTACTCAATAATTGTTACAGTAATTACTGTTCAGTATTTTATTTTATTGATTCAATAATTGCTGCATTGATATTTTATATTACTGTTGTTTCAATAAATTGTCATTACACAGTATTTTCCATTATTGGAGCAATAATTCATATTATCTGAATAATATTATTGGATAACATTATTGGCAATGTCTAGAAAGTTCTGTCTAAGGAGAGGTTTGGTCACCTAATGCTGCGGCCAATAAGGAGAGATCCTTATTGGAAAGCCCTCTTTCCTGAAACTACCGGTTGCACAAGACGGTGATTCTGTAATATTATTTATGAATAATTAATTATTGATTTATATTATGAGGAAAATATTGATTTTATGTGGATATAGATGGAGAAAATTTTAAAGTGACAATTGTTGAAAATTGAAATTTTATCTTTTTCTGATAAAATAATTCATTTAAATATATTATTATATTTTAATAATATAATAATGGTGATATTTTTACAATGAATGTGGGATATATGAGTATACGAGGAAAAAGAGTATTTTTGTTGCAATAAATATTAAAAACAGATTTTGTGTGTCGGTAGACCCATTTCTTGACTGAAATTTTATTATAGCTTGTAAAATCGTCCGTTTATGGATTTTGATCAATTTCTGTTTTGAATTTGGAAAAACTTTCTTCTGCAAAGTTGTAGAGAATTGAATTTCCTATAAAGATCGCGAGATTCGAATTTTTTGATAAAAGGGCTATTTATTATGAATTATTGAAGTTCCGAAGCTCCGAAATAATTGATTTTTGGAAGTTTTAATTATTTTAAATAAGAAAAACATTTTTATTACTTTTTGGGAGGTGGGCTACATGTGTGGCTGATCTTGGATTAAGAAAAATGTGCGTAGGAAGTTTTAGAAAATAATAATAAATATTTTAATAAATTTTCTACTTTGGTGTTTTAAGCATTTTCCTATAAATAGTGTGCTTAGGTTAGAATTGAAAATCACACGTAAATCAAGTTTTCTCTCTATATTATCGAGCGTATTCTTGTGAGTATTTTGAGTATATTTTGAGTATTGCTATACGGTGCAAGTTCAAGTCATAGCCTATATCCAGTGTGTTCAAATTTAGAAGACTAATCTTTTCGAGGTAAGGGATGTTATTTTATTCGAAAATGATATTATTTCTTCAATATCATTATGCCAAAAGTCGTGAAGATCATGAGCACCATTGAAGTCGGTACTCCAAAGGCTTCGTGAAAATAAACTATATGCCAAATTAAAGAAATGCGAGTTCGGCTCGAGGAAGTAGCATTCTTGGGCACGTGGTGTCGAAACATGGAGTATCTGCTGATCCGCGAAGATTGAAGCAATACAAAGTTGGGGAGCAAACCAAGTCATTGGATCAAGTATGTAGCTTTTTGGGCTTAATTGGTTATTATCGAAGATTCGTGGAAGGGTTTTCTAATCGCTACTCCATTAATCCAAATTTAACTTCGGAAGGATACAAAATTTGTTTGGAGCGAAGAATGCGAGAAGAGTTTCTAAGAGCTTAAGAGGAGACTTATTTCAAGACACTGTTTCTAACAATACCATCCGGGTTGGATGGATTTGTTATCTACAAATGATGCGCTTGTGCAAAGGGTTAGGATATATTCTCATGCAACGTGGGAAAGTCATAGCTTTATGCCTCGCGATAACTTAAAAGAGTATGAGAGGAATTATCCTACCATGATCTAGAGTTGGCAAGCAATGCTTTTCATGCTTAAAGATATGGAGGCACTATCTATACGGGGAGAAAGTGGAGATATATTCAGACCATAAAACCATAAATATTTCTTCACTCAAAAAGAACTCAACATGCGGCAGTGACGTTGGCTCGAACTATTGAAAGACTACGACCACATTATTCAATACCATCCGGAAAAGGCGAACGGTAATTGACGCGTTGAGTAGAAGATCATACGCGGAACGAAAAGTGCGATGATGTCAAGTATAACGACAGAGCCAACTTTAATAGAAAAAGTTAAGGTTGCTTTCAAGCCATCGAATTCTTGAGTCGATGCGATAAAGAAGAAAGTACAAGAAGGAGCTATTCCTAAGCTTAGAATTGATGAAGAAGGAATACTTGAGTCCACTCTAGACTTTGTGTTCCTAACTACTCTGATTTGAAGTACAAGATTATGATGGAGACACACAATACACCATTTGCAATCCATCCTGGAAGTACTAAAATGTATCGTGATCTTCGACATACATTTTGGTGGAACAATATGAAGAGAGAGATTGCAAAGTTTATCTCGATGTGTTTAACTTGTCAACGTGTAAAGGCGGAGCATCTAGTACCTAAGGGTCCGTTGCAACCACTTGAGATTCCGAAATGGAAGTGGGAACATATTACCATGGATTTTCGTTACGGGTCTTCCTACGGTTTCTCAAGGCATCAATGCTATTTGGGTTATTGTTGATAAATTAACCAAGTCTGCTCATTTTTTGCCGATACGGGAGACTTATTCCCTTGAACGTCTTGCTAGTATGTACGTGAATGAGATTGTGAGGTTGCATGGCATGCTTGTATCCATAGTTTTGGATCGTGACCCAAGATTCACTTCAAGATTTTGGGTTAGCTTGCAAAAAGCTATGGGCACGGATTTGCGATTTAGTTCGCATACCATCCCCAAACCGGACGGACAATCAGAGAGGACTATTCAAACTCTTGAAGATCTATTAAGACTCGTGTCCTAGACTTCAAGGGCGGTTGGGATAAGTATTTACCATTGGTGGAATTCTCTACAACAACAGCTTATCGTGCAAGTATAGGTGTGGCTCCATTTGAAGCATTATATGGACGAAAATGTCGCTTCCAATATGTTGGGATGAGGTGGGTGAAGCAACATTGTTGGGACCCGAGTTAAGACGTATGATCACCGAAAAGATTCAAATGATTCGACAACGATACAAATGGCACAAGATCGACAAAAAGTTATGTGGATCTTCATCGAAAGGACGTGGAATTTAGTGTAGGGGATCATGTATTGTCATGAAGAGTTGCTTCCATGGAAGGGAGTTACAAGATTTCAAAGAGAGGAAAGCTCAATCCACGATTTATTGGTCCATTTCAAATTCTTGACCGAAAGTAAGAAATGTAGCCTATAGACTTGCGTTACCTCCAAGTATGTCTCGTGTTCATAATGTGTTTCACATATCCGTATTTCAGAATATGTGAAAGACCCGAACCACGTTATAGAATTAGAATCGGACGAAATAGCCAAGACTTAACGTATGAGGAGGTACCTTGCCAAGATCTTGGATAGGAAGGAGCATGTCCTACGCAAGAAAGGTCATACCACAAGTTAAAGTTTTGTGGAGGAATCATGCTATAGAGTAAATGACACGGGAATTGGAAACGGAAATGAAAGCGAGGTATCCTCACCTTTTCAAACACTGCAGTGTATGTACGCCAATTTCGAGGACTAAATTTCATAAGGAGGGAGGTCAGAAGACCCAAAATTTTTTAAATAAAAAGGAATTTCCTTTATTTATTATTTTGAAATAAGAAGGGTCGATGTGATTAATGTGCATAGTTAGTGGTAAAATACGCAAATATTTCAAAATAAGCAAGTGGTTATAAAATATTCATTGTTGTTTGGGAATATTCGCTTGGTCGTGGAATATTCTGATCGTTTGGGAATATTCGTGACGACTGCAGCAGCCCATGTGTGGGCCCCATAACGGAAAAGCGATTGGATGAAGAAAACGACAAATATAAGTGGTTAAAAATAATAACTACAGTAGTTGTTACCATTAATATCGTTAAAATACCTTGGTTAAAACACAAGAAGATACCAGATTGCACAAATTATTGATTCTTACGTAGGGAAGGCACTACTCAATAATGGTTACTGTAATTACTCGCTCAAAGATTTTATCGATTCAATAATTGTCTGCGTTGATATTTTATATCATTGTTGTTTCAATAATGTCATTACACAATATTTTTCATTATCGAAGCAATAATTCATATTATCTCGAATAATATTATTAGATAACATTATTGGCAATGTCTAGAAAGTTCGCTCTAAGGAGAGGTTTGGTCACCTAATCGCGCTACCAAGAAGGAGAAATTTTATCGAAAGCCCTCTTCCTGGGAACCGCCTCGTGTCAATATTGGATTCTCGTAATATTATTTGTGAATAATTAATTATTGATTCATATGATGAGGAAAATATTGATTTTATGTGGATATAGATGGAGAAAAATTTTAATGTGACAATTATTGAAAATTGAAATTTTATCTTTTTCTCGATAAGATAATGTATTATTATATTTTAATAATATAATAATGGTGATATTTTGACAACGAATGTGGGATATATGAGTATACGAGGAGGAAGAGTATTTTGTTGCAATAAATGTTTAAAACATGTTAAACATGCTCGGTGGACCCCATTTATCGATCGAAATTTGATTATAGCTTGTAAAATCGCCTGCTTGTGGATTTTGGCCAATTTCTATTTGGAATTTGGAAAAACTTTCTTTCGTAAAGTTGTAGAGAATTGAATTTCTATATAAAACTCGCGAGATTTGAATTTTCTGATGAAAGAACTATTTATTATGAATTATTGAAGTTCCGAAGCTCCGAAATAATTGATTTTTGGAAGTTTTAAATATTATATTCACAAAAACGTTTTTTGTGTTTGGTGGGCATCTTTAACACATGTCATGTTGCTGAATTCAGATGCTTGATGCGTAGGAAGTTGTAGAAAAAATTATAATATTAATTTATTAAATTTTCTCGTTTTGTGTTCTAAGCAATTTCCTATAAATAGGGTGCTTAGGTTAGAATTGAAAATCACACCGTAAATCAAGTTTTTCTCTCTATATTATCGAGTTTATTCTTGTGAGTATTTTGAGTATACTTTGAGTATTGCTATACTATGCAAGTCCAAGTCATAGCCTATATCCTGTTTCAAATTTAAAAGTATCGATTTTTCGAGGTAAGTGGATGTTATTTTCTTCTCAAATGATATTATTTCTTCAATATCATTATGCTTTGAAATATTGGTTGGAACTTTTTATCAAATTTGGAAATTTTTCATGTTCGGGTTACTATTCATGAGTTACTTATTCACGAAGTTACTATTCATGAGTTATTATTCACGAAGTTACTATTCACTAAAGTACTATTCATGAAGCGTGAGGATGTTTTTTTGTGGAATTTCTATCTTTTGGTGTCTGAGTTACTATTCACGATACTAAGACTATTCAATCGAAAAAATAAAATTTCTTCTTTTTGTCCAAAATATCTATTCGGATACTAGCTTTGATCAGATCCATGTTTTGATCATTCTTAAATTTTACACCACTATGATTATTTTTGAGGTATTTTTTAACATGGATAAAACAAAGTACTAATCCTTAATCCTTAATCCTTGTCATTTTGTTTCATCGGATTCGTTTCTTTAAAAATATTTTTCATCATCCTCGGCCTTAAATGATGATATTATTGAATATCTTTGGCCTCAGTAGCAAAGATGAATGATTTCGAAGAATATCTTCGTCAGTAGTAAAATATGAACAGTGTTTAGATGAACATGATCAATCGATGAATATCTTTCGGCCTCGTAGTGCAAAAGATGAATATTTGATTCCGTATGTATATTGATTGATGTTACAGGATAAAAGATAGACGATGAACTTTTAAATTCATACATGTAAGATAGTAGTTTGCATTCTCTACTTAACTCTTCTAATGAATTATTATTTCAACGCGTAATATTGATTTAAAATTTGTTGTCTATCAGATTCTATTAGATTTTTCCCGTTGAAGACTAACGGTAATTTGTTGTATATTATCTTAGTCATAATATTCTTTTATCGAGCTAGTTGAGCTCACCCTTTTCCTTTTTGTTCCATTTTTTTCTCGTGGAGGCTAGAATATAAATAGTACGAGCCTGGGGTATGGAATGAAGGTTCTAGAGAGAGTTGTTTAGTAGTCCTCACCATTTTTGTAAAATAATGTATCAATAAATGTGATGAGGATTTATTTGAGTATAGATATTATCTGTAAGATAATATTTGTATTTAAACTCACAGCTTTATTGTTGTAATAATAAAGTTTTAGTTGTTTCGCATCATGTATTGACAACTCGTGAATGGGTGATATATACCTATTTTGGGGGCGCCACAATTGGTATCGTAGCTTAGGATACGATCTCCCGCGGAGATCGGGAATGTAATCCAGAGGGAGAGACAAGTAAATCCTTCGCTAAAGGTGTCCTACCTAAGCTTATTTGTTAGTTGGTCAAGATATAGGATATTATGTGATATATTGATTTCCTTAATTAACCCTTGTTTTACGACAAGATTTGAGAATGTCGATCGAGAATATTAACAATGGAAATGAGACCGTGGAGACGCTCAGACTCACCAACGAGGAGAACGTGCAACAGTCGCCAATGTTCCTCCCGTGAACAACACCACCGAAAGCAGATGATGAACGAGGGGATGTTTAGAAGCTTTTTGCTTCATGCAAAATCGCATTTAGGAGACTCGTGTTCAAAATACGAGAGGAAATGATAAGAATTCACGGGTTGTCACAAACAAGCAGCTTCAAAGAGTTGGGACCACCGTAATTTAAGGGAAAGCCGATCCGATCATGGCGGAAACATGGGTCAAATAAATTACCAAGATATTCGATGTCTGGGATGCACGGAGGAACAGAAGGTTCCATTCGCCACCTTTATGTTCCGTATGAAAGTGCATCACCGGTGGGAGTCTGTGAAGCGCATCCATCCAAACCAAGACTCAAGATGTCTTGGGAAACGCTTTTCAGAAACTATTTAATGACAAATACTTTCCGAAAGTGTTCGTTATACGGGAAGGAAGTGGAGTTCATCGATTAGAAGCAAAACAACACGACGCAAGGTGTCTCAAGACGAGGCCAAGTTTGCAGAGTTATCCGTGTTTCAGACCTCATTTGGTGGAGAATGAGGAACGATGACGCGGATGTTTCTTAGAGGTTTGAAACCCTAACATACGCCAAGATCTCATTTCTCATAAACTTTTTTCTCTATTCAGATGTTGTCAAAAAACAGGCTCAATTATTAGAGCGAGATAACTAGTACGGCCAACCGAGGGACCACAACCAGGATCGTATTCGTAGATAGCAAATCAATGTAATAATGATAACCAAAGCAGAGAAAGAAACAGACGGATAAAATGGTAACTACTCTGGTAGTAATCATGGCCATAAAAATAAGAAGCGAAGTCGAGAGGAGATTTTAAAAGAGGAGATTTAACAATGACCATGTGAAGACGACAAAGGTCTTAAAGAATCGGTTCTAAGGGAGGAGAACGACCACCGGCCATATGCTACAAATGCGAAAAGAGGGACATATCACCAAACCGCCCACAACAGTTCAAGGTATGCTATAATTGTGGAAAGGAAGGACATATCGCCGAGATTGTACGCAGAATAAACCTAGTTCAATGGGGACTGGTGACTCAAAAGATCGTCCCGTAAAAGTCAAAGTCAACGATTCCGAAGAAGAGCGTTTGTTGCGATCGGGTCAAAATGCGAGAAACCCAAACGAGGTGATCACGGGTAAGTTTATTTATAAATTCTCGCGAAGTTTATACCTTACTTGATACCGTGTTACCCATTCATTTATCTCTCCCGCATGTGCTCAACGCTTAAACTTGACTCGGAGAAATTAGACTTTGACCTATCTGTGGAAACTCCGTTAGAGAAACTTTCATCACATCCATCGCTTATAAATCTTGTTTGATTCAAGTTGGCACCATCACCTTACCCGTTGAATTTTATCTCTTTAAAGATACTTGCTTTTGATGTGATTTTAGGATTGATTGGTTAACTACTCATCATGCCAAAATTGATTGTTTTTGTAAGGTTGTTAGTTTTATATTCCTAACCAACCCGTTGTATTTAATTCAAGCAACTAAACCATTAAAATCAATCACATCATATCTAATCATAAAGCTATTCGCTTATTGAAAAACGGATGTCAAGCTTTCTTAGCCCATGTTATGGATTTGAATAAAGACACGCCAAATTTGAATAATATTCCGTTGTTATCGACTTTCCGACGATTTCAAGAACTTCCTGGCCTACCCCGTAACGTGAAGTTGAATTCTTTATTGATCTTGAAACCGGTAAAAAGCCCATTTCTAAAACCCCATATCGAATGGCTCCTATTGAACTTCAGAGTTAAAGGTTCAACTACAGTGAATTGTTGGACATCGGTTTCATTCATCCTAAGACATCTCCTCGGGGTGCTCCCTATTTTATTCAGAAAGAAGAAAGACGGAGTATGCGACTTTGTATTGACTATCGGAATTAAACCATGTCACCATCAAGAATAGGTATCCTCACCTCGTATTGATGACTTGTTTGACCACTGTAAGGGGCACAATTCTTTTCAAAAATCGATCTTCGCCGGATATCATCAATCAAGATTAGAATCGAGGATATTCCAAAGACCGCTTTTTTAGAACTCTCAGACGGGCATTATGAATTCTTAGTCATGTCTTTTTGATTGACTAATGCTCCCGCGGGCTTTCATGGATACGATGAACCGAGTATTCAAGGAATATTTGGATCGATTCGTTGTTGTCTTTATTGATGACATCCTTATATATTCCAAAAGTCGTGAAGATCATGAGCACCATTTGAAGTCGGTACTCCAAAGGCTTCGTGAAAACAAACTATATGCCAAATTAAAGAAATGCGAGTTCGCTTCGAGGAAGTAGCATTCCTTGGGCACATGGTGTCAAAACATGGAGTATCTGTTGATCCGCCAAGATTGATGCAATACAAAGTTGGGAGCAACCAAGTTTCTGGAAATTGGATCAAGACGTAGCTTTTTGGGCTTAATGGTTATTATCGAAGATTCGTGGAAGGGTTTTTCGAATCGCTACTCCATTAACCCAACTAACTCGGAAGGATACAAAATTCGCTTGGAGCGAAGAATGCGAGAAGAGTTTCCAAGAGCTTAAGTGGAGACTTATTTTAAGCACTGTTTCTAACAATACCATCCGTTCGGATGGATTTGTTATCTATGTCGATGCTTCGTGCAAAGGGTTAGGATGTGTTCTCATGCAACGTGGGAAAGTCATAGCCTATGCCTCGCGACAACTTAAAGAGTATGAGAGGAATTATCCTACTCATGATCTAGAGTTGGCAAGCATGATCGCTAAAGATAAGGAGGCACTATCTATATGGGGAGAAAGTGGAGATATATTCGCACCATAAAAACCTTAAATATTTCTTCACTCAAAAAGAACTCAACATACTGGCAAATGACGTCAGTTCGAACTATTGAAAGACTACGACCACACTATTCAATACCATCCCGAAAAGCGAACGTGGTAGCCGACGTGCTGAGTAGAAGATCATACGCGGAACGAAAAGCGATGATGTCATATACGACAGAGCCAACTTTAATAGAAAAAGTTAAGGTCGCTCAAGCCATCGAATCTTGAAATGATGCGATAAAGAAGAAAGTACAAGAAGGAGCTATTCTTAAGCGAGAATTGATGAAGAAGGAATACTTGAGTCCACTCTAGACTTTGTGTTCCTAACGACTCGATTTGAAGTACAAGATTATGATGGAGACACACAATACACCATTTGCAATCCATCCCGAAGTACTAAAATGTATCGTGATCTTCGACATACATTTTGGTGGAACAATATGAAGAAAGAGATTGCAAAGTTTATCTCGATGTGTTTAACTTGTCAACGTAAAGGCGAGCATCTAGTACCTAAGGGTCCGTTGCAACCACTTGAGATTCCGAAATGGAAGTGGGAACATATTACCATGGATTTTCGCACGGGTCTTCCTACGGTTTTCAAGGCATCAATGCTATTTGGGTTATTGTTGATAAATTAACCAAGTCCGCTTCATTTTTTGCCGATACGGAGACTTATTCCTTGAACGCCTTGCTAGTATGTACGTGAATGAGATTGTGAGGTTGCATGGCATGCCAGTATCCATAGTTTTGGATCGTGACCCAAGATTCACTTCAAGATTTTGGGTTAGCTTGCAAAAAGCTATGGGCACGGATTTTGCGATTTAGTTCGCATACCATCCCCAAACCAGACGGACAATCGAGAGGACTATTCAAACTCTTGAAGATCTATTAAGACTCGTGTCCTAGACTTCAAGGCGGCGTTGGGATAAGTATTTACCATTGGTGGAATTCTCCTACAACAACAGTTATCGTGCAAGTATATAGTGTGGCTCCATTTCAAGCATTATATGGACGAAAGTGTCGCTCTCCAATATGTTGGGATGAGGTGGGTGAAACAACATTGTTGGGACCCGAAAGTTAACACGATATGACTCACCGAAAAGATTCAAATGATTCGACAACGATATACAAATGGCACAAGATCGATAAAAGAGTTATGCGGATCTTCATCGAAAGGACGTGGAATTTAGTGTAGGGGATCATGTATTGTCATGCGAAAGTTGCTCCATGGAAGGGAGTTACAAGATTTGGGGAAGAGAGGAAAGCTCAATCCACGATTTATTGGTCCATTTCAAATTCTTGACCGAAAGTAGGAAATGTAGCCTATAGACTTGCGTTACCTCCAAGTATGCCTCGTGTTCATAATGTGTTTCATATATCCGAACTTCAGAATATGTGAAAGACCCAACCACGTTATAGAATTAGAATCTGGACGAAATAGCCAAGACTTAACGTATGAGGAGGTAATTGCCAAGATCTTGGATAGGAAGGAGCATGTCCCACGCTAAGAAAGGTCATACCACAAGTTAAAGTTTTGTGGAGGAATCATGCTATAGAGGAAATGACCGAATTGAAACGGAAATGAAAGCGAGGTATCCTCACCTTTTCAAACACTGTATGTCAGACGCCAATTTCGAGGACGAAATTTCATAAGGAGGGAGGTTGTAAGACCTCAAATTTTTTAAATAAAAAGGAATTTCCTTTATTTATTATTTTGAAATAGTAAGGGTCGATGTGATTAATGTGCATAGTTAGTGGTAAAATACGTAAATATTTCAAAATAAGCAAGTGGTTATAAAATATTCATTGTTGTTTGGGAATATTCGTTTGGTCGTGGAATATTCAGAATGCTTGTCGGGAATATTCGTTAGACGACACGGTGCCCACGTGTGTGGCCCCATAACTGAAAGCGATTGGATGAAGAAAACGATAAATATAAGTTGGTTAAAAATAACTGTACAGTAGTTGTTACCATTAATACCGTTAAAATACTCTATGGTTAAAAACACAAGAAGACACCAGATTGCATAAATTATTGATTCTTACGTAGGAAGGCACTACTCAATAATGGTTACAGAATTATCGCTCAAAGATTTTATCGATTCAATAATTGGCCAAGGTTGATATTTTATATCATTGTTGTTTCAATAATTGTCATTACACAATATTTTTCATTATCGGCTAATAATTCATATTATCCAATAATATTATTAGATAACATTATTGGCAATGTCTAGAAAGTTTAATCTAAGGAGAGGTTTGGTCACCTAATCAAGGCTACCAAGAAGGAGAAATTCTTATTGGAAAGCCCCCTCTTCCCTAGGAACCGCCTCGGTCACAATATTGTGATTCTCGTAATATTATTTGTGAATAATTAATTATTGATTCATATGATGAGGAAAATATTGATTTTATGTGGATATAGATGGAGAAAAATTTTAATGTGACAATTGTTGAAAATTGAAATTTTATCTTTTTCTCGATAAGATAATGTATTATTATATTTTAATAATATAATAATGGTGATATTTTTACAACGAATGTGGATATATATGAGTATACGAGGAGGAAGAGTATTTTGTTGCAATAAATGTTTAAAACATGTTAAACATGCTCTGGACCCCATTTATCGACCTAAATTTGATTATAGCACGTAAAATCGCTTCGCTTGTGGATTTCGGCCAATTTTATTTGGAATTTGAAAACCTTTCTTCTGCAAAGTTGTATAGAATTGAATTTCCTATAAAAACTCGCGAGATTCGAATTTTCTGATGAAAGAACTATTTATTATGAATTATTGAAGTTCCGAAGCTCCGAAATAATTAATTTTTGGAAGTTTTAAATATTATATTCACAAAAACGTTTTTTGTGTTTGGTGGGCATCTTTAACACATGTCATGTTGCTGAATTCAGATGCTTGATGCGTAGGAAGTTGTAGAAAAAATTATAATATTAATTTATTAAATTTTCTGTTTTGGTGTTCTAAGCAATTTCCTATAAATAGGGTGTTTAGGTTAATTGAAAATCACACCGTAAAATCAAGTTTTCTCTCTATATTATCGAGCGTATTCTTGTGAGTATTTTGAGTATACTTTGAGTATTGCTATACGGTGCAAGTTCAAGTCAGCTTTATATCCTGTTTCAAATGTAAGACCGATCTTTCGAGGTAAGTGGATGTTATTTTCTTCTCAAATGATATTATTTCTTCAATATCATTATGTCAAATATTGGTTGGAACTTTTTATCAAATTTGGAACTTTTTCATGTCGTGGTTACTATTCATGAGTTCTTATTCACGAAGTTACTATTCATGAGTTACTATTCACGTAGAGTTACTATTCACGAGTACTATTATTCATGAAGCGTGAGGATGTTTTTGTGGAATTTCTATCTTTTCGTGTCGGAGTTCTTATTCACGATATATGTAGACTATTCAATTTAAAAATAAAATTTCTTCTTTTTGTCCAAAATATCTATTCGGATACTAGCTTTGATTGTATCCATGTTTTGATCATTCTTGAATTTTACACCACTATGATTATTTTTGAGGTATTTTTTTAACATGGATAAAACAAAGTACTTAATCCTTAATCCTTAATCCTTGTCATTTTGTTTCTTTGGATTCGTTTCTTTAAAAATATTTTTCATCATCCCTCACCTTAAATGATGATATTATTGAATATCTTGGTTCAGAAAGTAAAAGATGAATGATTTCTCAAGAATATCTTTGGTCAGTAGTGCAAAGATGAACAGTGTTTAGATGAACATGATCAATCGATGAATATCTTTGGCCCGTAGTGCAAAGATGAATATTTGATTCCGTATGTATATTGATTGATGTTACAGGATAAAAGATAGACGATGAACTTTAAATTCATACATGTAAGATAGTTGTTTGCATTCTCTACTTAACTCTTCTAATGAATTATTATTTTTTTGCGTAATATTGATTTAAAATTTGTTGTCTATTGTATTCTATTAGATTTTTCCCTGTTGAAGACTAACGGTAATTTGTTGTATATTATCTTAGTCATAATATTCTTTTATCGAAGCTAGTTGAGCTCACCCTTTTCCTTTTGTTCCATTTTTCTTCAGGAGGCTAGAATGTAAATGAGTACTAGCTCGGTATGGAATGAAGGTTCTAGAGAGAGTTGTTTAGTAGTCCTCACCATTTTGTAAAATAATGTATCAATAAATGTGATGAGGATTTATTTGAGTATAGATATTGTCTGTAAGATAATATTTGTATTTAAACTCATAGTTTTAATTGTTGTAATAATAAAGTTTTAGTTGTTTCGCATCACGTATTGACAACTCGTGGAATGGGTGATGTATACCTATTTTGGGGGGCGCCACATAGAAGATAGTAGTTTGCATTCTCTACTTAACTCTTCTAATGAATTGTTGTTTCACCGCAGTTGTTGATTTAAAACTAGTTGTCTATGGTATTCTATTAGATTTTCCCTGTTGAAGACTAACGATAATTTGTTGTATATTATCTTAGTCATAATATTCTTTTTGGGCTAGTTGAGCTCACCCTTTTCCTTTTGTTCCATTTTTCTTCTCGAGGCGAGAATGTGGCGAGTACTAGCTCTGGGTATGGAATGAAGGTTCCAGAGAGAGTTGTTTAGTAGTCCTCACCATTTTTGTAAAATAATGTATCAATAATTATGATGGGGATTTATTTGCATGTGGATATTGTACAGATGGCAATATCTATATTTAAACTCACGGTTTATATGTTGTAATAATAAAGTTGTAGTTATTTCGTACTCATGTATTTAAGTAATTTCGAATGGGTTGGATGGAATGGACCTATTTTGGGGCGCCATAACCATCACTTAATTATCAATGCACTACTACGGCTTAAAGATAATCATGTTTTCATCAACTATTCCCGATCATGCCATAAAATAATTTATCTTCAGACCACTACCAAAGAGAATCCATAGCCATAATCATACCAAAATCGGCCCATCAATGCATTACGGGCCAATGAGGACTTTTTCCACATCATTTGTAATATTACGGCCATGATTACAACCGAATAATCCTCGTCATAATCATACCAAGTCCATCTATGCACTATGTGCCACGAGATGACTTTCAAAAAATATAAACATGAGGATGATGACAATGATATAAGAATTCAATAAAATAAGTTCAAGAATTAATTTATTCAAGAACTAATAACGCCCAAATTGTCAACATGATATCGCTTTGTAGAGTAAAATTCAAGAATGCTCGTAAGAATATTTTCATGAAAAGATATTGGATGAAGCTTGAAATATCAAGGATATTCCACTAATTTCATTGAGTATAAGTCAAAACTTTAACCAACCTGAGTATAATAAAGAATGGAATAACAAAAGAAAGCACCACGATGCAGATTTGATAGTACGAGTTATTCTAACAGAATAATAATTAATCGGAACCAGTCATGCAAAGTAGCGGCGCATGTAATGTTCCAATGTAATAATAAAGAACGAATAATAACAGAAATCACCATGCATGCGATTACTTAGACAGGCGTGTTATTCCAATGTAATACCAATAAAGACGGAATTCAGGGTCCCGCCAGAAACGCATGCATGCAGAAGATATTCCAATGTAATAATAATAAAGATTTAACCAGTCCCACAGAAACGCATGCATGTGATATTCCAATGTAATAATAAAGAGGCGGAATTAGGTCCCAAGGCGAAACGACAAACATGATATTCCAGCAGAATAATAAAAGATGTAATAATAGAAGAATGTCACCAAGTATAGGGTAGCTTCACAGTTACAAAGTTATTCCAATGTAATATTAAAGACCGGAATAATGTAAGTTCTCTTCATAAATAAGAAAGAAAGAGTACCTCATTTAGTACAACAAATAATATTCCCTACCTTAAAAGAAGAGATGGATATATAAGTAGTGAAGTAGTAGAATACTTTCTTCTTCTCTCTATAGTTTATCTTTCTGTAGTTTCAAAGTGAATTCGTAAAGAAAATAATGAAGGAATGAGCTCTATTTATAGAAAAATGGATTGCGATAAGAAACTAACTCATTAACGGTCCAGATTGATTAACTTTAATCGATCATCCATATTTAAAGCAAAATATTTTAAATAAAATATAATATATTCTATTTATAATCTAATAAAATAAATAACTTTATAAAAGATTTTACTTACGCAAAATACTATACGCAGCATTATTCAAATACTACGATAATAAAATATAATATATTCTAATTATTGTCTAATAAAATGTATAACTTTATAAAAGTATTCTGCTTTTATATAAAAATATTTTACTATGCAAAATCTAATATGCAGATTATGCAATACTATGCATAATAGAATATAATATATTCTATTTATGTAATAACTTTATAAAAGTATTCTGCTTTATATAAAAGATTTTCTCAGTATTATTATATTAATAATACCAACAAAACCGAAAGTGACTTATCACGTAAGCATCAATAATTAATACCATGTGCTACTAGCTATGCAATCACGCGAATTCATCGTACTTTTAACACCGTGTTTCAACAATATTAATTCGTGAAAACTTCCGCCAGTTATTTTTAGAAAATATTTTTGTCGCTTTTCTCAATCCGATAATAATT